>OY759219.1:31074172-31674172 GCA_963662175.1 Aradus depressus
AAAGGAAAATTACAACTAGTTGATATTGAATTTTAACGATTGTTCCTAAATAAAATTAGTTCTTAAGTAAAACTGTTACTTCTTGAATAAAAATAAAATAAAAATTAAACAAGAAAAAAAAAAACAAAAGTAGAAAGTAAAAATGAAAGTGATTTTTAAATAATACTGTTACAGATTTGTTCCATCTTTCTCTGTTCCTGGCCACTGTGCACCATCCATCCCCTATTCTCTCCACTATCTCGTCCTTCCACCGCAGTCCTGGTCTTCCTTTTCCTCTTCTTCTGTCTCTAGGAATCCACTCCGTGCAGACTTTAGCTCCGTTCCTTCTGGAGGCTTCTTAGCCTCACCTTCCGTAGAACCTCGCTGTTTCTTATTCTGTTACTTATCTTTATTCCAAGCATGCTCCTCATCATCCTAAATTGGTTTACTTTCAGTCGACAATCCAGCTTTTGTGTCAGCGACCAGGTCTGTGCACCATACCAAGAATGGAGGTCAAATAAGCAAACTGAAAACAAAGCATTGCTGTAACTCATGCCCGGGCTTTAGCCTCACATAATAATTTTGCATACCCTAAATTTTCATTCACATCGTACAGGCTCGGGACCATCCCTTAACGTCCCATCCAAAGGAGGACGTGCTCATGGTTTGGTTATACATGAAGACAGTCAAAGATGTTCCTGGGTAGGTAGATATTCCAAGGTGTTGAAGGATGGGATCCTGAACCTCAAAAGGAACGAGTTTCGACAACTATCAGGAGTTCTCATAGATCCGTTGAATATACCGGAGAAGAATATGAAACGGTGGCTCACTTCCCAGGCATATGCTTGAACGAGATTCCACGTTTTTAGTAAAGTTGTGATCACAGAGGACTTTAGAAGATTATATACTCAGATTCGTTGAGGTAACAAGGTGATGTGGAATATACCCTTTTTCGAGGAAAGGGATAAGAGCGTTGGATGCTTAGATCCCTAGGTGCAAAGCACCAGCCCACTGGATTTACATTAGCTTTCGCCCACCCATAGTCGTACGAAGGGCCTGGAGCCTCGTTAATAGTTTGGAATAAATGAATAATAATTATTATTTCAGTGAAGGGCTTATATGGAAATGGTCAATACGTATTGTGGAGACCTGAAAACTGGAAAATCCGTTGAAAACGTGATCCCAGATTTTGCACTATTAAAATACTTCTTCACACTGAAGGTATAAATGTATTAAAAACATATTATATTACAATGGATTTAGTGTGGATTAAGTATTAACAATTTTTTTTTTTTTTATTTGGTGCCCCTGACCCCCTGAGGGGGGGTCGGTCACACACCTATTTTCGTTGGGGAATGGGTAACCTTCTCCCGTTTATTTACTATTTACAATATTTACATGAATGATGCTATGGACCACCGTGGACCGCCTCGATGGCTAAGGTCCATGGTCGTCCTTGGTTTTCGGCGTTTTATACCGAGTGAGCTCGGGATATTGTCGGGGGTTCTTTTCTGCCTGCTTCCCTGAGCCGGGGGCAGCCGGAAGAAGAAGAGCTTGGCGTTGAAGTCGCCGTGACCTGTTAGCACCTGTGACATCCAGTGGTCTGGTTGTATCCATGGGGATCAAGGCGCGTCCAGACGTTCGGGAAATAGGGGAATGTTGTTCGGTCATCTGTCGATCGCGCCCAACGCTGTTGCCATCTTTCCACGATCCATTCCTGGACAATGCCCCTCAGGCGCTCGGGTCTCGCCTGTCCTTGCGTCTCCTCCTCCAGGGCTTGACGCAAGGCCACGTCCGTGTCTGCTTCCAGTGGTAGGCCGCGTCTGCAGAAGTACGAGGCGACGGCCCCACCCAAGACTAGGTCTATGGGTGGAGCCCCCGCCAGCACCTGCAGCGCAGCCGTGGAAACTGTACGGTAGGCCTTGGTAACCCTGAGGAGGGCTGCTCTTTGAGCTTGGAGTAGCAACGTAC
The DNA here is from genome assembly GCA_963662175.1 of Aradus depressus. NCBI lineage: Eukaryota > Metazoa > Arthropoda > Insecta > Hemiptera > Aradidae > Aradus > Aradus depressus. The sequence continues at coordinate 31,076,123 of OY759219.1, forward strand.
GCTGTCGTTTGGTGGGGTGATTCCACCATCCGGCAGCGGCATATCTTGCTACGGCCTCGAAAACTCCGGTGTAAATAGTTTTACACGCAGAGTAGCCGAGGCCCCACGTCGCTCGTGCTAGGGAGCTCAGAGCGCTTAAGGTGGCTGTTGTCCTAACTTTGATGGCAACAGTGTGGGGCGTGATGTTGAAACCCGGCCCGATCCCCACACCTAGGTACGTGATCACGGCCGGAAATTCAACGCGTCGGCCTTGTACTGCAAGTATTAACAATGGCGGAATTAGCTATATCCATGTTGGAGCAGGTATCTAGGGATGTATATAAATAAATTAACACCAAATAACAGGACTCCCCTCCCAGGGGTCCCCCCCCCCAAAAAAAAATATAATAAAAGCAAAATAAAACAAGGTTTTATTAAAACAAGATTAGGAATCTACCCTTATTCGAGGAAAGGGATAAGAGAGTTGGATCCTTAGGTCCCTAGATGCAAAGCACCAGCCCACCATATATATATATACTGACATTAGCTATCGGCCACCCATAGTCGTACAAAGGGCCTGGAGCTCCTCGTTAATAGTTTAGAATAAATTAATAACAATTATTATTTCAGTGAAGGGCCTATATGAAAGTCAATAATGAGGTATCGTTAGCGATGAGGGATTCCAGCGAATATTTGTTTAACGAATTTCTAGGAGAGGGCAAACTGCTCCCAAACGCATCGCATGAATCTTTGTTTGATTTGTGACTCACGATGTTTCACATTAATTGGGCATATATATTAATGAGTTCTGTGTGGCTTCGTGTAATTGAGACAAGAATGATTTGTATAGTCCCAGTCTTCAGTAGGTTTATCACGCCAACTGTATATATAAAACGGTTCTTTGGCTCTTGTGGCGCCTCTGTCGGTAGCGAGTCTGAGCGGAGAACTTCTTTAAAACTAAAAGTTTGTATTTAATACTAGCGTATGTATAGTAGGATCCTATGTCTATGGGACCTTGCTTGACTTGAACCCTCATTTGATCACTTTTCTCTTCTGCTGATTCCTCTGAAAATTAATAAGTGTCGTCCTTATGTTTTGAAATCTCATATGAAATATTTTGTCGATAAATTTATTACAACGGCAGTTATTCGAGTTTTTATGTTAAGTCGATTTGATTGAAAAACAATGAGTGTCGTCATTACAGTGTTCTGGATTCACATATAAAACTTCATGTCGATACATTCATTCTACGGGAGTAATTGTGATCACAGACACACAGACAGATTTTTTTTATTTATAAATAGATATTTACAAGTGTATAAAAATAAATACAACAAGGAAATGTGCTAATAGAGAGATAATGGCAATGTCAAAATGTCAAGAGGGGAGAAATCACCCAGTGGTGATACTCCGTAGTCACTGATTTCCACAGAGCATAAGTCTCGTTGATGTGTAAATGTGTGTGTGTCGGACGGTTGCGCGTGTTGCGCTCACACACAACTACACACTTCTTTATCTGTGATGTCAGCTGTTTTTGAGAATTTCTACTTTCTTGGAATAAGAAAGTGTGTAATATATTTCGACTGATATTTAACATTTTTGCAGAGATATTGTGAAACACTTGATAAAAATAAAGAAAACGTATGTTTTTTAAATAATATTGTCTATTTCACTAATAATATATAATATGGGAGTACTTTCGGTATTGCTACCATCTTCAGCCACGACTTAACAAATACTAAAAAAAAAATTTTTTTTATTATGTGAGTAGGTGATTTCCAAAACCAGCCATTTGTCCGTAAGCAACTTTTGGGATAATCACCAAAAACTGATAAAAATTAACCGTTTTAAGTTGAAGTTCCGATTTTTTTTTCATGGAAGGGTAATAACTTTATCTCTCATCATGCAAACGTTGCCAAATATATTGTGGCTAGAAAATTTGCTATTTTTTATTTAAGTTTTCTAATAGCTACTTTTGGCACTCAACATGAGAAATGGCTGGTTTTGGAAATCACCTGCTCATTTGTTAAGTCGTGGCTGAAGATGGTAGCAATACCGAAAGTACTCCCATATCGATATTAATAAAGCTGAAACGGGGTTTGTGAGTTTGTATGTTTGTTCCAGCATCACGCCCATGCGGCTAGACGGATTTTTATGAAACTTCACATGTAGCATTCTATTGAGCCCGATTGAATAATAGGCTATGTCGCGTCCCAAAATTTCAATCGGGAGGGGGGGTTGTAAGGGGGGCCTAAGTATATAAATAGTGCTAACTCATTAACTAATGGTCGAATTGTCATGAAATTTCACATGTAGTATTTTTAAAAGCCAAAAAGGAAAAAAGGTGTGTGGCGTCCCAAAGTTTTGAACGGGAGGGGGGTTGTGGGGTAGGCGTAAATTTGAAGATAGTGATAGATCATTTACGGATGATCGGATTGTCATGGAATTTCTTATGTAGTATTCTTGATGGCCAAATAGAAAAATACACTATGTGACATCTTCAAAAATTGAACAGGGGGGGGGGGGGGGGCAAGCATAAAAAAATGCTGACTGAATAAAGGGTAATCGGATTGTCATGAATTTCACATGTAGTAGTAACTATGTATTCGCTGTGGGGTCCGTTGTTGCAAGACACTTACTAGCTGTGGTGCCCAGCGTTCCTAACTACGTAATAGCTGTAGGGTCCGCCGTTGCAAGGAACATACTAGCCGTGGTGCCTAGCGTTCCTAACTACGTACTAAATGTGGGGTCCGACGTCGCAAGGCACATACTAGCTGTGGTGCCCAGCGTTCCTAACTACGTACTAGATGTGGGGTCCGCCGTCGCAAGGCACATACTAGCTGTAATGCCCAGCGTTCCTAACTTCTTACTAGCTGTGGTGCCAGCGATGCCAAGTATTCACTAGCTGGGGTTTCCGCCGTTGAAAGGCGCATACTAGCTGTGGTGCCCAGGGGTCTTAAAAACTTACTAGCAGAACTATAGTTGAAGGACTATAAGCCTTATTCCGTATGAATAATCGAAAATTATAACATCATGAATGTGGTGTCGAAGTGTATTCACTTATAGGAGAAATTGAGAGAAAATTCAAAGTTCCCCGGGCAACGCCGGGTATTACTGCTAGTGTGGAATATAAGTGGGCTTTGAGGTACCGTTTTGACATATTTTCTGAAAAACAAATTAATACAGCTATGTTGGTAGATAGGCAGCATCCATAAACGAAGATGGTCACCCAAAGAAAGATTCAGATGTATCGGAAAAGTCCCATCCGAAGGACGACGTGCTCAAAGTTATTTTTATCTTCCCGATTAAAACATCTGACCAAGTGACTTGGCTAGATTTCTAAATGGCGATCCTGAGCTCGGTAAACTCCATTCTTCAAATTTCTCGCTTTTAAACGGTTTTTAGTTTTAATTTTTGTTAAAACTGATGAACAACCGAATTATCTGAATCCTACACAAAAATCGAAATAAAAATGTTTTTCGGAAAAGTCGGGCTAAATACAATTCTTCAAACTTCCTGCTTTTTAACGTTTTATAGATTTAATATTTGTTAAAACTGATAGACAGATTCAGATATATCGGGGAAGTCCCATCCGAAGGACGAGGTGCTCAAGGTTTTTTGAACCTGAGTGAAATTTTAGCTACCTAGGTTTAGTTACATAACATACGACTCATTATCGAGTACCTGACATACGAAAAGGCCCTCGATCATAGCTTAGAGTCCAAACCGAAGGACGACGTGCTCAAATTTATTTTTATCTTCCCGATTAAAACATCTGAGATAAGTGACTTGGCTAGATTTCTAAATGGCGATCCTGAGCTCGGTAAACTCCATTCTTCAAATTTCTCGCTTTTAAACGGTTTTTAGATTTAATATTTGTTAAAACTGATGAACAACCGGGATATCTGAATCCTACACAAAAATTGAAATACAAATTTTTTTCGAAAAAAAGTCGGACTAAATACCATTCTTCAAATTTCCTGCTTTTTAACGGTTTATAGATATAATATTTATTAAAACTGATAGACAGATTTAGATATATCGGGAAAGTCCTATCCGAAGGACGACGTGCTCAAGGTTTTTTGAACCTAAGTGAAATTTTAGCTACCTAGGTTTAGTTACATAACATAGGACTCATTATCGAGTACCTGACATACGAAAAGGCCCTAGATCATAGCTTAAAGCTCAATCCGAAGGACGACGTGCTCAAGGTTATTTTTAACCTATGTGAAATTTCAGCTAACCAGGTTTAGATACGTAACATAGGACTCATTATCGAGTACCCGACATACGAAGAGACCCTCGATCATAGCTTAAAGTCCAAACCGAAGGACGACGTGCTCAAATTTATTTTTATCTTCCCGATTAGAACATCTGACCTAATTGACTTGGCTAGATTTCGAAATGGCGATTCTGAGCTCGGTAAACTCCATCCTTCAAATTTCTCGCTTTTAAACGGTTTTTAGATTTAATATTTGTTAAAACTGATGAACAACCGGGATATCTGAATCCTACACAAAAATTGAAATAAAAATGTTTTGCGAAAAAAGTCGGACTAAATACCATTCTTCAAATTTCCTGCTTTTTAACGGTTTATAGATATAATAATTTTCAAAACTGATAGACAGATTTAGATATATCGGGAAAGTCCTATCCGAAGGACGACGTGCTCAAGGTTTTTTGAACCTAAGTGAAATTTTAGCTACCTAGGTTTAGTTACATAACATAGGACTCATTATCGAGTACCTGACATACGAAAAGGCCCTAGATCATAGCTTAAAGCTCAATCCGAAGGACGACGTGCTCAAATTTATTTTTATCTTCCTGATTAAAACATCTGAGCTAAGTGACTTGACTAGATTTCTAAATGGCGATCCTGAGCTCGGTAAACTCCATTCTTCAAATTTCTCGCTTGTAAACGGTTTTTAGATTTAATATTTGTTAAAACTGATGAACAACCGGGATATCTGAATCCTACACAAAAATTGAAATACAAATTTTTTTCGAAAAAAGTCGGACTAAATACCATTCTTCAAATTTCCTGCTTTTTAACGGTTTATAGATTTAATATTTGTTAAAACTGATAGACAGATTCAGATATATCGGGAAAGTCCCAACCGAAAGACGACGTGCTCAAGGTTATTTTTAACCTATGTGAAATTTCAGCTAACCAGGTTTAGATACATAACATACGACTCATTATCCAGTACCTGACATACAAAAAGGCCCTCCATCATAGCTTGAAGTCCAATCCGAAGGACGACGTGCTCAAATTTATTTTTATCTTCCCGATTAAAACATCTGACCTAATTGACTTGGCTAGATTACGAAATGGCGATCCTGAGCTCGGTAAACTCCATTCTTCACATTTCTCGCTTTTAAACGGTTTTTAGATTTAATATTTGATAAAACTGATGAACAACCGGGATATCTGAATCCTACACAAAAATTGAAATAAAAATGTTTTTCGAAAAAAGTCGGGCTAAATACCATTCTTCAAACTTCCTGCTTTTTAACGGTTTATAGATATAATATTTGTTAAAACTGATAGACAGATTTAGATATATCGGGAAAGTCCTATCCGAAGGACGACGTGCTCAAGGTTTCTTGAACCTAAGTGAAATTTTAGCTACCTAGGTTTAGTTACATAACATAGGACTCATTATCGAGCACCTGACATACAAAAAGGCCCTCGATCATAGCCTAAAGTCTAATCCGAAGGACGACGTGCTCAAATTTATTTTTATCTTCCCAAATAAAATATCTGACCTAAGTGCCTTGGCTAGATTTCTAAGTGGCGATCCTGAGCTCGATAGACTCCATATGTATGATAAAATAAGTTACCGTTTGGTTCCAACTAAAATTATCAAGGAAGAAATGAGGAATATAAGAGTGGGCTTTGGAGATGGTAGAAGGAAGTTGGCAGGAGTGTTGGGTGATGTCACGTACCCTATGTTGAGCAGAACGTTCAAGTCTATATTAATAAAGCTGAAACGGGGTTTGTGGGTTTGTGTGTTTGTATGTTTGTTCCAGCATCACGCCCATACGGCTGGACGGATTTTTATGAAACTTCACATGTAGCATTCTTTTGAGCCCGATTAAATAATAGGCTATGTCGCGTCCCAAAATTTTGATCGGGAGGGGGGGTTGTAAGGGGGGCCTAAGTATATAAATAGTGCTAACTCATTAACTAATGGTCGAATTGTCATGAAATTTCACATGTAGTATTTTTAAAAGCCAAAAAGGAAAAAAAGGTGTGTGGCGTCCCAAAGTTTTGAACGGGAGGGGGGTTGTGGGGTAGGCGTAAATTTGAAGATAGTGATAGATCATTTACGGCTGATCGGATTGTCATGGAATTTCTTATGTAGTATTCTTGATGGCCAAATAGAAAAATACACTATGTGACATCTTCAAAAATTGAACAGGGGGGGGGGGGGGGGGGGGGCAAGCATAAAAAAATGCTGACTGAATAAAGGGTAATCGGATTGTCATGAATTTCACATGTAGTAGTAACTATGTATTCGCTGTGGGGTCCGCTGTTGCAAGGCATTTACTAGCTGTGGTGCCCAGCGTTCCTAATATCGTACTAGCTGTAGGGTCCGCCGTCGCAAGGAACATACTAGCCGTGGTGCCTAGCGTTCCTAACTACATACTAAATGTATGGTCCGCCGTCGCAAGGCAAATACTAGCTGTGGTGCCCAGCGTTCCTAACTACGTACTAAATGTGTGGTCCGCCGTCGCAAGGCACATACTAGCTGTAATGCCCAGCGTTCCTAACTTCTTACTAGCTGTGGTGCCCAGCGATGCCAAGTATTCACTAGCTGGGGTTTCCGCCGTTGAAAGGCGCATACTAGCTGTGGTGCCCAGGGGTCTTAAAAACTTACTAGCAGAACTATAGTTGAAGGACTATAATCCTTATTCCGTATGAATAATCGAAAATTATAACATCATGAATGTGGTGTCGAAGGATTGAATAGACTTATAGGAGATATTGAGAGAAAATTCAAAGTTCCCCGGGCAACGCCGGGTATTACTGCTAGTTATATAATATTTGTGAAATAGACAATATTTTTTTTTTAAAACATACGTTTTCTTTATATTTCGACTGCATTTGAGTTTTTAAATGGTACTTTTATGTGATACTTTTAATGTTGTGATCTTCGAAGAAAATGTAATATATTTCGACTGCATTATCGTGTAATATATTTCGTCATGAATGAATGTAAACGTAAATATATAATAAATTCAATAACAATAAAACAACTCTAAAAAACATGATTAGATATAACATTGAATTTTTACAACATTATTGATCATATTTACCGTTGTAGTGAATTTAACTAAAATATTGCAAACTATAAAATGATTTTTCTGTAAGAAACTTTTAGGTTAAAATCCTTCGACATCTTAAATTTGTCACAATAAATAAAATTTGTGATAGAAGAAAATAATATAGCAGTGTAAATCTAAAAAAATATAATTGTTTTAGCTATCACAAATGAAAGAAATTAAAGAACAATAAATTAAAAAGTTTATTTCCTCATACTATTTTCATTATTGTAACATTATAAAACAAATTTTAATCAAAATCAGTGCACGACAGCAAATTTTTGAAACTAAAGCAGATGTTTATACGTCATTTCCGCGTCACATGTTGTTGTTTTTTTCTCATATTTGGAATCTAGAGATCGGAAAACATTGACGTTGAAAATTCCGCATCAAATTTTTGATCAAATTTGACCGATTATATAACTTCCCCTATACTTCGTATTGCTGGAAAAGTAGAAACAGAATTCTTTCTTTTATTTTATCATTTATTTATATAATACATTTATCTGAGAATGTATATACCTATGTATAAATATCAATAAAAATGTTAATTTTCTGTATATAAAGAGAGGGAAGACTGGAGTGCACAGGTAATGAAACATTCCTTGTCTCCATAACAGTCTGTTACCCGTGTCTCCTTACTGTCCAGCCACTCCAACTTCCAGCCAATTGTTTTGCATACTCAATGTCCAGGTTCCAGCTGTACAACTATGAGACAAATTAAATGGATACGCTCAACAGAATATAAACACCATCAGAGCCAATTCACATAATTCTCTGACATTTATTCGGACACATGAAGATAGGTAAATATCAGAAAGAGGCAATATTTTAGATATATAGTTCTGGAAAATATATTTATGTATGGATACAATAAAACAAAATAACATGTTTAAAGTGATTAAAGTGCACTCAATAAAAAGTTGATTTATATAAGAGATCGTAAATTCTCTGTGGTAAAAATGAAGGTTTAAGTGTTAATGTAAAGTTAAAATAATTAAATAAATAAGAGGGCGCCGGTAGCTCAGTGGTATGCGTGCTTGACTTCTGAGCTCAAGGTCGTGGGTTCGTAGCCCGACCGAGGCCCTTAGTTTATTTTATCTGGGAGGTAAAATAAACTTAAGCACGCCGTCCTTCGGATGGGACGTTAAGCGATGGTCCCGAGCCTGTACGATGTCAGGTACTCGTTAAAGATACCTACCCTAGATGAATAAAAATTTAGGGTAGGCAAAATTTAGGACTCCCAGAGTAGAGTCGGGCTCATGTCCACCAAAGTGACGAAAGAGCGCTCTGGTAGTAGGCGATATGACCTCGTAGTTAAAGCCCGGGCATGAGTCATAAAACCTAACCTAACCTTAAATAAATATAATAATGTTGTAAAAAAAAATACCCTCTTTTTATGTTTTGCAGTCAGGTAAAAAGAACAAAACCTCATCGACTGTTAAAGAATCTATTCGAAACTCACCCCTTCATTGTAAACAATTCATTAAGATATCCTAAAATGTCTTCCTTGTCGAGAAGTGTATTTATCCTGTAGAGACCTCAGTTTTCCTATTGGAACCCCGAAGAGAGATAATTGTGAAGGAGTTTGCTTCTGACAGCTCCTGACAATCCCAACAAATCTAATTATCCTCCATAAGATATTTATCAGAGGAGAACACAATCTTCAAACCTGGTAACTCTCCCCTCAGGACAAAGCCAAGGATTAACAACATAATCAGTAGATCCCTCCAGATGTCTTAGGATGGATTCAAAATTGGGACTTTTTATTGAATTATCATTCAGGTAGATAGACATGGAAACTGTGGCTTTCCAGGAATTCATCAGATAGTATTGTGAATATTGTATGATAATAAAAAAAATGTAATTTATAAAAAAAATAATAAAATTATCACTGAAATTGTTGCTTGCCTTCTAATATATTTGGGTTTCTACAGTACTTTCCGAAAATGGCCCTAGTAAAATATTAGGCGTGCAATTTTGAAGAAAGGGCATATATTTAAAAAAAAAATGATATTAATAATTATTTCTTTAGGATTTCTTCTAAAATATATATGTATATATCTGAGAGAGGGCGCCGGTAGTTCAGTGGTATGCGTGCTTGCCTTCTGAGCTCAAGATCGTGGGTTCGAAACCGGACCTAGGCCCTTAGTTTATTTTATCTGGGAGGTAAAATTAACTTAAGCACGCCCTCCTTCGGATGGGACGTTAAGCGATGGACCCGAACCTGTACGATGTCAGGTACTCGTTAAAGACCCCTACCCTAAGTGAATGAAAATTTAGGGTAGGCAAAATGTAGGACTCCCACAGTAGAGTCGGGCTCATGTCCACCAGAGTGACGAAAGAGCGCTCTGGTAGCAGGTGACCTCGTAGTTAAAGCCCGGGCATGAGTCATAAAACCTAACCTAACCTATAATTCTGAGAAGCCATCAAATTTTTCTAAATTTACAAAAAATGTTCAATCTAATCCAAAGGATCTTACTTGGTTGACAGGGAAAATGAATAGCATAGAATGTAGTACAAAAATTTGGTTTTATTTAAATATCATTTACATTATAAAAATTAAAAATTTTAATTTAGAAATTAAAAAAAAATTAAATTATATACAAAAATTCTTACTATTTCTTAAAACTACATCAGTCTTTTTTTCTGTGGCCACTCTTAAATTTTTTATACCGAGCAATGCTCAGTAGGGTGGTCGTAAATAGTAAAAAGTTCGATTTTTCAAAGTCCCCATCCAAATTCTTGTGTAGTTTGACGGAAAAAAATTTTGTGAATTTTTTCAGATTTTTTTGAATGAATTAACCTGGCCCTGTGGGCGGTCAAAGTTTAACACGTGTTTTAAATGGGGTTTTTGAACATTTACACATTTTTAAGTGTAGGTCTTAGTATTTTTAATATAAAAATCTAAAAATACATGGATTATGGGTTTTCGGGGTCGCTGAAAACGAATTTCATATTAAAAATTTTTTTTTGACAGTCACATTTCTCAAAAAAACTCGTACAAAAATTGACGAAAATGATAAAAATTTTCGAATCGATGATTCATTTTAATGAATTATTAATTTTTTAATATGAAATTCGTTTTCAGCGACCCCGAAAACCCATAATCCATGTATTTATAGATTTTTATATTAAAAATACTAAGACCTACACTTAAAAATATGTAAATGTTCAAAAACCCCATTTAAAACACGTGTTAAACTTTGACCGCCCACAGGGCCAGGTTAATTCATTCAAAAATATCTGAAAAAATTCACAACATTTTTTTTCGTCAAACTACACAAGAATTTGGATGGGGACTTTGAAAAATCGAACTTTTTACTTTTTACAACCACCCTACTGAGCATATATGTATATTAAAGTATCTTCTTTTGTAGCTCACTGGTTTACTTGTCCTTGGCTCATCTCCGTACTTCAACTGTGTTAATCCTAACACTTCTCTCCTCAGTCTATATCCAACAGCTGATCGCCGGTATTTGTCTCGATCCTTGGTTGTTCTCCATTCATTTTTGAACAAAAGCTTATAGTCGTCTTTGTATATTTATATTCACTGACGATTTTTGGTTAGGTCAAAAATATATGCGATGATGCTTGTGAAACATACTCATGCTCTGGAATAAAGTGGTTTCAATTTTCGTATGACTTTTTCTCCGACGGATCAGATCTAAGCTAGCCCATGCAAATTCCTCATTTTAAATTTGAAGTTGAATATCAATATATTATGAATGGATACACAAAGAAAATTTCGTGTTGGTGCATTGATTTTACGGGGAGTTAGTGTTCACATAATGGATACCCAGTAAATCGGTAATTATTGGGGTGTTTAAGTTGAGGCCCTCTGATCCCCCTTCCCTTCGGCCGATTCTGCCGAAAATAATAGAATAGTTCTTACGGATTTTTAAATTTACATATGAAATTTCATGTTGTTAATTAATTATTGTGCTTTAACTATGAGATCATATTGCCTATTTCCAGAGCTGTTTCGTCACTCTGGTGGACATGAGCCCGACTCTACTATGGGGTGTCCTAAATTTTGCTTACCCTAAATGATAACAGATAAAATAGAGAGAGATTTTGGAAATTATCGTGTTCTCAGAAAAACACACACACTCAGACAGATAGATATTTTTGGAACTTATTGTGTGCACAAACAAACACACACACTCAGACAGATAGACATTTTCGGAACATATTGTGTTCACAAACACACACACACAGGCAGACAGATAAACATTTTTGGAACTTATCGTATTTGAGTTTCTAAAACTTCTCTGGGATGTTGAAATGTCAATTTTTTTTTTTTTTTTTTTTTTTTTTTCGACATTTCTTCTAGAGGTGTCTTCTTTTTTCCCTTTTTAGACAATACTTCGGGACACTTACACGTCCCTTCTTCCGGTCACTATGAACGAAGTTATGAACGAGCGTTCATAGTGATCGGAAGAAGGGACATGTATGTGTCCCGAAATATTGTCTAAAAAGGGAAAAAAGAAGACACCTCTGGAAGAAATGCCAGGAAAAAAGAAAAAATCAACTTATTGTGTTCAAAAACAAACACACAAACTCAGACAGACAGATAGCCTTTTTTTTTTATTAATTTCTGTAATCAGAGTACCAGGAAACATAACATTTTTGACACAACTTCAACAAATTATATAACTTTCTTATACTTCTGGGAAAGGAAACTGTCATTATCCACTTTATATTCCACTGCAGAGCATATTAGTGACAGTCCGCTACTTGGTAAACCTTTCCTATTCCCTCCACCTCGATCCCATGATGAAGATATAACACAAAAAAAAAAATATAACTAAAGTGAGGTGTGCTAACGACTTTATTCTGTGACATGGGCTGAGGGGAACATGGCGTGCAACTTGTTATCGTCACGAAAGTACACATATCGTCTTCAGACTCCAATTACTTAACAGATCGTTATCCAACCTTTCCAACTCAATTTATTGACACTACTTCATATGCAATTAAATTCACTCTCAACCAACCCTTAATTCATAGTCAGTACAAATAATAGTCCACTTGTGTTATTTTACGACCAAAATAATTACATTTGATTTATGAACGGAAAATATAAAAACCTTGGAATTATCTTAAATTGTGTATAATTTTTATTTATGAAAAAAATAACAAACATATAATATCCATTTCGTGTAAATATCTTAGATATGAATCTAATCGAACAGTTGTGAACAAAATTGTAACTTTTAATGTAAATCTAGAATGTAGTGGTGCTCATGTCGGGTTTTGGTAACACGTATAAAATTATTTTGTAACGGTCTGTATTTAGGGGTAGATAATAATAAATGAATAAAAAATAAATAATAATTGAAAATCGATGAAGTATTAATTGTGTATCAAGAAGGCTTCGACATGGCCGAAGAGGGAAAAGGCTCATCTGTCGCTCTGTCTCGCGCTGTTCCCGATTGTCCGGCCGTCTGCGGTATCTTGTAAAATATACTTAAGCCCCGGAGTAAAGTGGTCTCCATTTTCGTCCGTTTTCGACAATAATCCAATCAGATCTAAGTTAGCACCTGCGACTTCTTCATTTCACAAGTTCATAGCTACAACCGTTTTTAAGTTGAAGCGTTTATAAAGTTCCAGTCACATACATAAGCACAGAGCGACCATTAAATGATCAAAAATTGTTCAGGGTACATTGAAACTCGATCTCGAATTTTCACACGATTACAATACTAAAAATTATAATTTATATGTGGTGGGATGGTGTTTTACACCTAGGGACCTAAGCATCCAATCTCTTATCCCTTCCTTGGAAGCGCTATGCCTCCCCCTTATTTTGTTACCTGTATGTTTATACTACCTAAACCAAGTCCTTCATGAAGTACCCAGTCTCCCAGTTTCCTTAGGGGATGTACAGACATGCGAGCAACGAACCGAGCAGTGCTCGGCTCGTGTTCAGTTTTCAACGAACACACTCCAAGCCGAACAGAGACGAGCCGAGCAATTGGATGCTCCACAACCACACGAACGAATATAACCTTATATTTTGCACATGTTATGCAGATAAAAAATTTACGTTATTGTTATTAGTATTTCATTTTATTATTATTTGAAGTCACAAAAAAACACAACAACGTGCACTGCAAAAAATCAAAATATTTGAGAAGGTAATAATATTTGTAAACAACAGTGCTCGGGTCAAATCGGGACGGTTTGGCTTGGTACGAGTCTACACACACCGCAGCCCGAGCCGAACATTCCTTTGATGATTCGTCAAAAAACCGACAACAGGTGGAGCAGACCCCGAACCTATCTTGTTCGTCTAGCGCCTGCGCACTTCATGCCCAGGCATGCGCACAGACTAATATTCGGTTCGTTGCTCGCAAGTCTATACGCCACTTTAATGATCCTGAGAATGCTGCCGTGGGTCCAATCTTCTAAAATCCTCCTCTGTGATTACATCTTCACCAAAGATGTGGAATCTCGTTCGCGCGTATCCCGAGCAGATGCCCAGGAAGTGTGCCGCCGTCTCGTCCATCGCACTCCTACAGTGTGTAGGTGTCTATTGAACGGACCGTGTTCTCTGAGAACTCCTGTTAGTTGCCAAAGCTCGTTCCCGACCGAGGCCCTTAGTTTATTTTATCTGGGAGGTAAAATAAACTTAAGCACGCCGTCCTTCGGATGGGACGTTAAGCGATGGTCCCGAGCCTGTACGATGTCAGGTACTCGTTAAAGATCCCTACCCTAGATGAATAAAAATTTAGGGTAGGCAAAATTTAGGACTCCCACAGTAGAGTCGGGCTCATGTCCACCAGAGTGACGAAAGAGCGCTCTGGTAGTAGGCGATATGACCTCGTAGTTAAAGCCCGGGCATGAGTCATAAAACCTAACCTAACCTAACCTCCTATCCTTAGATCCCTTGGACTCCCCTTCGATTGCCTGCATGTGGTCATTTCTCTTCCATGTACGCTCCAAAAGGACCTTGGTCCATTCTTTAATCCGGGTTCGGTATGCCTCCCAAAATATTCCTAATATTGGCTCTGGCCCCATAAAGGGCTTACTTAATATACTAGATATAAGAAAGTAATTATTCATTGGTTCATTAAGTTAATCTAATTCCACTACTACTAACAAATATATTTTACGATGTTGGTTCCATTCTAGTAATGTCCTACAGAGTGACTACAATATCAAGACAGATGTTTCACTGTATGTGGTATATCTGAAGTGAACCATTGGACCATTATCTGTCTAAGAAGGAAAGTAATAACACTGGTGATATCGGTAAGGTGTTTAGAGGCAGCAGATGTCCGGTCATGACAAATGCAGTTATCCGTTTGTTCAGTAAGCCGGCCAGATAGAGACACAGGTGCCTGGAACATCCCCAACTCTGGATAACTTTTATCCAACTTGACTGTTCCACTCTCCAGCCGTAATGGTATAATTCAACTTCCAACTTGGAGCTGAATTGTATTACTGGTCCAGTATAGCTCCGCCAAATCCATCCAAACTCTTATAACCAAAAATCTAAGGTAAATTATATAAAGACCAAAATCCAAAGACGCCCAGAGAATTCTGCAAATGTAAATTTTGGTTCGGAACCCAAGGGGACAGAATGGCGTAAAAAGCATTGGATAGAAAGGATTTGGGAGATGAAAATGTCCTTCGGGTGGAAAATTAAGCGATGGTTCCAAGCCTGTACGATGTCAGCGACTCATATGTAATAGTAAGATGTTGTGGGATGAGATTTCTCATAGAAATAAAAGAGGTTGTCTTCCCACTGTTTTTTTTTTGACCAGAATCGGTTTTCAATGCAACAGCGTCATCATCAGTGGTACATCTATGATAGAACAAATATAACACACAAATAATGACAAGCACAAATCTTAAAGCATCAGGGTACAGAGTAACAAAATAAAAAATAAAAACTTACCCCACCCATACAGCAAAGCGGTTAAAGGACAACTTGCATAGCTCAAAGGGTTGGGGATAGATAGGTTCACTCACTCTCTCTATGTATATACAGTTATTGTATATATTTTTTGTATGTAGAGAGAGTATAAATTTTTCATTTTGTTACTCTATACCCTGATGCTTTAAGATTTACACTTTTCATTATTTGTATACATATCTTATTTATTCTATCGCAGATATACGCGTAATGACGCTGTTGCGTTAAGAAATCGGTTCTGGTCAAAATAAAACAGTGGGAAAACAACTTATTTTATGTCTATGTCAGGAAGACGTTAAGATCCCCTTCCCTAAGTTAATAAACTTGGGTAGGCAAAATTTAGGATTCCCGTCGGGCTCATGTCAACCAGACTACCGAAGGAGCACTCTGGTAGTAGGCGATATGACCTTGTACTTAAAGCCCGGGCATGAGTAATAACAACTCTTCATCTTAAATTTAATGTTCATAACTATAATCAAGCGAAAATGGACAATACGTATTGAGGAGATTTAGAAACTAGAAAATCCGTTGAAAACCTGATCCCACATTTTTACACGATTAAAATATTTCCTCATACAGAAAGTATAAATGTTTTAAATACAATTGAGTGAGTTAAGTATTAACAATGAGAACGCCGATAGCTCAGTTGTATGCGTGATTGCTTACTGAGCTCAAAATCGCGGGTTCGAAACCTGGCCGAGGCCCTTAGTTTATTCCATCTGGGAGGTAAAATACACTTAAACAAGCCGTCCTTCGGATGGGACGTTAAGTGATGGTCCCGAGCCTGTACGACGTGAGGTACGTTAAAGACTTCTAATCTACGTGAATAAAAATTTAGGGTAGGCAAAATGTAGGACTTAGTAGTGGAGCGCTCTGGTAGTAGTAGATATGAACTTGTAGTAGCATGAGAATTAACAACTAACAACTCTTCATCTTAAATTTAATGTCCATAGCTACAATCATGCAAAAATGGACAATACGTATTGAGGAGACCTGAAAACTGGAAAATCCGTTGAAAACGTGATCCCAGATTTTTCCACGATTAAAATACTTTCTCACACTGAAGGTATAAATGTTTTAAAAACAATTGAGTGGATTAAGTATTAACAATGGCGGAATTAGCTATATCCATGTTGGAGCAAGTATCTAGAGATGTATATAAATAAATTAACACCAAATAACAGGACTCGTTTCCAATTTGCATACGTCCGTTGAGGTGTCGAGAACAAAATTGTTTTGTTAGGTGAACAAAAATGTTGTGTCCCCCCCCTCAACTCCCCCCCCCCAAAAAAAAATAAATAAAACAAGGTTTTGTCCACCCCCACAGAACCAATCCGGAGCAGACAACATGTTTCTAGAGCTTATCAGAGACCAACATCTGTCGGACAAGGCCCGCACAGTACGTGGTCCGTCCGGACCCCTTCGCTTATTTATAGTGCTCCCCCAAAAAAAATTAAATAAAATTTGTTTTTCTCTCCTAGTTAATAAGTTGGTTATATATATGTACATGAGAGTCATTCTCTCATGGAATGAGCTAAACAAACTCATTTATTATAGAAAATGAGCCTTGAAAAACAAAACCTTTTATAAAAACAACAAAAAAAAAGTTTTAAATATTATTTATTTTTATTTTTTATTATCACCCCTTGTGGGAAGGCCTCCAAAACGGATTTGTTGAATAGTTGAAAGCATAGAGATGTTAAAAATTTTTTTTTTTTTTCTTGTAAAAGTATTTAAATTTTAAAATTCGCAGTCAAATCCCATCCCACTTCCCCTAGGAAAGTATAGCAATGTCTCCAGGTCGCGCATAGAACCGTGCGAAAGAGTAGTTTTGGGCATTTCTTGGTATGCTGTGCAAAGAAATAAAAAAATACCACTTGTACCCAGTAAAGCCAGTACGAAATGATTTTGAAAAAGGAGAGGAGAAAGTGGTTGGTATAAGAAAGTCCTGTAATGGCCACATCACATATATTTTTCTTAATATTATAATTTTTCAAAAAAAAACAACCAATACATAATATTGAAAAGAAAAAAAAAAAAACTTTATTCCTGTTTCCAGTACACAAAGCACTCTACACAGCAAAAATAAAAATAAACAGTTGAGTACAAAGTGTCCTGGTAAAGACGAGGTTTTAGCCTTCTGTTTTGGGTTGGTTGGCCCAATCGATAAAATTGAGCTCTCGATACCAAAGATAGCCCTTCGTGGTGAGACGTGGTAAGTGTTTTCAGGAAGTCTGCGATACCAGGAAGTCTGGTATATGCTTGCGTGAGTTTTAAAGTTCATTGTTATGAGTTACAATTTATAGTTACGATTTTATAGAGCTTTAGTTTACATTCTTCGGTGCGCTATAACTTTTTTCCTATTGATCCTACCCCAATGTTGAGTTCTAATAGCAATTGTAAATATTATAAGGAACATTTTTGGTAGGAATCAATGTTTCAATAGGACTAACCATTTTCGGGTAAATCAAGGAAACATCCAAAAACTACACTTCTAGTTGGTTTTCGGCATGTCTCTTACATAAAACTTAGCGCCCTGTGAAAAATCACATATATTTTATTTTTTCTTCATCTTTATATTTTTTTTTATAAAAACTAATAATAATAATAAAAATATTTTATTATTCGCTGTTACGCGGTAATGCCAGTATAAACGATTTTGAGAAGGGGAAGGGTGATCTGTAAGCGTGATTGGTATAAGAAAGGTCGGTAATGACTATATATTTAAATTTATATGGTCATATCAAATATATTTAATAATATGACCGGAAGAAGGGACGTGCAAGTGTCCCGAAATATTGTCCAAAAAAATTAAGAAGACACCTCTGGAAGAAATGCCGGAAACAACAAACATTATTTTACCTCCCAGATAAAATAAACTAAGGCCCTCCGATCGGGTTTCGTACCCACGCTCTTGAGCTCAGAAGACAAGCACGCATAATTGTCACCCAAATATTGTCTATTTCACAAAATATGTACATATATATAAAATGTGGGAGTACTTTCGGTATTGCTATCTTCAGCTACTATTTAACAAACACTACGACTCTTTTAGTCGTGGCTGAGGACAGTAACAATAGCGAAAGTACCTCCATATATTTACTGAAGTTTATATTATTAGAGATAAAAAACAGCAAAGTTATAAAGATGTGTGAAATTTCGGTAGATATGAAGATAAGTAATGTGTCTTTTACATCGTAAAAATTAACAAATGAACAATCATTTTCTTATTTATAGATTTACCTCCCGATCTTTTCGTTGTTTTCTTTTATATTTCATAATGTAAGAACAACGCTTAATATCCTAATTTTTATTTTAAATTAATATCTTTCGTCTAATATTAATTTTCCGTTGGATTATTAATATTTAAATAGACGTGGCGAACTTAATATAATAAGTGCTCTTATACGAAATGTTAAGACATTTGTAAGAAGAATAGTTTCAAGAAAATACAATTTTAATGTCACATGATAAATCCTGCTAAATGTATCCTGTATTGGCTAACTTCCAAATGATAATGGAAAGTACTTCGCGTAGACTGGAGAGGCCTGTATTTTTTTAGTATTTTATTGGCTAAAACTTCCGAGTTATGTTACACAAGGTAGAGAAAAAACCATAAAGTAGCCATTTTTCTTAATCTTGAAATAAGTTTTTTTTTATTTCCCCAGCAATAAGAAGTATAGGGGGCGTTATGTAATCGGCCAAAAATTCAAGTTTTCAAAACTGTACATATTTGATGCGCCATATTGGTTCTATCTCAAAGCTAAAGCACAAAGATAATTGAAAATTTAATAAGAAACCTTTTTGGTAAGGGGTACTTTTACGATAGGACTAACTACAAGGTCATATCTCCTACTACCATAGTGCTCTTTCGTCACTCTGGTGGACATGAACCAGACTCTACTATAGGAGTCTTAAATCTGCCCATCCAGGTTTTATTAATCCAATGTAAAGGGACTTCAAGGAGTACCTGACACCTCACAAGCTCGAGACAATTGCTCAACGTCCCATCCGAAGGACGGCATGCTCAAGGTATTTCAACTTCCTAGATAATGAGTCTAGGCCGGGTACGCTAGCTCTGAACTACCGGCGCTCTTTTTACTCCTTCATATCGAGCTCAAACTAAGACAAGTTTGTTGAGTGCGAAACGTTCTTATAGGTAAATCAGGTAGATAAGAAAGCGATTGGAATTTAAACGGTTTTTTTTTTTTTTTTTTTGGCCTCATGTACGATGCATATTAGCCATGACTCTTATAATAGTGTTTTACCTAATTATTTACGACATCCATGGCCCCGGAAGGGAGTTTTATCTACGAAATAAAACTCACTCCCGGACGGGATTCGAACCCGCAAACCATGGTGAGACCATGCGACTAAAACCCTACGCTCTAGCCCGCACGGCCACCATGGCTCCCTTTAAACGGGTTCTACAGTAGAGAATTTTATTGTTCGCAAATATTTACTTCGCTTCTTTAATGTTTTCAGAACCAAACCTGACGACGGTGTGATAATTAATAAAAAATATATTTATAAAAAATAATAATAATTAAAATATAATAAAAAAAATATAAACAATTATCACATTTCATGTAGAAATTGCTTGCTTGGCTTCTACTAAATTTTAATTTCAACAGGCCTAATAAAAAAAAATAAAAAAATATATAGAATTACTCCATCTGGATTCTTCTAAATATATAATTCTGGGATGCCATCAAATGTTTCTAAATTTGAAAAAATGTTCAATTTAATCCAAAGGTATTTTCTTATTTGTTTGACAAGGAAAATGAATAGCATAGAGTCGAGAACAATACATTGGGTTTATTACTTTATTATTTAACCTACATTATAAAGAAAAGAATATTTTTTGAAAAAAAAAAAAAAAAAAAATCAATTATTATACAATTATACTACTTACTATTTCCTAAAACTATATTACTCTTTTTTCTGTGTCAACTCTTTTTTTTTTAATGCTGGGTAAATAATATATTATTAATATATATTAATAAATAAAAAGTACCTTCTTTTGTAGCTCAATCTTTATTTCTATTTCTTGCTTTCTTATTATATTCACTTGGTTCTCATATTTGTAAATCCACTAACAATTAATAACTGACTCGCTTCACTCGACTGTCCTTGTCTATATAAAACAGCTGATCTGCCCACATTTGTTTCGATCGTTATTGTTCTCCATTCATTCACGAATGGTTAAATCTTTGTATATTTATATTCAATAATTAATTTATTAATGTCCTTACTGCTGTTTTTTTTAAATTAAAACTCAAAATTTTAACTGTTTAAAAAAAAAACACTTTTGCGTTTCTTCCCCTTAAAAAATAATAATTAATTTTAGAGTATTTAATTATTTACTTGTCTTTAAGGTCTTCGGCTGGGTTCGAATCCACGCTCTTGAGCTCAGTAGACAAGCATGCCACATCTGCACTACCGGAAACCCTTCTAAAGTAATGCAGGACTTAAGACATTGCCCTTCTCCAAAGGACTTTCAAGACTCCTCCTATTTCCTGAGGTAAGAGATATGCTGAAAGCATGTAAAAGCTCTGAATGACCCAGGAAGATCCGCAGTGGCCATGTTTTTGGAAGCCCCTACCCCAAGAGGTCGTACTACACAAGCCTCCCCTATTTTTCCACTAGCCATTAGGTGCTTAAGCCCGCCCTTTCGCTCTCCAACAAGAAGTTATTGTTCTCTTTACTTAGGTGGCTACCTTCTCCCGGGGGCACTTACTTCCTTTATATATCTATATATCTATATATATATATATATATATATATATAAGGTTTTAGTTATATAGTAAAAAAATAAATAGAAAAAAGTCGTCGATAAATCACCGGCAATGTACTTCCCCACTACCAAATTTTCACAATATACATTCATCATAGCAATTATTGAGGTTTTTCAATGAAACCCCCCTCAGATCCCCCCTTCCCTTAGGCCGGTTCAACTGAAAATTGATAAGTGTCATTCTTGGAGAGTTCTCGTTTCACATATAATATTTCATGTCGATACATTCATTCTATCGGGAGTTATTGTGTTCATAAACACACAGACAGACACGGATTTTTGTTTTTAATTTTTGGGATCAGAAGCTCGGAGAAGATGAAATTTCGTTGAAACTCTCCATCGAATTTCTGACCGATTACAGAATTCCCCCAGCACGAATTAAGACTCCAAAACCAATCGAATTTGGGCTAAAACTCAAAATTTGACTTACATAGTGGCTTCTGAATACATTATTTATACTAACAGTAATTAGGGATATAATTTTTAAAATTAAAAGGCTTTGAATTTACATATGAAATTTAGTATCAATACATTCATTATAATGGCAGTTATTGAATTTTTTGTGTTAAGCCCCAATCTCCCATTCTCTTTGGTCGATTCGGCTGAAAATATGGCTGTCCATAGAGGGCAATAGGTACAAATATAAAATTTCGTGTCGATACATTCAATCTATCGGTAGTTATCAAGTTCACAGACAAACACCCAGAAAGACTGTGGAAATAGAAGTTCCAAAAACATGAAATTCTGATGAAAACATAGCTTCGAATTTCTGACATCCCTTATACTGATATCCCTAAATAATAATAATAAATTTATTTCCGTTAAACCAATACGAATACCAATAGAATTTATACATTAAGATAGCTTATAAATTAGATATATAACTACTTGAGTCTAACACATCTATGATTAGTAGTAATAACAAAACTATTAAAAAAAGTAAAATGTAATTAATAAAAACTGAACAAATAAATACTTAAAAATATATGAGTACATAAACAAAATTAATAGATGATACGTTTATAATAAGTAGACACATTTTTCAATTTAATAAAATTTAAGATAACTATTTTTCAAAAACTCTTCGGAAGTGTTTTTATACCAACGATGTTTCGGGACGTTCTTATGTCCCATCATCAGGTCCCAATGTGCGAGATATTGAAAAGAAAGAAAACAATGTAACTATAACAATATATGAAAAATAATATATATATATATATTAAAAATGAATGTATAAAAAAGTCTAAATAAATAAAAAATTATAAATTAATAAATAAAACAATAACGTACATTGGACTGACCTTATAGGTTGTAATATAAACAAGCCCGTTGCCAAGACAACTGATTTAGAAGCAACGTTATAATTTTTTTTAACAATTTAGAAAAGGACAAAGAAAATAAAGAAGAAAGAAACCTAAGGATGAAGAAAATAAAATAGAAAATCAACAGGAAGAAAGTAAGAACAACTTTAAAAGGAAGAAAAGGTAGCTTTAGGCCTAACCTTACAGTTATCAACTAACATTTTGAACATCAATTACCAGATCCACCGACTTTAAAATGAAACCAAATTTTCAGAAGGGATTAAGTTAACACCCAGGAATAAAATGAAACAGCTAAAAGAAGAAGGAATGAAGAAAATTTGAGGAAA
Source organism: Aradus depressus (assembly GCA_963662175.1). NCBI lineage: Eukaryota > Metazoa > Arthropoda > Insecta > Hemiptera > Aradidae > Aradus > Aradus depressus. Next base: position 31,098,803 of record OY759219.1, read on the forward strand.
TTATAAGCAAGAAATAAGAAAAGGTCAATAATTAAAAAACGAGTCGGTAGAAGGTTGTGGAAATTTTTAGAAAAGGACAGTTAATTATTAAGAAGAATTTGAAAAAGGAAAAGAAGAGAAAAATTACCCACATCAGATGGAAAAGCCAGCTCAAAATTTTAAAAAGGAAGCAAGTTCCAAAAGAGATCCAATTATACAGGACGGATCCAATCCAAAGCGGTATAAATAATCTGAAGGTGTATAGCACAAAATTTACATGCTATTTTCGAGAAAAGAAGAAGCCAAAATTAAAAAGAAAAGTTACAGAAAATTAAGATGACAATTTAGAAGAAAGAAGAAACGGAAGAAAGGAGAGAAAACACCAAAAAATTTTAATATTTAGAAGTAAAACAATAGACGACAGGAAAAAGAAACTCGAATCTGCTACCCATAATTCCGTGCGGAGGCAGATAGTTAGTCTAAGCTGGGTTCTGGTAGAGGTGGAACCTATGAGAGACTAGTCTCTATATTTTTTGACAATTTTAGTGAAAAGAGTGAGTTAACATGTTAAAGTGAGTACTAAGTGAATAGTGAAGGGTAGAGAGGATGCGGGAAGAACGTGGACCTCATAATTTATGTTAAAAGAGTAAAATTTGTAAATATATTTCAAGGTGACGTCACGAGGTAGGATTCATTTTATTTTTTGTATATATTTCAATGGCCAATTTTCAAGTTCGAAGTTTTTTTTTATTAAAATAGTTTTCATTGTAAATATGTTTTGATTTTTTTTGATTCCCCATATGCTCTCTCAACGAAGTTAAAATTTCAAAACTCATGGGGCTCCACGGACTACGCCTTTGAGGTATGTACCAATTAATCGGGACAGAAGAATTAATAATGCATTTTTTTACTCGGGAAACATAATTTGATTTTTTGATTGGTACAATTAACGTAATTTTAAAAATTTTTGTAGAGTTATTTATGATATAATTTTTCCCTTGGGAGCTTCACTCCATTGATCAATTTATAATTCATTTTTTTTAGTAAACCTTAGTAAATTAACTTCAATAAAAATTTCAAATCAGTCTTATATGATTTCTTTTTATATAGATAATATAAAGTCTATTAATTACCTTTCATTATGGCATATCCCTTGTGTGGAAATTAATTCCTTTTTTTTATCTATTCAATGTAATATAACTATAGTCACCCTTTAAAAATACCTTTCAAGGTGTGGAGGAACTCTGCCCAAAAAATAAAATTGAAAGCTTTGTATCAAATACACGATTCTTTATTGTGATTATATTATTCTTTTTGAACAGTGAGAATAAAATTCCGCTTCCGTGTGTAGGGTGTCCTCTAACATGAACATTATTAGTTGAAATTTAAATTTTTTATTATATCTATTGACTTCAAGAAGTGGGAAAGGGCATTAAATAAATTAATTCCTTTAACGCTGAAGAAGTAAAATTATTTTGGGAGAGCTAAGTCCAAGAATGGGTTATTCTGTCAAATCAAGTACAATGAAGGATGAATAAAAAATGAGATGGCTACTGGCTACTAGAGTTGATAGTGACTACTATAATTAAAGAACTAGATCCAATTCGGACATACTTGCAGACAGTGGAGTCCGCAATGCGGGTCATCTCACCACTTCTCTCTGAATATCCAAGCTAAATGCATCCACACCACTTCATCCTCCCTCACACACAAACACATAAGCAAAATAACTTATCCCTCTGTACATTCCTGTACATTTAATTAGAAACAATCCCCAACCAATTGCAAGAAAGTTTAATAGGAAATAAATTTTGAAAAATGTGTGTGCAGTTAGTATACAGTTTGAAGTGTAACTTCCGTACCTAACTCTTCTAGTTTCAGTTTCTCTTTGTGCTCATAGACTATATTTTTATTAACATTGGTACAGGATAGGAAATAATTTAATTCAGGACATTATTTTAATCATATAATTAGTTGATAACGAGTTTTATTTACAGTTAAGGTTACATTCATTTATTAACTCATAGAGATTAGGTTAGGTTTTATGACTCATGTCCGGGCTTTAACTACGAGGTCATATCGCCTACTACCAGAGCGTTCTATCGTCACTCTGGTGGACGTGAGTCCGACTCTACTGTGGGTCCTAAATTTTGCCTACCCTAAATTTTTATTCACCTAGGGCAGGGGTCTTTAACGAGTACCTGACATCGTACAGACTCGAGACCATCGCTTAACGTCCCATCCGAAGGACGGCGTGCTTAAGTTTATTTTATCTCCCAAGTAAAATAAAGTAAGGGCCTCGGTTGGGCTACGAACCCACGCTCTTGAGCTCAGAAGTCAAGCACGCATACCACTGAGCTACCGGCGCCCTCTTAACTCATAGATATTGCCTTAAAGAGTTCATATAGACAAGGAGTTTAAAGAAGATGAGTAAAACGATGGTATAAAGCCGAAACCGGTAGTTATATGTATATATATATATATCTTTAGTGGAATAGACAATATTTCAAAAAATAAGTTTGTTTTATTCATTTATTAGTATTTCCACTATATCAACACAGAACGCAAAAAATGTATTCGGACTCGTTAATAGGCTTTCCATATACCGACTTCGGAACCATAAAAAGAGTACTATTGAGAGATTCGATTACGCCTATCGATACTTTACATATAAATATTTTCTTTGAAAAAATGTAATATAGCAATTTTTTTTTTGGCCATGGAATTAAAAAAAAAAAAATTGAAAATCGGTCCAGTAGTTTTTAAGATTAACTCGAACATCAAACGCTGTCTCTTTATATATTAGTCAGATTAAAGTATCAACTCGTAATTGTATACATGTATCTCGAACCTCAAAACACAATATTGATTTTTCAAACAAATGTGTCAAAAGGAAGCGGGGATTTTTGGAGGGGGGGCTTAACACAAAACCTCTAATAACACGTATAAAAATGGTCTGCTGCAGTGCTGCCCAAGGCGACCACCTAGTTCGCCTCTATGGTCGCACCGAGCCTGCAACCAGGGCTACAAATGGCCGTTGCTCAGACAAAATACTTGCCCCTACGGCTCCCCGTTCGCCTCATCTTGAGTTGTACAAATTACTTCTCGTGTGGCCCTCTTTCACGATCTTCTATTTTAAAAACACAACTACTCGTAGTTCGTGAGAACACAACCTCCACCTATTTTGGAGTTTCTCTTCCCTTTTAATCTTCATCTCAAGAAAATTGTATTTTAAAACTGATAATAACAAATTATCCTTTGCCATGTATAGTCATATTTCATCTCAATTCCTTTCTTGATCCTGGAAATTAAAACAATTATTCAAGAATGCTCTAAAGTCCTACGGGGGAAAAAACAACCAAATGTAAAGTCGTCTAAGGGTTCTTCTTGTCATTTCTTCATTTACTCCAGCACAGTTGGATTCATCGCCGCGTTGGATAACGCCTACTAACAGAACTCTTTCAGCCCGACTCTATTGTGGGAGATTCATCTACAGTAGGGGTCATTAACGAGTACCTGACTCGGGACCAACGCTTAACGTCCCGTCCGAAGGACGGTATGCTCAGAATTTATTTCACCACCCAAACCAAAATAACAAAAAGCGAAATTTCATAAGTGAATTCAAAACCTCATAAGGACAACACTTACTAATTTTCATCGGAATCGACAGAAAGGAAGGGGGGTCAGAGGGAGGGCTGTGTATGCATCTATACGAATTACAGGGGTAGTTATGTAATTGGTCAAAAATTCGATGCGGAGTTTTCAACGGAATTTTATTTTTTCCGACCTTCAAATCCCAAAAATTACAAAAAATGTGTGTCTGTGAACACGATAACTCCCGATAGAATGAATGTATCAACATGAAATTTTATACGTGAATTCAGAGCCCTCTAACAACTACACCTATTGATTTTCAGCCAAATCGATCAAAGAGAAAGGAAAATTAGGAGGGGGGGGGGGGGGGGGGGGCTTAACACAAAAACTCTTTTATATGCTACGGGTAAAGTTAGATTAACGGTTAAAACTAGGATTACCCGGGTAAACCTAGTAGTACCCGCTGCCGCTTGGTTAAAGTCCGAAATATATTGAAATAGTTCACGTTTCGGGCTTTACCCGGGTAAAGTATATGTTAAAGCTAGAAACCTGTACTACTTCAAATATAGGAACGACGGGAGGGGCAGATATATCGTCCCGCCGGCGGAACGCCGGCAAATACGCCCCCAAATTTTGTAATATTTCGATTTATGTTTGTTCTAGGAATTCATGTACCCAGATGAATGATTATCGCTGTTAGACAGCTTACAGCAATGGAAATTGAGGTGTGGTCGAGCTAATTAATAAGTACCTAATCTTTATAGTGGAACATACGTCCACTAATGGCCTTGTCATTATTAGTATACCCAACTTTAACCAAGCGGCAGCGGGTACTACGCAGTTTACCCAGGTAATCCTAGGTTTAACCGTTAAACTAACTTTACCCGTAACATATATAACTGCCAATAGAATGAGGTTGGCCGAAATCAGACGAAAATTGATACCCCTTTACTTTAAACTAAGTTTTAGAAGATACCGTTTATATTTATGATCTAATCAAACCTGATCCTTATCCATATAACATCTATTGATTTTCAGCTAAATCGGCCAAAGGGAAGGGGAGTTTAGAGGAGGAGCTTAACTCAAAAACTTTAATAACTGCCGTTGTATTAAATTTATCGGTAAAAAATTTAGTATGAGAATTTAGGAGCTCCTATGTAAATCAATTATTGAATATTAGCGCAAACGGTCTCCTGATTTTGGAGGGAGAGCGAAAAGTTAATACATTAATACGAGGGCGCCGGTAGCTCAGTGGTATGCGTGATTGCCTTCTGAGCTCAAGGTCGTGGGTTCGAAACCTGACCGAGGCCCTTAGTTTATTTTATCTGGGAGGCCAAATAAACTTAAGCACGCCGTCCTTCGGATGGGACGTTAAGCGATGGTCCCGAGCCTGTACGATGTCAGGTACTCGTTAAAGACCCCTACCCTAGGTGAATAAAAATTTAGGGTAGGCAAAATTTAGGACTCCCACAGTAGAGTCGAGCTCATGTCCACCAGAGTGACGAAAGAGCGCTCTGGTAGTAGGCGATATGACCTCGTAGTTAAAGCCCGGGCATGAGTCTTAAACCTAACCTAACCTATATATTTTTTTAACTACCACTTTATATTTAAATAGATGTTCACCATGTTATACGTTCGGGCGATTATAACCATTATAACCACCAAAATATCGTTCTCTACCTTCGAGCAACCGGCGTCCTCACCATTGTGATCATGTCACTGGAACATCGCAGCTCCACCAAAGATAGGTCTGATGGAAAAAGATTTATATTCTTTCAAAAGTCTTTAATGTCTATCCAAGGCAAGAAATCCTTAGTTTATCTCTGTGAAGGAAGGATTCAGATATAAATCTGTATACTGAATGGAACCAAGCGCACATCCGTCAGGCCATGACGCTACCCAGTCACCCTGCGATGAATACACAATCACTTTGGTCCGCCATAGATTCTCATAGCTCGCTGCAAACTTCGCCATAGATTCACCCTCTCTTCTCACGGCTTTCCTTCCGTGTCTCAAATGCCTCATTTTAAAGTAATCTGACAAGACATTTCTGTACTAAGCCTAAGTAAAGACATTGTCTTCCCACTGAATAACTGACCAGAACCAACTTTCAAAGTGCGTCATCGTCGGCAGTCATTAGGGTTTTTCTGAATTGAGCCCCACCACTGACCCCCCTTCTCTTCAGCCGATATAGCTGAAATTTGACAGGTTATGTCGTCATTAGGTTTCGACGTTAAATACGAAATTTCACCTCGATACATTCATTTTATTTTGTGTTATTAAAGTTTTTATGTTGAACCTCCTCCTTGTTACTCAGTACTTATAACGAATCCATAGACCCTATTTTAGACATAAAAAAAAATGTCATTAAAATTATTTTAATGAAATTAGTTTTTTTTTCTTGATATATCAATTAATTATATAAATTTCTATTTAGTAAAATAATTATTACCTACCTTAGTAATAATAAATCAGAAAGAGTCAAAATATATAATTAAATTAATTATTACCCACATTAAATTGTAAGTAAATAAACAAACATTACAAATGTCGCCCGAATTCAGGGACTGATAAATAAATTTAATATAATTATTTCAAGAATAATTATAAATATTTGTAATGAGTATAAAAACAAACATTACAAATATTAATGAAACAAACATAACAATAGCTTCTTATTCTTTGATTAATATAGTTTTCTTTTGAAAAATAGGATGTAAGATTCTTTATAAGCTGCAGAGAAATATTTTTAAAAAAACAAAAAAACTGCCTTTTCCTGCCCTGTTTATAATTGAAATATTATTTAATGGTTAATAGAAAAAATCACATATATTTTACTGTTTTAATGTTCAAAATAATTTCTGAAGATTCTCTCTCGTTAACCCCCTAAAGCTCCTGAAGCCCTAGCCTGTCAGTATGTTTCACTTCTCCAGCTAAACGAAGTATAGACTCTATACTTCGTTTAGCTGGAGAAGTGAAACATACTGACAGTGGCTAGGGCTTCAGGAGCTTTAGGGGGTTAACGAAAGAGAATCTTCAGAAATTATTTTGAACATTAAAACAGTAAAAAAAAAGTGTGTCTGTGAACACAATAACTGCCGATAGAATGAATGTATCGACATGACATTTTATATGTGAATTCAGGACCCTCTAACGACTACACCTTTTGATTTTCAGCCAAATTGACCTGAAGAGGAGGGAAAATTAGGGGAGAGACATAATACAAAAAATCTGTTAACTGTCAATAGAATGAGGTTGGCCGAAATCAGACAAAAATTGATACCGCTTCTCACAAAATTTTTGAAAATTCCTCTTATATTTATTACCTTTCAGCTAAATCGACCAAAGGGAAGGAGAGTTTAGAAGAGAGGCAACTCAAAAACTTTAATAACTGCCATTGTAATGAATTTATCAATACGAAATTTCATATTTAATGTCAAAACTCAATGAGGGACATAACCTGTCAAATTTCAGCGAAATCGGCAGAAGCGAAGGGTGTTCAATGGAGCGGGCTCAATTCAAAGACCCTAATAACAGCCGATGTAATGAATTTATCAACACAAAATTTAGTATGAGGATTTAGGAGCCCCTATGTAAGTCAACTGTTGAATATTAGCGCAAACGGTCGACTGCTTTTGAAGGGGGAACGATAAGTTAATTGATTAATTTGTTCTGTGGAAGTACATTGCTGGTGAATCACTTGACGACTTTTAATAAAGATTTCATTCATTATTGCGCCACATCCATCACTCAAATATAACAATTGAGTAACATAGAGAAAATATTGATCCTTTTAGAATCTTTTGCTGTAACCTGGGGACACCACTGCTTGGTCCGGCCCCAAAATGAGACTCTGTTAATGGTACACTAATTGCGGTATGAGCTCCCCCTCCTATTGGAGATATGCTTTATGTGTTAGCTCCACAAATAGCATTGTTAGTACGACCAAGTCGTTAACCCGTGGACCACCTACAAAAACTATCAACACACATATATAAGGGGGCTTAACTACGTGCCAAGACCCTCGCGTTAACAGCCATAGAAGGGGAGGGGGAAGGTTTTTTGCTGCCCCTCCGACACACACACACATACACACAAACACATAAAATAAGTTTTTTGATGCAGTTGAAAAGGTCAGTGATATCGTGGGACACTTTATGTGTTTTCTCTAACACAAGAAGTAATTAGTGATATCTGAGAAATTTATTCCCCTGTAAAGTTGTCCAGTTGAACATAATTTTTCACCGCCTCCTGTCTCAGCCAAATTACCATTTGGATTTTTACTTCCCCAGCTAAACGATGTATAGAAACAGTTAGGTAATCGGTTAGAAAGTCGATGTCGGTGAATCACCGGCAATGTACTTCGCCAGAACGAATTAATCAATTAACTTTTCTCTCACCCTCCAAAAACAGTTTACCGTTTGCACTTATATTCAACAGTTGACTTACATACGGACTCCTAAATCCTCATACTAAATGTTGTATCGATAAATACATTACATCGGCAGTTATTGGGGTATTTGAGTTGAGCCCCCTTTTCTGAACCCCCTCTTTCCTTCAGTCGATATCGCTGAAGTTTGACAGGTAATGTCCTCATTGGGTTTCAAATTCACATATGAAATTTCATGTCGATACATTCAGTGTATCGGCAGTTATTGGGGTTTATGAGTTGTGCTCTCCCTCTCATCCCCCCTTCCTTTCTGCCAATTCCACTGAAAATTGATAAGTGTCGTCCTTATGGGGTTTCAATTTCACATATGAAATTTCATGTCGATACATACAGTACATCGGCAGTTATTGGGGTTTATGAGTTAAGCTCTCCCTCTCATCCCCCCCTTCCTTTCTGCCAATTCCGCTGAAAATTGATAAATCTCGTCCTTATGGGGTTTCAAATTCACATATGAAATTTCATGTCGATACATACAGTACATCGGCAGTTATTGGGGTTTATGAGTTAAGCTCTCCCTCTCATCCCCCCTTCCTTTCTGCCAATTCCGCTGAAAATTGATAAATGTCGTCCTTATGGGGTTTCAAATTCACATATGAAATTTCATGTCGATACATACAGTACATCGGCAGTTATTGGGGTTTATGAGTTGTGCTCTCCCTCTCATCCCCCCTTCCTTTCTGCCAATTCCACTGAAAATTGATAAGTGTCGTCCTTATGGGGTTTCAATTTCACATATGAAATTTCATGTCGATACATACAGTACATCGGCAGTTATTGGGGTTTATGAGTTAAGCTCTCCCTCTCATCCCCCCCTTCCTTTCTGCCAATTCCGCTGAAAATTGATAAATGTCGTCCTTATGGGGTTTCAAATTCACATATGATATTTCATGTCGATACATACAGTACATCGGCAGTTATTGGGGTTTATGAGTTAAGCTCTCCCTCTCATCCCCCCTTCCTTTCTGCCAATTCCGCTGAAAATTGATAAATGTCGTCCTTATGGGGTTTCAAATTCACATATGAAATTTCATGTCGATACATACAGTACATCGGCAGTTATTGGGGTTTATGAGTTAAGCTCTCCCTCTCATCCCCCCCTTCCTTTCTGCTAATTCCGCTGAAAATTGATAAATGTCGTTCTTATGGGGTTTCAAATTCACATATGAAATTTCATGTCGATACATACAGTACATCGGCAGTTATTGGGGTTTATGAGTTAAGCTCTCCCTCTCATCCCCCCTTCCTTTCTGCCAATTCCGCTGAAAATTGATAAATGTCGTCCTTATGGGGTTTCAAATTCACATATGAAATTTCATGTCGATACATACAGTACATCGGCAGTTATTGGGGTTTATGAGTTAAGCTCTCCCTCTCATCCCCCCCCCCCTTCCTTTCTGCCAATTCCGCTGAAAATTGATAAATGTCGTCCTTATGGGGTTTCAAATTCACATATGAAATTTTGAGTCGATACATACAGTACAATGGCACCCCCTCCCTTTTGGTCGATTTGGCAGAAAAATAATACTACTCGTTAAAGACCCTTGCCCTAGGTGAATAAAAAATTTAGGGTAGGCAAAATTTAGGATTCCCACAGTAGAGTCGGGCTCATGTCCACCAGAGTGACGAAAGAGCGCTCTGGTAGTAGGCGATTATGACCTCGTAGTTAAAGCCCGGGCATGACTCATAATAACTAACTATAATATATTATTACATTATCACAAGTCCTATTAAATTTAATTAATTGTTTAATTATCTATATTATTTGGGAGCGTCTCAACATGCACTAAATTTATTTTTATCTTCCCGATTAAAACATCTGAGCTAAGTGACTTGGCTAGATTTCTAAATGGCGATCCTGAGCTCGGTAGACTCCATTCTTCACATTTCTAGCTTTCAAACGGTTTTCAGATTTAATATTTGTTAAAACTGATGAACAACCGGGATATCTGAATCCTACACAAAAATCGAAATAAAAATGTTTTTCGAAAAAAGTCGGGCTAAATACCATTCTTCAAATTTCCTGCTTTTTAACGGTTTATAGATTTAATATTTGTTAAAACTGATAGACAGGTTCAGTTACATCGGGAAAGTCCCATCCGAAGGACGACGTGCTCAAGGTTTTTTGAACCTAAGTGAAATTTTAGCTACCTAGGTTTAGTTACATAACATACGACTCATTATCGAGCACCTGACATACAAAAAGGCCCTCAATCATAGCTTGGAGTCCAATCCGAAGGACGACGTGCTCAAGTTATTTTTAACGTAAATGTAATTTCAACTACCCAGGTTTAGATACATAACATACGACTCATTATCGAGTACCTGAAATACAAAAAGGCCCTCGATCATAGCCTAAAGTCCAATCCGAAGGACGACGTGCTCAAATTTATTTTTATCTTCTCGATTAAAACATCTGTCCTAAGTGCCTTGGCTAGATTTCGAAGTGGCGATCCTGAGCTCGATAGACTCCATTCTTCAAATTTCTAGCTTTTAAACGGTTTTTAGATTTAAGATAATGTTTGTACCTTTTTCATGAAACATTTCACAATTAAAATCTGAGGCCATGAGATGAACAAACTGTGAGAGGAGTGTTGGGTGATGTCACGTACCCTATGTTTGAGTAGAACGTTTAAGGATGCTAGGAAATTTGCTAATTCAATGTTTTATTTAACGTTTTTGTGAACTTTTGTTTGTTTAAACACGTAAACAAATTGTCTCAAGAAAATTTGGTTCAATTCATGGTTGAAGTCTATGTTTTAATCAACCTGGTGGTCACAAGCGTTCTAAAGTACGCACTGGCTAGAACGTCCACGGATGCTAAGTATTCACTAGCTGTGGTTTCCGCCGTTGAATGGCGCATACTAGCCATGGTGCCCAGGGGTCCTAAAAACTTACTAGCTGGGATGTCTGCCGTTGAAGGACTATAAGCGTTATTCCGTATGAATAATTGAAAATTATAACATCATGAATGTACTGTTGAAGAATTGAAATGGATTCGAACGAGAGATATTAGGAGAAAAGTCAAAGTTCCCTGGGCAACGCCGGGTATTACTGCTAGTTATCTATATTATTTGGAAGCGTCTCAACTATCCGTTTATTTTGGTACCAATATCACTAACCCGGAGTAAGTGTCATGTCTTTCTCAAAAAAGTACTTCCCCAGAACGAATTAATTAACTCAACATTAACTTTTCGCTTTCAATTTGACAAGTTATGTCCTCATTATTTTTGGTCTTTAAATATGAAATTTTATGTCGGTTCGTTCATTATATTGGCAGTTATTAGGGTTTTTCTGAATTGAGCCCCACCACTGACCCCTCTTCTTCAGCCGATATCGCTGAAATTTGACAGGTTATGTTGTCATTAGGTTTCGACTTTAAATATGAAATTTCACCTCGATTCATTCATTCTATTTTGTGTTATTAAAGTGTTTATGTTGAATCTCCTCCTTAATTCACTTCTTTCCTTTGGCAGAAAATGTATATGTTTCGTCCTTACAGAGTTCTGGATTTACATATAAAATTTCGTGTCGATACGTCTATTCAATTGGGAGTTACTCGTATCATGTTCACATACCCACAAGCAGAAATTGGGATCAGGGGGTTGGAAAACATGAAATTTTGTTGAAAACTCAGCATCGAATTTTTGACCGATTATATAACTTCCCTTATACTTTGTATAGCTGGGGAAGTAGTGGAATAGTGTTATACTTAACACTGAATACAGTAAGTGATGAGCTTCGGTAGATCCAGTGCTGATACTTACTTCAAGTTTTTAGCACGTGCTTAAAATATGACTTAAAACATGCAACTTCCGAGTGTGATAGTATAAATAAACAGTTATGATTAAAGACACTTTATCCGTAGTCATTCATTAGTTTAAAAAAAAAAGTTTTTATGAAGTTTACTGTAGGTCGTAAATAAAGTGAAAAAGAAAACAAATTACGTAGAATTTAGAATTCTCATTAAAATTTATTGTAGGATATAAAAATAAAAAGTAGTTAAAAGAGTTGATGTATGTGGTTGTGGATAAATAATAAAGAGTTGATGTATGTGGTTGTGGATAAATAATAAATAGCTGAGGTAGGAGGAAAATTATATATGTGGTTAGTGACGTGAAGTGATGTGGTCGGCTGTTAAGTAGTCTGGGACTGGCTTCCTAGGTAGCAAGTTCAATCACCACCTTCAAGCATCCATCAAACGCCTACCTCTTGTACAAGAGAACCTCCACAGGGGAACAACGGGTAATAGTCAAGTTGTCTTCTGACAGTACCCGACCGTAGTAGCCAGATCATGGTAGGACATCATGGATGCTCCGGTCCAAGGAGGAGATGAACTCACCTGGTGATGTCCTGGAAACACCATGTGGTGAACTGGTGACCAGTGGCGCACTGAAAGATAGCGCTGGACGAGGCTACGGAGCCAACTAGTAATATTTTATTAATTCCAATAATTTTTTTGATAAATAAAAATCATTTTTATGTATCCAAAACACCATAAGCTTGGATGGTTTCCCCATTGGGCCCCCCTCAATTTTTTTATAATGAGTTCTGGGAGAGGAAAATAAACCCCTTTTGGGGACTCAGACCTCATATTAGCATATTTATTATAAACGGCTAATAATGGGTCCTCCGTCGGCTGTTGACAAGTTCATCGCTTCTCAACTAGAGTTCGACATCTCCTAGCATCATTTTTCAAAATTAGTTTAATACAAATATTGCCCGATACCGAAGATTCCAAAATAAGAATTCAGTCTGATCTCTGTGAGCTTTAACTACGTGGTCATATCGCCTACTACCACAGCGCTCTTTCGTCACTCTAGTGGACATGACTCTACTATGTGAGTCCTAAATTTTGCCTACTCTGCATTTTATTCACCTAGGGTAGGGGGTCTTTAGCGAGTCGGGACTATCGCATAACGTCCCATCCGAAGAACGGTGTGCTTAAGTTTTTTTTACAAGCAAGCAAGCATCCACTGAGCATCACTCACTATAATTTTTCGATTTGCAATATATCTAGTAGAGCCGTTAACAGCACATCGATCGAAGCGCCTTTACCGCCACCTACTAGAAAGTCGATAAGAAGGAAACATTATTTTTAAAAAAATGTTGAGTATCCTAATTTTTGGCTGATTTCACTGAAAATCAATAAGTGTCCATATGTTATAATAAGATGTTTTGGAACGAGTATTCCTCATAAAAACAAAAGACGTTGTCTTTACACTGTTTTATTTTTGACCTGAACCTGTCAACGCAACAGTGTCAGTGGCACATCCATGATTGAATATATATGAAATATAAATAATGAAAAGTAACTAGCAAATCTTAAAGCATCAGAGTACAGAATAACAAACAAATGAAAAACTAAATAGAGTGAACCTCGCTATCCCCACACCTTTCAGCTATGCCAGAAGTCATTTAGTCTCTACGCTGAACGGGCTTTAAAATTTCCTAGTTTGTTTTCGTTATTTATATTTTATATTTATTCAATCATAGATATGCCACTGATGATGACGCTGTTGCGTTGAAAACCGGTTCTGGTTTAATAAAAATAAAAGAATGGAAAACGTATTTTGTTCCTATGATGAATAGGTGCCTTTTTTATGGTGTTTTTGATACACTTATAAAATTTCATGTCAATATATTAATTCTTTAGGGAGTTATCAAAGAACAAAGACAGCCTGGGATGTTTTCTTTTTTCATTTTTTGGAATCAGGGAGACAGAAAACATGAAATTCTTAAGAAAAACCAACGTCGGATTTCTAACCGATTACATAACTTCACGTATACTTAATGTAGCTGGTATGTCACGCATTGGAGGGTTACATAGGTGGGCTGGGCATGTACATAACGCAGACGACCATAACGCATCAGTTCCTAGAAGCCAGATCATGAGGAAGAGCAAAAAAATAAATATATACAGATTTTTTCAAATTTAATATGTTGCATTCATATCGGATATGGTGACACGTAATCTGCATATGGTTTTTATTTGTGTGACAGTCTGTCACTTCAACCAATAAAGACTTTAAACTTTGAGTCTTGAATGAATATAAAAGAACTTAGTTTTGAGTATCCTTTTACCAGTGTAAAGTTTTTGAGTTTGATATATCACAATAAGATTGAACCAGTCCAAAGAATAATAAACGTGGGGTTTGTTGAGGTAATGAATGGCTGTTGGTCGAAAGGCAGGTTAGAGTTATGGTATAATTTTCAATAACAAATTGCTCCTAGAAGTCTCAGTATATCATATGGCGGGCTTCAAACCTTAGCCCATGTCAATATTAGAGTCTCTGTTGGGCTCTTCATCAACCAGATCTCCAGCCTTCAGCATCTAATAGGTCTGCAGCTCATCAGTGCCCAGGACAAACACTTCGGCTTTATTGCTTTCCTCTGCGACCTTCTTTGGATTAGAAGGATCCTGGAGGGTATAACAACAGTGAAGCACTAATCAAGCATTGCAATTGCTACTGGCTTCACATTGGGCTTGAGTTATTGACTCATGCCCGGGCTATATCTCTGGGACAGAGGATAGAACCGACGATAGGGGTCTTAAGGTATATCTGATATCATAGAGGCTCCGGGCCATCTCGTTACATCAAATCCGATGGACGGCATGCTCAAGATTTGTTCACCTCCTAGATAAATAACCCAAGGACTTTGGCCGAAACCAAATGAGAAACCGTACAATAAAATATCGTTCTGACGCTCTTCTAGGAGAGAAGCGCGTTATAACTGGGAAGGCACAAAACTCCAATTATATATAACATTCTCAAACTTCTCCGATTTATTTATTTGCTTTTAAAAAAATAGCGATTACAGACCTCGATATTCAAAAACCAAGTCAAAAATTTTGACTGTGTTTTAGTTTAGTTATAAATAAATCTTAAAAACTAAATTCTTAACACTAATTCAATCTTTTTTGTTTTATTTTTTTGGCCATTTTTTAAATTTAAGTTATATATTTCTGGGCATATATCCTGTACTTATAAACAAACAACAGTACCTTCTTTTTGGATCAATTTCACCGTCAATAATGAATGAGTGAATTATTCACTCCTATTTAGTTCATCACACTTTAAGCCTAAACACCACTCTCCATGTTTCACTCAGACCGTCGCCATTCAACCCAGGCCTCGTCTCTACACACACTAAAAAAAAACAGCTGATGGCCGTGTTTTGTTTTTTATTCATTTATTTCAAATGAAATTTGCTTTTTATAGAAAAATAAATATAATTAATTTTTTAATATTAATAATTTAATTAATTTAAACGTGTCTATTTTTTTTTAGATCACACAACAAATTTATAGCAAATATTATGAAATTACAATTTTATTTTGAAATAAAATTTAAAAATAATTTGGAAACAAGAGTTTGGAGACATATAGTTGGGTAGCGTTATTCAAACAGGTAATGTAATGTTGTGTTTCGGTTGTCCCCGGTTCAATTATCCAAACAGAATTGGATGAATGTAATTTGGTTTAAACCTTCCAATCACCTAACCAAACAATACCGCGAACAGTGTCCCAATGCAATCTACTCTCATATGGACCTCTTTAAAATTTTGTATACCTTGGGTATTTTTTTTAAATAATTGTAATCTTTTTCAGTCCTGTAGAAGTGTAAAATGATTATAGAAAATTTTGACAGATATTGTGAGAGCTTGAAAAAAGTAACGTATTTTTTATTTCCCCAGCAAGAATTAATTATTTAAGTTTTCGCTCTGCCTCCAGAGCCAATCGACAGTTTGGGCAAAAACTCAATATTTCGCTTATATATAGGCTTCTGAATCCTTATATTAAATTTTCTGTCGACACATTCATTACTTCGGCAGTTATTAGAGTTTCTGTGTTAAGCCTCCCCTAATCCCCCTTCCCTTTCACTGATTTGGCTGATACGTGATAGGTGTTTTCCTTGGAACAGGAATTGACTTACCTTTTATCATATTATACAGGGTGTCCCCCAGCATGGAGGTAAAAAACTTTGAGGTCTTAAAGGAAATTTAATTTTGAACTAAAAATTTCCTATAAACATAGGTCCGGCTGATAGTTTTTTTCACCTACCAGATATCGTTATATCGCCTACTACCAGAGCGCTCTTTCGTCACTCAAATGGACATGACTTATGGGAGTCCTAAATTTTCCTACCCAAATTCCTCTAGGGTAGGAGTCTTTAACGAGTACCTGACATCGTACAGGCTTGCAAGCATCGCTTAACGTTCCATCCGAAGGACAGTGTTCTTAAGTTTATTTTACCTCTCAGTTAAAATAAACTAAGGCCCTCGCTGGTTTTCGAACCCGCGATCTTGAGTTCAGTAAGAAAGCACGCTTCATATGAACTACCGGCGTCCTCTCCTTTGAGTTAAGGTACCCATACACGAAGCAAATCTATCGTCAGATTTATCTTCAGATTGATTTGACGATAAATCTGACGATATTAGGAGCGCACACAGTTCGATATATCTCAGTCGACGCAATGGAGCAGTACGATCTTTTATTGTTATCTGCTGCTGATTTGTTATGTAATTAAATTAAACGCAAAAAAAAAATTAAATTAAACGCAAAAAAAACAGAGTAGTTTGGACAATAGGGTGGTTAATTAAAAAGTAAACAATTTTCGCAAATCAGATTTATAAAATGTTCTAAATTATCTCTAGACCAGGTACACATACCACAATTTAATAAAGGAAAATTATAAAAACAGGAAAGTTAAAATACCTAATGTCTTCCACTTCACTTTTGTGTTTAAGAGGTTATTATTATAGATAAACGTATTATACCACATACACCATACAATCAATTGTACAAGCAATTAATCTGTGCATGATTGCATGAAAATTTCTTCAGATCTACAATAGATCTGAAGACCAACCAATCAAACCCGATGACGACATACATTAAACGATTCATCGTACGATTGTCGATCGTCAGATTCATCTGACGATCAATTGCTTCGTGTATGGGTACCTTTATCGAACAATTTTCCAGTTTTTCATATTGTATGATTAGTATAACGTGGTTCGCAAGTAAAAAAAAAAAAAAAAACCGACCCTTGGGTTACATAAATTGGCATATCCGTACACTTCCATCCTGTTGTTTTCTTTTTTTTTTTTTTTTTTTTTTTTTTTTATTATGCCAATTTTTTTCAACTAGCCCTCAGATAACAAGGTGAGCCCTTAAAAAAAGGGCAAAGATACTTGGAAAGAAGAGAGGGAGCTACTCCTTCTTCCAAAGGATTTAGATTGGATGACTCTCCCGGTCTTCTTTACACGCCATAGACAGGATTGCGGTGTTCCTCAGGGAACACCACAGGGAGAGACGCTCCCCCTCACTCAAATTTTATTTTCTCCCCGTCTTTTGAATAGGAAGGTTGAGGGGCTATTTTCATATTTAGAATGGGAAGAGAGAGATGGGGGGTGCCTCAATTTTTCCGGGGGTGAGTCAGGTAGGAGCGCATTTATATGATAATACGCGGGTAGGGGGAATGTCGCCCCCTCCCCTAGAATTTTCTTTTTTCCTTTTTTTTTTTTTTAATAATCCGCAAAAGAATGGAGCAGTAAAAGTGTCTCCCTTACGTAGAGAGGGGATTTGTCTCTCCCGGACATCCCTTAACTGTGTCCCGTAACAAAGCTTATCATGCCTCGACTTCTTTCTTTTTTTTTGATAACTTTAAATTGCTTGTTAAGACTTTACTTTAAAAAAAAAAGGAAATGGTCCCGAGACTCTTAAATATCCAGTCTTTTGTAGCAGTAGTAAGAAAAACAAATCTAGCTCTGTAACATTGTACTTACTAAACCCACATCTGAAAAAAAACATTAAGTCGTAGTCAAGGTCCACGACGTAGATTTTTCGTGAAAACGTCGGGATGAAATCATAACAAGTGTTTCGTATTAATATGTAATTTAATTATCGATTTCTTTAATACAATGGTTATACAGAGTAGTATGGTTACAGAAAAGATATAACATACGTACACCTCACACTGTATTGACTATGCCTTAATGTTTTTTTTAATACACAACGCTAATTCGCAACAATCATCCGCCAGAGCCCACACTAGCCCGTCACAGGCAAAACAAACACTGCACAACAAACATGTACAGACATGCTCTATCCATTGTGACCTCAACCGTTGTTATCGCATTATTAGTCTCATAGTTATTATCGATTGAAATCTGACGGTATTTTATAACACAAGAAAGTTTGACCGGCTATCAGTGTGCTAAAGAGGGAATAGACGTTTTCACGTCAAAATGTTTACTTTCTTATACGTTTATCATAAGAAAGTAAGAAAGAAAATTTAGTTCTCACCGAAAATGTTCAGTAAATTTTCAATCACTAATGTACTTTTAGATTTGAGATAGAATCAATCAGCTATCACTGGCGGACCAAAAAAGAGTAGAGTTTAGATGGGTGCCAGGACGTCCGGGGTTTGAGGACAACCGAAAGGGCTGATCAACTAGCTGACAGAGGACCTATAGGACCGGAACTCTTCTGCGGGATCTCTCAATAAAAAGTTGACTGACCTGAAAACACATCCAGTTAATTATGAACTTACCCCAATAATACCAATACAGATGAATTTGTGAGGGAGATTGAGGAAGAGTGATCTCTGAAAAAAACTGGTTGGTATAAGAAAGTCTTATAATAGCTCACCACTAAACCAATGCAACAAAAAGAATGTCTGTGTGTCTGTGAACACGATAACTCCCGATAGAATGAGTGTTTGGGAACAAAATTTTATATGATAACATTTTTGCAGAGATATTGTGAAACACTTAATAATAATAATAAATACATGAAATAAGTAATTAGATTTATCAGTCCAACATAATTTTTTTATTTTTACCACAACTAGTTTCGGCAATTTGCCATCTTCAGGTGGTGAATCTGAATCAAAAATTAAATTAGAATTTACGAGCTTTTACAGTTCATGTCAATCATTAACTGATAAATAAATAAGTTAAAAATAAAATATAACAATTTAAAAATACGTAACAATTACCAAAAGTACAATAAGTTACAATATTTGAATTTAAAAAAAAAATTTTTTTAATTCAAATATTGTAACTTATTGTACTTTTGGTAATTGTTACGTATTTTTAAATTGTTATATTTTATTTTTAACTTATTCATTTATCATTTAATGACTGACATGAACTGTAAAAGCTCGTAAATTCTAATATAATTTTTGGTTTATGTATGTTCAGATTCACCACCTGAAGATGGCAAATTGCCGAAACTAGTTGTGGTTTAAATAAAAAAATTATGTTGGAATGATAAATCTAATTACTTATTTAATGTATTTATCCACTACATCTGCCTACCACCAAGTAAAATAAATAAATTTATTTCCGTTAAACCACTACATGGTAATAGGATACGTCAAAAAAATGTATACAATAAGATAGCTTATATATTAGATTTATAACTACTTGAGTCTAACACATCTAAATAAATAATTCCTTTATGAGTTATACTTTTTTCAAAAAGAGAAGACCTAGTTATTCGAAAGTCTTCTTTCTTCCTGGTATCGTAATCATGATTAGTAATGTTGAGAGAGAAAATATTTCTATTTTTCCTAATAACCATTAATGTTTCAAATATAAACAGCGATGGCAAAGGCAGGATTTTAGGTTGTTTAAATATTTCTCTGCAGCTTGTTCTTTGAGTAATATTGTTTATAATTCTTAATGCTTTTTTCTGAAGTCTGAAAATATTAATACTCGAGCTTAATAAAAAATATAAATAAAACGTCTGTTTTTTTAAATATTGTCTATTTCACAAAATATATAAATTATAAGGGACTATTATTATTTCTAATGCTACCATCTTCAGTCACAACTCAACAAATACTAAATGGAAGTTCAACCAGTTTACAATCAAAACTGTCCTTTTTTTCAGCCCCCATTAGTTTTCTTTACAGTTAAGTCTAAAAAACTATGACCCCATAAAGGCAACACATCGATTTTAAGCCAAATCCGCTAAAGGGAAGATGAGGGCTTAACACAAAAACTCTAATAACTACCAATAGAATGATCTTCCCTTCTTTAAAAGTGTCGTCCTTATGGGATTATGAATCAACATATGAAATTTTATGTCAATACATTCAGAGGGAGGGGGGGGGGGGGGGGGGGGGGGGCTAAACTCATTAACTTCTGATGTTTTGAATTTGTCGATACAAAATTTAATTTGAAAGCCCTTAATGTAAAACAACTATTGATTATTAGCCTGTAGGGTCGACTGGTTTTGTGAGGTGCGAAAAGTTAATTGATTAATTCGTTCTTCACCGGTAATTCACAGACAACTTTTTATGTTATAAAACTTTTGTTTTCTGTCTTTTATTATTTTATTTGAGTCACAAAAAAAAAATGTTTCTTTTTACACAAACATGGCACAATATTTGTGTTGGTCGGCTTGTTAGTGGAGTTTTATTATTCAATTGAGGGTCTGAGAGATCTCTTTTGTTTTAGTTGCCTTGTTGGAAAGGGTTTTGATAAAATAGCTGGGGATCTTAGGGAGAAAGAGGGGGGGATGAAAGAAAAATACAGAGCAGATAGAAGAAAGAGACTGGAAGAAGGACTGAGGGGGTGGCTAAGGACCGGTCAGCTGACAGAGGATCGATCTACCCATAGGGATAACCTGATGGCGTAGGCAAGAGGGCAAAAAAATATATTAGATAGACAGACAGACACACTTATAGCACTCTACAAGGATTCTGTTTTTTCCGTTTTTCAATACGTTGAAAAGGGATTAAACAGAACTCTAATAGGTTCCTATTAGAGAGAAGAAGGGGATGGCCAAGAAAATATATTATAGAGACAGACAGACATATACGCAAGTATGCATACAAACAACCGATTAGGGTTTTTTTTTTTTTTGCGTTTTTGAGTTGTTGAAAGGCGATATAACAGAACTCTCATAGGTTGCCGTCTTATAGGCTGTATTTTTTTTTTCAGGTGTACACCATCCGTCCGCCGCGTAGAGGGAAAATAGGTATGTTTAAAATTTGATTGATTGCTACGACCGGCTGTTGGACCGCGCTATTCTCCGGAGCGATCGGTTGGATATTCCGGGACCAGGGTTGTGGGTTTTATGGCTGCCTTGCACCGGGAATGATCGCAGGTGGGCCTTGTTCGGACACCCAACGGTCACCCCCGAAGATACTTTGCCTTTTTTACCTTCGGCCAGGAAGCGGCGAATCTTTTTTTATTCACCTAGGATAGGGGTCTTTAACGAGTACCTGACATCGTACAGGCTCGAGACCATCGCTTAACGTTCCTTCCGATGGACGGCGTGCTTGTTTATTTTACTTCCCAGATAAAATAAATTAAGGACCTCGGTCGTTTCGAACCCATGCTCTTGAGCTCAGAACGCAAGCACGCATACCACTGAGCTACCGGCGCCCTAACCTAACCTGATAAAATATATATGATGTGGTCATTACAGGACTTTTATGTACCAACCACACTTAGGCCAACCTCACATTAGGCAATTCCGAAGAGACGCGACTGATACTCAAGTATCAGCCATTTGAATTGCCTGTGGGTATGATACCCATAGGCAACTTTTCTCCTCACACTGTGGATACTGTGCAGCGACTAGGATCTCTTCAGTCTCCATCTAGCCGTGGCGAGAAGCTCAGTTGTTCACCATGTCAAGTGAAGATTCTTCAAGTGATGAATACGTCGTTGTGTCTTATTATTATTATTATAGAAAAATGAAAATCCGAAGATTATGGCGCCATCCTTACATCAAAAGGAATGTTAACTATTTGTTGGTGCTAAAGAGCTGGAAACGTCGGATTGCAAGTTCGTAGCATTCTACCGAATGACGAAAGAATCATTCCTACACTTGATTGGCATTCTTTCTCCATTCATAAGACAGAGGAACACACAAATGCGGGAATGTGTGAGTGCAGAAGAGTGTGTTCACTAGCCATGGCGAGGCGACGCAGGAGACTTAAGGGACGGGCGACCTTCCTAGCAGGTCGCGTGAGACTTGTAGGATACGGGTAAGATACGCGTCTCCTGGGAGTGGCGTCGTTTGTGTCTCCCCACCACTCAACATAGGGAGTGACTTCTTGATAGATACTTGAGTGTCAGTCGCGTCGCTTCGGAATTGCCTAATGTGAGGTTGGCCCTATAGATCACTTTCTCTCTTCCCCTTCTCAAAATCATTTCATATTGACATTCCTGGGTATAAGAAAGTCAGAATTACGCTATACAATGAAACAAAAAATACCACTGACGCATCATTACTTTCATATACCCTACAATGCCCATATGAAGGGGGGAGGTGGAGAAAGAGTAATCTGTAATAAGCATGGTTGGTATAAGAAAGTCCTGTAATGTTTTTATTTATTTTACAACACAAAAGTAACTCAGGTTGACCAATCTTCGAGATGCTTTCAATGAATTTTCGCTTGTATGAACAAAATTATTAGTACGGTTGAGGCACTCTTTTGGCTTGGAATATAGGAGGACGCAATAAAGTTAGAGATTGAACGTCAGACCAGGAACGAGAGAGTCCGAAGGAAATTGGGTTGAGGAAGGCCAACCGGAAAATTGAAAATAGCCCGATTAACAATAGGGAAGATATTGGGAAATCTGAGGGACAGATGGTGCGCTCTATATGGCTTTCTCAGACTATTTTATATGTTGTTATGTGTTATTTATTAGAAACGTTGACCTCTGGTCATACCTGGTTTTTTGTTTTGTAAATAAGATACATAAAATTTTTTTTCAAAATTTTGAATAAGGGGAATCATAAAGAAATTTATGCCACGACCACTTCTCTCTCACCCTTTTCTCAAAATCATTTCACATAAGCAAGAATGGGTATATGAAAGTAACGTTTTAGTGTCAGCTGTCTTCTTTGTTGAAGTGAAACTTCTTTAGCGAGACTAGTGAATCGGAATAACCTCGACATAAAAAATCAAACATGAAACGCTAAGGAGAGGGGGATGAGTAGCGCATGCGTACAAGTCAACTGCGAGTTTAGGTCGGTGTCGATGCATTTGCTGTTGCGTGCTACGTGTTTGTATATGGAGAGACTCACATAAAAAATTGTGAGTGTGAAAACGATAACTCTCGATAGAATGAATGTTCATAAAAATTTGCATGTGTGTCCAGAATGACGATGACAACTATAATTTTCAGTCAAATCGGTTGCAGGGAAGGATATTAATGAGTGCTAGTTTATATTTAAATTTGAAACCACTAAAAAACGACACCTATTAATTGTTTTAAGGTCGCCAGTAGGTCAGAGATAGCGTGCTTGTCTACTGAGCTCAAGATTGCTGGTTCGAAATCAGACCGAGGCCCATAGGTTTTTTTTTGTCTGGGAGGTAGAAAATCCTTGAGCACGCCGTCCTTCGGATCCTTTACCCAAGGTGAATAAAACTAAGTTGGCAACATTTAGAACTCTCAAAGTAGAGTCGGGCTCATGTCTATATCTGTGGTCACAGGGAATAAATTGGTAAGTCTAAATTCGTAACTTTTCAAGGCAGTACTTTTTTACTTTTGCATTAATCGTGTAAATCCAGTTTTTGGAATAAATAAATTATGTTTGCATTATTATTAATCATACCTATATCTTCTAAATCCGGAGTGAATGAAAATGAATATTGTTAATCCTTTCTTGGATTTTCCCTTAGTTACCTAGTCATTCCCCATCACTAACCTAATTATTGACCACACTTACCTAATTTTTATACAGACTTACCCAATTATTACCCATACTTTTTGAAATACTCGTGAATGATGCCTGTCTAAAGTTGAGCAAGCTGATATAACCGAAAACACCTTCTTGACTTGAAAAGGTCTGCCGTAGTGAATAAATGGTTAAATGCAGTTATCTCGTGAATGATTCCTCAAAGAAGTAGATCAAGTTGATTTAACCGAGAACATACACAATTTTACGAGATACCAAGAAACCCACATCTTTATAATTCTGGAAGTTCCTGAGCTCCCAACTTCTTCC
Source organism: Aradus depressus (assembly GCA_963662175.1). Lineage (NCBI taxonomy): Eukaryota > Metazoa > Arthropoda > Insecta > Hemiptera > Aradidae > Aradus > Aradus depressus. The sequence goes on from OY759219.1 coordinate 31,122,808, forward strand.
CAGTGCGCAGATGGCTTGGGAGATGATCACAGTATACTTAAATCATTTTGGCCAATTTACGACTTAACAACTTATTCCCTATGACTATAGATATAATAACTAACCTATTAATTTTCAGCGAAATCAGCCGAAAGCAAGAAAGGATCAGAATGGAGGGCTCTACTCAAAAACCCTAATATCTCGCGATTTTCCCTTTATAAGTCAACTATTGATTGTGTGCTTCGTATGCAAGGCCCCATTAAGGGCTTGAGGCTTAACCCCTATGGTGGATCCGCCACTGATTCTACCATAAACATAAGGTTTAATTTTTTTTTTTTTTTTTTTTTTAACTTTTCTGATGAAGCTCTGACCTGATGAACAGCTTTGATGAGGTCTCTAGATGGGTTGGACCCAAGCTTTGGTCGTTCCCTGAAGAAAGCTGCTTTGTGGTGATGCCCGGGGGGCCTGTTATAATTGTTGGGAGTGTTTTTCAGGGCCCCCCTCTCACAAAGGAAACTGACAAAGGCTTCTTATCTGCCTTGGGGGGCTGAGAGACAGTGAACCGGACAGGAGAGCTCGTCAGCTCCCAAACAACCAACAAGAAAAAAAAAAATGTAAGCAATATTACTGTAAGCAACAGTTTACATTTGTTTTTGGTTTTTTTTCAAAATTAAATTTTCAAAGCTGGCGAAAAAAGGCGGTGAATAATCGACTACGTACTTCCCCAGGAAGAATTAATCAATTACTTTTTGCCTCCAAAGTCAGTCGACCGTTTGGGCTAAACTTAAATTTTGTATCGATACATTCATTAATTCAGCATCTATTTGGGTATTTAAGTCGTCTTCTTCCGTGGTTCCCCTCTTCCCTTTGACTGTCTGAGCTCAACCTCCAAGTATCTAGCTGTAATAGAGGCCTACACAGGCTCTGATGAAATCTGAAGATCTTTGAAACGTCATTACAAAACCGTTCACTCTAGTAATGAAAAGGATTCCCCTCAGAATTCCTTAAGGAAAGAGAAGGTAATACAACTGAAATCTTAATTACATTCTCAACAATCTACTTTTTTCAAGAAATTAGGCAGCAACTGAGGCATCTTTTCGTGTTTCCAAAATTATTGCACAAAATATTTTTCTAATGCAAATATTTTGTTATATAAATTCTTATGCTATAAATTGCATTTAATTAGATTTAATATAAACTAGAAATGTATATTTATAGATAATAAACAACTGTGTGATTTAAACAAAAACCTGTATTATTCCCCCCTCCCCCCCCTCCCTACTTTGTTGGGTAGGTCACAGTAAAGTTTATGAGCTGTAAGGTAGCTCAGTCGCTTAAACGTTTGGCGACCACTGCTATAGACAGACCCCCACCCACACACACAGACAAAGGCTTCAAACTTATAACACATCAGCAGTTATTGGGAATATTTAGTTGAGCTCTGGCAGTTATTAGAGTTTTTGCGTTAAGCTTTCCCGCTAATCCATCCTTTCGTTGTCGTTCTTAGAGGGTTCTAGGTACATATGTAAAATTTTATGTTGATACATTCATTCTATCGGGTTGTAAACAATATGAAATAGTGTATTTCCTACACAATGGGTTAAATTTATAAATCGATCGGTTGAAAAAAAAAAAACTTCCAAAAAACGTATTGAATTAAGTTCAATTCCCAACTTTTTCATTGAAATAGCTTTAACCAGGAAAATTTATGAGTCGGTTTTCCAACAAAAACTGGCTTATTTCCAGATTAATTTAGACTTGATAATTTTTGAAAATTGGCACGGACTTTAGACGAGTTTATATCATCAAGAAGCTAAATAAGAGACAAAAAATACAAAAATGTGATGTAGCCATAAAAGAACTTCTTATATCAACCACTTTTGTACAATTCATCTCCCTCTCCTATCTGGGAGGTAAAATAAACTTAAGCACTCCGTCCTTCGGATGGGACGTTAAGCGATGGTCCCCGAGCCTGTACGATGTCAGGTACTCGTTAAAGACCCCTGTCCTAGATGAATAAAAATTTAGGGTAGGCAAAATTTAGGACTCCCACAGTAGAGTTGGGCTCATGTCCACCAGAGTGACGAAAGAGCGCTCTGGTAGTAGACGATTATGTTCTCGTAGTTAAATCCCGGGCATGAGTCATAAAACCTAACCTAACATATCTCCCTCTCATGGCATTACTGGGTATATGAAAGTAATGAGTCTCAATACGATATTTTTTTTTTTTTCCTCGTACACTTTAATACCATTTTTCATCGTTGAATTAATCTTAAGTTGGCGAGTGAACATCTCATTTCTTCTATGGGAATGCGTGCTCCGACCTTATTGAAATTTTGTCCATCGAATAACTTCAAAAATACTTCTCAAATCAAGTAAGTTTTCGCTTTCCCTCTAAAACCTATCGACTATTTTGGCAAAAAATCAATAGTTGACATATACAGGGACTCATTCTAAATTTCGAGTCGATAACTCAATATATCGACACTTACTGAGGGTTTTTGAGTGAACTCCTCCTCTGTGTTGGCCCCCTTCCCTTCGGCAAATTTCGCGGAATATTAAAAAGTGTCGTGCATAGAGGGTTCTGGATACACATTTTTATTTAAATTTTGGGTCGATAGATTCATTCTATCGGAAGTTATCGTGTTTACAGACAGGCAGACAGCATGTTTATTTTCCCAGCTTTATGAAGTATAGAAGAAGTTATGTAATCTGTCTGAAGTTCGATGTTGAGTTTTCATAGGTATTTCAAATTTTCCAACCCCCTGAAACCAAAATGAAAAAAAAAGGTCTACCTGTTTTTTGAGGGGGTCCACCAGCTGCCGTAGGTCGAGTCCCAGGAACGATCCTGTCCTGCATATCTACTCCACCCTAGGCCCGTCGTACAGCAGGCATTCAAAGACCCCACATGCTCTGTAGTCTTGACTCCGCCGCATGAACAGTTCGAAATTTCCGTGACCTGATAGTATCTGGGTCATCCAGTGGTCAAGCACCCACGTAGAGTTCAGACTTACCCGGATTTCCGGGAAATATGCATAGGTCGTTCGGCCCTCCGATGACCGTGACCCCCGCTGTTGCTATTTCTCCACAATCCATTCCTGGACAATGTCTTTGCAACAATCTAGTCTGGATTGTCCGCGCAACATTTCTCCCAGGGCTAGACGTAAGGGATCATCTATACCTATCTTCTATAGGTATATCGCGTCTATGTGTACGTGTCTGTGAACAAGATATCTCACATTAGAATGAATGAATCGCATCCAGGACTCTCTAAGGACGACACCTATTGATTATTAGCCAAAAAAATGTGGATATTAATTGTTTTTAAAATAATCAGTGAATTGAAAATAGATTAATTGCAAGGCAGGAAGTCTTTGGAAGACCCCCAACAGTTCAGGTATGCAAGGGTGGGGGATTGAACAACCAATAGGCATACAAAAGAGTCCCAGGCGGAAAAAATGGAGGCAAGGAACCACACCCAGTTTCGTTCTACTTCGTCAGATACCTCCGGAGAGGGAGGAGCCTCTTTGCCAGACGCCACCGAGGAGAGAGGTCCAATTCAGGAACCCTTGCTTCCAGCCAACATCCCAGATCCAGGACTCAGCCACCGAACCAAAGAAGAAGATGCGTTGGAGCTCACATCTACTTTGAGAGACAGTCAGCAGAGATTGATGAATGAAGAGATCCAGAACCCAACAGCAATCGCAACAAACAACGAACAGACTAGAAGGTACCATGAGATACAATAAACAATTATACAGATAGAGTTTAGGGGAAGTATTTTGATATCTTTGAAGGATTCTGAGGAATAAGTTTTAAATTTTTAAGAATGTTTTTCATGAATATAGTGAAATAAGAATGGCGTAATTTTTCTTTCATGTATTTTGCACCTCATGTCATCTTGATTTTTCATAACTATTACTCTTGGCGAACCCACGCGATCAAAGAAATATAAGAACCATATAGAAGCAAATAGAATCATTATTTTTTTAAGAACTGTTATTTTAATAACAATAATTTCACTTTACAGCCGATGTAAAGAATGTATCGACATAATATTTAGTAAGTCAAATGTTGAATTTTAGCCCAAACAGTCAATTGGTAACGATTTTTATATATTTATTCTATACCATATCGATGAAATAAATAGAGAACTGCAGAATATGGTGAGACTGGATGGGTGATTCTCGGTTTGAATTGGCATGTGATTTACCTTTAGTCTGATGGCACTGAATATTCGGCTCATGAATATATATTGAATTGGAGGTTTTCTATTCAAATCTAAGAGACGAAGGAGAAAGAAGGAGGAAAAATTCAAAGATTGCTGGAAATTGTCAAATGAAGAATTGGCTACAGACCAACCTCCTTAATATCCACTGTATATTTCCTTACAAACTTTTATTTTCCCCAGATTAAGGAACCTTGGTTTGAGAGGTTTTTCCTGAAGATTTTTTTGACATAGAACTATGTCTTTTCCGTTCGGGGGAGCGGAAGAACGAAAACATATTACACTTTGAACAATTGTATCTTCGAAAGTAGTAAATGACGGGATTAGAATCAAAATGGTCTGACATTTTTAAAACTTTTAAGAAAGTGTGCATTAAGTGCTTAACTGATTTAAAAAATCTATAATTTATCGAAACCGGAAATATTTTGTCTTCTGCTTTTATGGTGAAAGTTGCTGTTAGCAAACCATAAAATTGAATAAAAATCTTAATTTCAAGTTTTACTTGTTCCATGTCACCAAAATGGTAAAGTGATTTGCCACTAGATCTCAGCACTGGCTAGGATTTCACTTGTACAACTTTTTTCCTGAACAGAACTATCATTTTTGTAACCGATTATGCACTTACGAAAAATTTTCAAAAATGCCACTTTGATCATTTTGATTCTAACCCCGTCAATTGTAAAGTAATAAATTGTGCAACATTAGACAGTTTTTCATAAGCTATGATGATTGTTTCTTTGGTTCTTCTTCTAGAGGTGTCTATATATTTCCACGTCCCATCGTCGAATCAGAATATATCTTACATTTAGAAGCGTTATCAGCAAATCGATCGAAGCGCCTTTACTGGCACCTGGTGCTCATCCCAAGCCAACTTAGTGTCCACTTTGTACGATTCCTCGTAAAATTAATAAGTGTCGTCCTTTAGAGGGTTCTGGATGATACACTTATAAAATTTCTTGTCGATAAATTCAATTTATCGGAAATTATCGTGTTAACAGGCACACACACACAAACAGACGGACTGAATTTTCACGTCGGAAGTTATGTAATAGATCTGAAATTCGATCGGAATTTTCAACGGAATTTCATGTATTACGACCTCTTAATTCCGAAAAGTCTGTGCATCAGTGGGTCTTTGAATATGACAATTCCCGATAAACTGAATATATCGACAAGAAATTTTATAAGTGTATCATCCAGAACTCTCTGAGGGCGACATCTATTAATTTTCAGCCAAAACGAAGAGGAGGATTAAGATGGAGGCTTAACACAAAAACTATTATTATAATGAAGGTATTGATATGAAATTTCATATGTAAATTCAAAACTCCATTAACCTACTAATTTTCAGGAGAATCGACCGAAGGAAAGAGTGGGATCAGAAGCAGGGCTTAACACAAAAGGTCAGCCAAATAAGGAAAAGGTAAGGAAAGAACCAGGAGAGAGGGTCTAACTAAAAAAACAGAATAAATGCCGATGTAATGAATGTATCGACAATAAATTTATGTATGAAGATTCAGAAGCCACTATATAATTGTTAGTTAATTCCGGCATTTCTTCCGATCACTATGAGTTCATGAACTCATAGTGACCGGAAGAAGGGACTTGTAAAAGTCCCGAAATATTGTCGGAAAAAAGAATAAGAAGACACCTCTGGAAAAAATGCCGGAATTAACCAACAATGTAACATCCCAGAGATGTTTAAGAAACACGCCACTATATAAGTCAAAAATTGAGGAGAAAGAAAAATTAATAGGTTAATTCGTGCTGGAGTAGTATATACTCGATGGGGGGCCATGGTGGCCGTGCGGGCTAGAGCGTAGGGCTTTGGTCGCATGGTCTCACCATGGCTTGCGGGTTCGAATCCCGTCTGGGAGTGAGTTTTGTTTCGTAGGTAGAACTCCCTCCCGGGGTCAAGGGTGTCGTAAATAACTATATATAACACATTGACATGACTAATATGCACCGTATATAAAGACAAAAAAAAAAAAAAAAAAAACTCGATGATTCACGGATTTTTTTTTTCATTTTTGAAATCAGGGGCTCAGAAAACATCATATTTTGGTAAAAACTGAACATCGAATTTTTGTCAAATTATATAACTTCCTATATACTTCATATACCTATGTATAAGAGAAGTAATATAATTTTATCACAAATTCAAGATCTATACGAGTTGTCACAAAAGATGCAACAAATGTCAGTATATTATTATTTTTAATTGGACGATATTTCCCAAAGCTTAATAGCCTTGAAGAATCTTTACGATTTTTTTTTTTTTTTATTTGACGAGTTACATCAAATAATCAAACTGTACAATGTACACGGTATTTATTGGCAATAAACAAAGTGTATAAAAGTTGTTCTGTTGGAAAAAAGATCCCATAAGGGTCTTAAGTATTAAATCTCAAATTTCTATAGTGTAAGGGATCGGATAGCCGTCATAACTTGGCCAGTTACACGCCAGGTTTTAGTACTTGGAGTATCAAATTTACTACACAACCAGAATGTTCTCCCTTCAATTCAAGGATCGGAATTAAAAATGATTGTCCTGGGTCAAGTTGATGGCCTCAGATGGAGTAGATTCTGCGAAACTTAAATATGGTTTTTACAGATTTCTGTCAGTGTAAAACTCTTTAAATCTTTTAGATTGTTTTACTTCTCTAGCTATACAAGGTATAGAGGAAGTTATGTAATATGTCAAAAATTTGATACCGAGTTTTCAACGGAATTTCGTGTATGACGACATCTAAATTCCAAATATGGAAAAAAAAAAATGATTGTGTGTCTGTGAACACGATAACTCCCAAATGAATGAATGAATCGACACGAAATTTTGTATGTAAATTTAGAAACCTCCAACGATACAATATTTTTCAGTCAATTAGACCAAAGCGAAAGGGGGATTAGAGGAGAGGCTTAGGCCAACCTCAAATTAGGCAATTCCGAAGCGACGCGACTGATGCTCAAATATCTTGAGGGTATCTTAGAAGTCACTTCCTATGTTGAGTGGTGGGGAGACACAAACGACGCCACTCCCAGGAGACTATCCTACCAGTCTCACCCGACCTGCTAAGAAGGTCGACCGTCCCTTGAGTCTCCTGCGTCGCCTCGCCATGGCTAGTGAACCCCATATCGCCGCACCTCATCAAATTGAGCCATCTACTTCCGCAGAGCACAGTGAAGATGGAATTGATCCCAAAAGCCAAGGACCAATGTCTTATTTATTCCATAAATTACTAAAAATTTAATAAATTACTTATTTATTTCATAAATTACTTATTTATTTCATAAATTACTTATTTATTCCATAAATTACTAAAAATTTAATAAATTACTTACCTCAACGTGATCAAGATCTTTCTTCTGCACTCACACATTCCCGCATTTGTGTGTTCCTCTGTCTTATGGATGGAGAAACAATGCCAATCAAGTGTAGGAATGATTCTTTCGTCATTCGGTAGAATGCTACGAACTTGCAATCCGAATTTTCCAGCTCTTTAGCACCAACAAATAATCTGCAGTTAACATTCTTTCCATGAAAGGATGGCGCCATAATCTTCGGATTTTCCTTTTTCTACAATAATAATAATAAGCAACAACGACATCTTCATCACTTGAAGAATCTTCACTTGACATGGTGAACAACTCAGCTTCTCGCCATGGCTAGATGGAGTCTGAAGAGATCCTAGGCGCTGCACAGTATCCTGCGTCGCTTCGGAATTGTCTAATGTGAGGTTGGCCTTATAGCATCAGCGGGTTTCCTTCTTCCCTTGTAAGCATTATTCTGAGAGTGACTTGGGGTGGTGATCTGTACGAAAGAGGGTGATATAAGCAAGACCAGTAATAGCCACATCACTTTTTTTTAAATATTTTTAATAAAAAACTACCAATTAACACAAAAGCTCTAATAACTGCCATTGAAATGAATTTATTCACATTCAATTTTACGTTTAAAGTTAAATCCCCACAAGAACGATACTTAATAATATTCCTCGAAATCGGCCGAAGGAATGGGGGGACCAGAGAAGTAGTTTTGATTCAAATATCGTAATAACTGCCGCTGTATCGAACATATCGACGTAAAATGTAATAAGAGGATTATTATGTAAGATTTTTGATTGTCTATTGGTTTTGGAGGGAGAGGAAAAACTTATTTGATTAATTCATGTTGGGGAAGTATATTACCAGTGATTCAGCGATGGCTTTTTTTACTTGTTAATATTAACATTTTTGGTTTTTTTTTTAAGTTTAAACTCAAATATTTGAGAGTTAAGTTTTTCCCTTCAGCCTCAGAAGAATATAAATATGCCGGATTATGTATATAAATAACTTAGCAAACTAGAATGTTATTGTTGAACTTTATGCTTATGATGCTGTAAGCCGAAACAGGTACACTATAATATAGAGTAGTGTCTAGTTAGTTATTATGACTCATGCCCGGGCTTTAACTACTAGGCCATATCGCCTACTACCAGAGCGCTCTTTCGTCACTCTGGTGGACATGAGGCCGACTCTACTGTGGGAGTGTGGGAGGATTTTACCTCCCAGATAAAATAAACTTAGGGTCTCGGCCGGGTTTCGAACCCACGACCTTGAGCTCAGAAGGCAAACACGCATACCGCTGAGCTACCGGCGCCCTGTCTATTATGTTCATGTATTTTTGTGAAAAATTACAATATAAATTTTAAAGAAGTTCTATCCTTATTATCAGTTTATTTGAAGGCCCCAGTAGCTCAGTGATGGCCTGGTAGTCTGCAGAGCTCAAGATCGTGGGTTCGACCCCCGGCCGAGGCCCTTAGGTTTTTATCGGTGAGTATGCCGTCCGGGAAGTCAAGTGATGGTCCCGAGCCTGTACGATGTCAGGTACTCGTTAAAGACCCCTACCCTAGGTGGATAAACCTAGATATGCAACATTTAGGACTCCTAGAGTAAAGTCGGGCTCATGACGAAAGAGCACTCTGCTAGTAGGCGATATGATCTCGTACTTAAGCCCAGGTAACTAATTTCATCAATCACTATTAATATATACAGGGGCATCCAATGGCCCTGCTATATCCATATCAAGCTGAGATGGGTCTGGTTATCCACAAAATATTATCTTTTCCGGATTTTCTATTTACAAAATAACAAAATTTACCAACGTTGTTATCCCGAGGGAAAACCTAACACGATTACGAAAGGACCAGAGAGAATTTCCTCACCTCAATTTTTCCGGTTTCAGCATTTTATCTTGTATGATGAAAACAAACACTCCCCCACAAAAAAAAAAAAAAAAAACATAATAATAAATGAATAAAATAATGAAAAGAAAAAAAAAACATTATTTCATTTTTTCAAGAGACTTGGTAAAATTACAAAATGCAAATTTGTCCAACATAAATATAACTGGGTGATGTTATCTTAAAACAAAAGTTGAAACTCATAAATAAAGTTCCCTGAAGTAAACAATACTAGAATATGTATTAGATACTGTATTTGTAGATATAGAACATACATGAGGGTAAATTTACTTAGTAAAATATACCAAAGAAAATATCAAGAGAAAAGAAGAGAGAATCTTACCTTACGAGGCCCAAAGACGGATCTCGGAACGTCTGCAAGTTCTTTATAAAAGTTCTAATCATTTCTTCGCCAAATTTGAGGTAGGACCAAACGTCATAGAGTTGTAGTTAGTGTGACTTATGCCCGGGCATTAACTATGTTGTCATTTCAAAAATAATAAAATAACCATATTAAAAAAAACCTGTTTCATATTCAAAAACATTATCTTATATATAGCTGTCATTTTTATTTTTTTGGGGATTTCTCCCTGCATTTCCTCTCTAAGGTCTGGCGAATCTACTTTTTAATCAACATTTTTTATTATTTATATAATAATTTATTTTTCTTGTTTTTCTCTTTTATCTACTATTGTTATATTTACATTTTACAAATATTAATATTTTCATCACACAATCTTTATTTATTAAAATCATTCTTTTTATTCATTTTATCACAATGTGTGGATGTATTTTAGCAATTTTTGAAGTATAACTTCGTTACTTAGTAACAGAAGGACGTTTTGAGGTAGATGCAGCGTTTTCCCCCTCCAAAAGGCAAACGAAAAATCGTAACATTCTTGCCGCCCACTGAGCAGACTGCGCATACTTGTGCGCATCTTTCACTTTTCATGCTTTAATCTTTCACTGTAATACAACACGTTCATTTCTTATTCGTTGGAGATAAATATGGTAAGTAGTTGATTTTTGTTTTATAACCTTTATTCTATTCTACAATTCCGAAAACAATTTTACGATTTTACAATAATCGTATTTACTTTTAGATAATAGACAAAAACAACAGTCGACGACCACTTCGGTACAACCATAGACGCTGTAATTACAAGTTTAGATAACGTGCAAATACTGCCTTATATTTCTTACTTTAGTTATCATAAGCCCATCGCCTCATGGTGTTACACACGAAAATTATATTCCATCATTAGAGTCAAATGTACAAAATACTTAATTTATTAAATTATCAATAAGTTAATCTATACAATATATATAATAATATTTTAAGACAATATCTATAAGGTAATAAATTAATTTAAATAAAAATTGAGCGGTTGACGCGAAAAAGGTTCTAAACGCCAAAATCACACTTCCTTCCTCTGCCATGTTGAGAACTACTGGTGGCTGTTAGAACCTTCTTCCATGAGGCTCAACGCTGACGTGGGCTCAATACTACCAACTGCTGCTGTAACGGCAAAAAAAACTTCCCTACACAGTCCCTAGAGACCTATAGAATCTTATTCCACAGAAATCTCATTTTCGACTAAAGTGGCGCTTATAACCTTTTTCGCGTCAACCACTCAATTGTTACCAACATATTATATGAATAAAAAAATTTCCTGAATTAAATTATTTCCTACACTCTATCAATATTAATAAAAATAGTTAAAATAAAAATATAGTCTATTAGCACAAGGAGAAACTGAAACTAGAAGAGTTAGGTACGGAAGTTACATTTCAAACGTGTTTACTAACTACACTTTTTTTATTTATTCAAATTATTTTTTTTATTATTTATTTATATAGTAAATTAATTTATTTTCTTTTATTTTTTTTAAATGATATTGGTAGTGTTTTTGTCCGAAAAATACAATAGGCCATAAATGAAATAAAGTAGATCCGTTTAGATCAAGATGGGGGGGGGGGGGGGGTGGGGGGGGACTCCTCCCCCCTCCTGAGCGGCCGTGAATTGAGATACACTTATTTAGAGACCAACCGACATTCATTCATCTAAAGGATCTCATTGAACTAGCCGTTCTTTGAGTTAAACCGCCCATTCATACCTTTAATAGCCGTCAGCTCCCAAGAGGGGCTGTGTCCTCATTCATCATACGTACTTCTTTTAAGAGGCCAGTCTACCTCCCCAACGATCCAGATGGTCTCCATACCTACAGTCTATAGTTATTGTACTTACCTACAGTCTCTTTAAAGTTATTGTACATATGGACATGGTGTTCTGCGTACTTATATGTTATTAACCCTTCCCCCCTTGTGAGAGTGCATATTATTTAATTAGTAAAAAAAAAAATCAAAGTCGAAAGAAAAATTAAAATGGAAAATCTTTCTAAATCGCGACTTTAATGAGAAATGCCTTGGATAGCTAATTACACTACTCACGGAGAGAATGATCAACAAATTCCTAACATTTGTTAGCATCAGTAATCAATAATAATTGATTACCGTTGCCAACCTGAAGAAAAATGGGTAAAAGCCAATGGAATGAACTAAACTTAAACGTTACATATATTTATTTTAATAAATGACATATTATAAAAAGAAATAAGAAATATTACATGACTCTATTATATAAATAGATTTATTTCAATAGATGACATATAATATAAAATGGGCATATGTCTGAAGGACTGAATTGATTTTGGAAGCATTTTGTTTTATAACTGTTACTACGGGGTACCTCCATTGGGTTTCCTGGGCGGAGAAGTGCGATCATCTGCTTCGAGCACACCACAGCGATCATGCAGTCACATATTCAAGATGTCATTGCAGTTATGTCTGGCTTGGAGGCCAACTTAGAAGTTACATTTTATATACACCGAACACTGTGAGACAATATAGGGTTCACATATTAAAAGAACTCAAACTTTCGACTAAAACGTTAAGAACACATTTTACACAACTTGTCGGGCATAGCTCTGGTAGGAGAAGAAAGAAGGAAAGCAAAGCCTCTGCGCTGGGTGAAGAGAGAACATTGAAAGAAAAGCTCTGGGCTGGCTGAAGGGAGAACATAGAATGAAACTTAGCTGGGTAGATTCTGCCCGGGCTCCGGTGGTGGGTAATTCTAAGGGCAAAAATATAATTTTATTTCCAAGAATGTAAATACAGTGGAATCCCGATAATTCGTATCCCGATTATTTGTATTTCCGGCTAATTCGTACAAATTTGCCGGTCCCCAGAGAAAATCCCGATAAGTGGTATAAAAACAATGCATTTCGGATCCCTCAGTAATTCGTATTATTTTTATGCTCGAGGTCACGTAACACAAGTTTTAGCAATTTTATTGATCTTGTCTAACATTTTTTCGAACAAATGTTTGATTGGTGTTTATTTAATCTAGAACATATGTACATATTTTTTATTGCATGTATTGTTTATTGTATAGTTTAGTATAAAACAGTGTTTATTGCATAGTTTTTAATCTTACCACATTGTACATACTTCTTAATACATACATGTTTGCATTAATACGTTTTTAATTTTTTTTATTTTCTACTCCCGATAAATGGTAATCCCAATAATTGGTACCAAACCTTCAGTCCCTTGACTATACGAATTATCAGGTTTTTACTGTATTGTATATACAATAGATTGCAAATATAATAAATAAAAATTAAAAAAATCCAAGATATACGAAATATAAGGGAAGTTATGAAATCGGTCAGAAATTTGATTTTGAGTTTTTATCGGAGTTTCATGTTTTCCGACCACCTAATTCCAAAAATGAAAAAAATTTCCGCGCGTGTGTATTTGTGAACACGATAACTACCGACAGTAAATGTTATGTGTATCCAGAACCCCATAAGAACGACACCTATTGATTTTCAACTTAATCACCTGAAAAGAAAGATTGAGGGGGCTTAACTCACAAAACCCAATAACTGCCGATGTAATCAATGTATCGATCCAAATTGATTGTTAGTCAAAACAGTCGACTCAATTTTGGAGGAAGAGTGAAAACAATAGTTGAATTCGTGCAGGGGAAGGACATTGCCGGTGATTCACCGATGACTTTAAAAAAAAAATAAAAACAGAGACCTACCCCTAGTTGCAGATGAACAGTCTACCCCCGTGAAAAAAGTCACGTTTTACAGCCTAATTCTGTTCAGAATTAACACTGCTCTCACGTACATCACATTTTTATTACAGCTCCCCTGGTGGACAAAGTAGTAAACCTGATTCCGTTTTAGCAATTAAATGTAGTCGGACGGGTCCCTCTCTTCTAGTCTCGCAAACAAGATTTGAATTAATAATTAACGTTTGTCCCTCTGGGGAGCCTGGAAAAAATTGTGGTGGCAGTGCTAGCAAATATTCAAATTTTTACAATCTGAATTTACATTTTGATGCTGAAGTTATGAAGGTTTTCTTATTAAAGATCATTTCCTGAATCGAGAGGTTGGCAGTATGCAAGTTATCCCATGATAGATGTACAACGGGTTTCCCAGGCCTAGCAGGTTACCGGAATTGTGTCAGCAACCCAAGATTTTCAATGAGTTCTACTGGCATCCAGAACTTCCTGAAGGTTTTCAACAATAGTTTTGGTCATCACCCTTTGTCGAAAATATACCTGCCCTCCAGTGTACCTTGACAACTATCCCATCCCTTTAAAAAACGAAGTCCACTATCTAGGCCTCATACTCAGCAAACGATTAACTTGGAATCCTCACACGAAACCGAAATGACAAGAAATTAAGAGACGATATAAACTGTTACTAAGACTTCTAGAAAAAAGATCCAAATTAACTTTGGAAAATACAACGCAGTACTCAAACCTATTCGTTTGCGTTTTGGAGGGGGGAAAACGCTGGGTCTACCTTAAAACGCCCTGCTATAACTAAGTTACAAAGTTATACTCCAATAACCCTAGGGGAAAAAATTCTGGAAGAACTCAACAGAGGAGCCGTTGGGGAATTGTAGAATAGAATAATGGTTATACTAAAATCATCTACTTACCATTTTTATCTCCATTTTCACTTGTTTTTTTGTTTTTTTATTGTATTGTATACATTGTATGCGATACACAATTAATTTAACACAATGAGTACACTTATACAATGCACAATAATTAAATTTAAAGCGCTGCATACTCCAAAAAAAACCGCATTAATTCAAACACAAACAAATAAAAAATACATGTGTTGTATTAAAATATCATAAGTGAAAGGTGCGTACAAGTATGCGCAGTCTGCGTCAAGAATGTTACGATTTTTCGTTTGCGTTTTGGAGGGGGAAAACGCTGCATCTATCTCACTCTATAAAAAAAAAGGCTGCAAAAAATCAACAAAGGAGCTTAAGAAACACACTAATATTATTTGACATTATATTAGGTTCTGTTTGAGTGGGATCTGCTGGGCAGTCTCAACAGTAGGGAACCCAGCCAAGAAATTAGAAGGGACTGGATGTGATTCGGGTTGGAGATGGGTGTAATTTTGAGGGAGACCAGAAGGAGGGAGGGTCTGTCCAGGAAATATTTGCCAAGTTGTCCTCGTGTTGGCCAACCCTGAATTAGTATAGAGTATAAATTAGGGGAGCCTGGACTGCTGTGGTTCTCCATTCTCACCTCCGTCGGCCCCGTTTACAAAGGGTTTTTTGGGCATCCTTGGACATAAATCTAACAGGATCCAAAACTTTACATCACACCTGAACGCTTAATAAATTAGATGAAAAACAGTGTTGAGTTTGGAGTTTTTTTTTTTTTTTGCAAACGATATAATCATTTGTCACATACCACTAAATGTTTAATAGGCAACTAAATCAAACGACTTTATTGTAAACTTTGTTTTGTTTAAACTTGATCTTTTAGGCGACTACACAATGGAAGTTATAGATCAGAGAGAACCCTCAGAAAGAAGAAGCCGAGAGCTTCTGAACATGAACCTTAGAACTATGACAGGGCTGATCACAAGACACTGTCATATGAACAAACACCTACACAATATGGGCATCGCTAGAAGCCCTCTGAGCAGGAAATGTGGAGAGGAAAATGAGACTCCGGTTCATATTGTAAGTCAGTGTAAAACTCTAGGAAGCAAAACATACTCGTTCTGCCATAACATAACCGAGGCAGGCTATGGATGGAACTTGCAGCAGCATCCTGGACTTCATTAAATATACAAGGCTACCAAATTTTGAACCCGATCTTGAGCAAGCACGCATATCACTGAGCTACATCCGCCCGCCTTACTAACAACAAAAATATACTTTATAATTCGTGGCTATATGATACATTTTAAACATTACATTAAAATATTTCCTATAGAGAGAGAGCCGGTAGCTCAGAGGTACCGTGCAATCTACCAAACTCAAGATCATGGGTTCGAAACCCGGCCGAGTACCTTAGGTTTTTTATCTGGGAAGTACAAAAAACCTTGAGCATGCCGTCCTTCGAATAGGACGTTAAGAGATGCTAGGTGAATAAAAATTTAGGACTCCCATGGTTGAGTCGGGCTCACGTCTACCAGAGCGGTAAAAAGACCTCTCAGGTAGTAGGTGATATGCCCTCGAAGTTAAAGCATGAATGAATAACAATAACTAACTATAATAATAGTGACTTATGTCCGGGCTTTAACTACGAGGTCATATCGCCTACTACCAGAGCGCTCTTTCGTCACTCTGGTGGAAATGAGCCCGACTCTACTGTGGGGGGCTTAAATTTTGCCTACCCTAAATTTTTATTCACTTAGGGTAGGGGTCTTTAATGAGTACCTGACATCGTACAGGCTCGGGACCATCTCTTAACGTCCCATCCGAAGGACGGCGTGCTTAAGTTTATTTTACCTCCCAGATAAAATAAACTAAGAGCCCGGCCGGGTTTCGAACCCACGACCTTGAGCTCAGAAGGCAAGCACGCATACCACTGAGCTACCGGCGCCCCTACTATTATTATGCATCTTTCTTATATCAATCAGGCTTTCACAGATCACTCTCTCTCTCTCCCTTCTCCTTGTCAAAATCATTTCATACTGACGTTACTGGGTATAATAAGTGACTCTCAGAAGTATGTTGTACAATGAACGCGACGCCAACTCATTATCTAGTTATACCAGTTTGAAGTGAATTTGAGAAGGGGGGAGGAGTGATAGGTAAACAAGTTATTGGTATAAGAATGTCCTCTTATGGTCCTAGAAAATATAATTAAGTCATGTAAATTTATGTAATTTTTTCCCCAATTTCTTTTAAAAGTTAATTAATCTGTAGTATATAATTATCCATAAGGTATATACAATTTTTTTCTATGGTTAATTTGAATTTCATGATGAGAAAAGTGTTGGAACATACTGTAGAGTTATAAGATATAGACAATGTTTCCAAAAACAGGGAGATAAGGATCAGATTAACTTCCCACCAATCGACAACACACCAACGAACTGTCCCAATCCTTCCTTCTCTCATTTATCGCATTAATTTTTTTTAATTGACAGGACTTACGTAGGTGGACTCATGAATTGGGCAGAATATCTAATATCTCATCTAAATAGGATATTTACGTTGACTCCTATTAACTTTATATCTAATCAATCGCCCAAACTTTAAAAACTTTTTATACATTATTTATTTTAAAAAATAAAGAAAAACAAATAATAGACTATTAAAACAAAATGAATAAATAACGAAACATGATGTCAACGACCGAAAACCAGATCAATGGTATTCATAAAACAATATGGTAACAACTGTAATGGATAATAAGTTGAAAAAAAAAAATTTCGTCGGTCAAACATCGGAAATGTACTTCCCCAGAACGAATTTATCAATTAAGTTTTTGCTCTCCCTCCAAAATCAATTGAACAAACAAAATCATGAATTGTCATAATTTTATCTCGATACATGCATTACATCCCCAGTTAATAGAGTTTCTGTTGGGCTTCTCTCTTCTGCTCTTCTGCTCTTCTGTCGTCCTTATGGGGCTTTGAATTTATATTAAAAAAGCATGTCCATTTTTTTTTTTTTTTTGTGTACTTGATTTATAAAGATTTTTTTTTTTTTTTTTTAATTTATTTATTTGCAATCTATATACAATTAATATAATGAGCAAATTTGGTAACTACATGCATGAGTGTCTATGTCACATGTTGGGAGAGGCCAGCCAGCGCTGACACTCCCTAGAAACTAATACAATGTTTAGGTTTCACTTAGAAGATCTCGAGGCCACCTCCTATTCAGACGGCGGGGAGGATTGTCAGGATGGGATTGAGAGGATACGACTTGTGCAAATGGGTTAGGATGGGATGAAAGTTTATTGTGGAAATTTAAGAATCGGGATTGGACGAGTTCTTGGATGGTTGGGATGTTTAGGTCTTCATGGAGTAATTTATTGGTGACGTAGAAGGGAGCATTTACAATTCGACGAAGGACTTTGGACTGGAAAGCTTGGATGCGGTTTATATTGGATTGTTTGGCTGTACCCCATAGTTCGAGGCCGTATGTCCATATTGGGCGTCTTATAGTCTTGTAAATGGTCAGCTTGTTGGCAGTAGAAAGTTTTGATTTTGGTCCAAGTAGTCTACGTAGTAGTCCGTAACGTCGATTCAACTCTTGTCGTTTAAGTCGTGTGTGTGGGTTCCACGTCAGTCGGCTGTCTAAGTAGAACCCGAGGTAACGCACCTGGTTAGAGGAAGGAATTTATAAAGATAGAACTGTTGTTGGTTTACAAAAACCAGTATCTATGATGTACTTGTAGATATGGTGGCGTGAAAGAGGAAGGCCACCCAGTGGTAGGTCCTCGGATTATTAGGATCCTTGAAAAATGTTTAAAATAATAATAATAAAATAAATAAAAAGGATAATATAAGAATATATATATAAAAAGATGGATAGGTAGCCTCCTCTTTAACCTTCCTGGGGGTATGTGGTAAGTGTTGTGAAGATAATGTACGTATTATTTATTTTAATATTATTTGTATATTTTTATTTAGTTGCTATTCTTATATAATATTTCTTATTATTATTATGATTTTTTTTATGAATGAAAGAATATATATATATATATACATATTATATAAACGTCCTGACAGAAAGAATGATGTGAGTGTAAATAATCTTTTTAACTGGGAGTTAAAGAAAACTTGAGCACGCCGTCCTTCGGATGGGATGTCAGGTACTCGTTACATATCCCTATCCTAGTTGAATAAAAATTTAGGGTAGACATAATTTAAGACACCCACAGTAGTGTCGGGCTCACGTCCAACAGAGTAACGAAAAAATTCTCTGGTAGTAGGCGATATGACCTTGTAGTTAAAGCCTTGGTTTTCTCGGATCGTGCTATACCTCATACAATCTCTTACAGTTTTTTCAGCAATACTCCGAAGTAAATTCATTTCAGTGGCCCGTGCTCTTACTGGCATATTTGTCCAAATAGTCCATCCCTCGGCTCCGTACAGAATTATGTGGAGGAAAACAGACCTGTAGACTTGCAGTTTGCTCTTTTCCCGAAGAGAGTATTGCTCAGCAAAATGTAAGAGATGATGTGAGTAACGAAAGAGTGATCTAGTAGTAGTTAAAGCCTAGGTATGAGTCACAATAACTATAGTTATAACTATCTATATTTCTCTGGTCACACGGAATAAATTGGTAAGTCTAAATTCGTAACTTTTCAGGGCAGTATTTTTTTACTTTTGCATTAATCGTGTAAATCCAGTTTTTGGAATAAATTAATTATGTTTGCATCACTATTAATCATATACCTTCTAAATCTATAGGTGTGAATGAAAATGAATATTGTTAATCCTTTCTTGGATTTTCCCTTGCCTAATTCGTTACCTAATCATTCCCCATCACTTACCTAATTATTTACCATACTTTTTGAAATACTAGTGAATGATGCCTTTCTAAAGTTGATTTAACCGAAAACGCCCTCTTCACTTGGAATGGTCTGGTTAAATGCAGTTATCACATGGATGACTCCTCAAAGATGTAGATTAAGTTGATTTAACCGAGAACATACACAATTTTACGAGATACCAAGAAACCCACATCTTTATAATTCCGAAAGTATTAGACTCAAATCACCAGTTTAAGACGATGTCTTTATTTCAAAAATATTAAACGTGATTGTAGTAGAATAGCAAAGGATACCAGAAAAAACAGGTCTTCTAAAGAGGATTAATAAAATCATCATTCTTCATGTCAAGAGGGTAAACAAGCCTTATCGGGGGATAAAACCCCATCATGCTTACACACTGTCAGACCAATTAGGCTGAAGTCAGAGGTGCCCACCTCAATTGATCTTATTAATACCCCATATCTGGAATATCAGATGGCTTTGAAATAGGCCGCCAGGTCTCGAGGGAAGGCCCAGTCCGGGGGGTATCCGCTTACAGAAGAACCCGCTTTCTGAGAACACACAAAGGAGCCTGGCAACTCACAATGGAATGGATCTAAATATTAGCATTGCCCATTCAGGTAAGTATATGGGTTAGATGAAGACGGGAAGGAAATATGAGAAGGGGGGTTTTTTGTAAGCCCTGTTTGCTTATATCTAGTGCCTGACCCTTGAAAGACCACAGAATCCTGGTCTGTGAACGTCAAAGGTGCCTACATCTAATACTAACAGGTTACTCGGAGTAACTTTATGCAGGATAGAAATAATATATATTTTTTCACAACTTTATTATTCTCCCAATTTATTTATGGTCTTTACGAACAAGCAAATACACGTTTCGGAAAAAATTCCCATCTTAAGTATCTAATAATGTTACAATCATTAAAAATAACATCATGTTTTTTGTACATTTACAAGAATTTTGAATTATTATATATTGTTTTAAATTAATAATTTATTAGCTAATCTCATATTTATAATATTCTTTTATACAGAAGTTTTGTAATAACCTCCTGAATTGACACGAAATTTTATTTGTGTATCAGAACTCTCTAAGAACTACACCTATTGATTTTCAGTCTAATCGGCCAAAGAAAAAGGGGTGATTAGAGGGGAGGATTGACACTAAAACTATAATAATTGCAGTTGTAATAAATGTACCGAGATGAAATTTCATATGCAAATTCAAAGTCCTATAAGAACGACATCTATTATTTTTCCGAAAAATCAGTAAAAAGAAGAGGGGGACCAGAGAAGAGGGCAACTCAAATCAGTGTGACGATTCAGAAGCCATTATGTATATTAAATATTCAGTTTTAGTCAAAACCGTCGAAAAAGAAAAGTTAATAGCCGATGATTCACCTAATTTTGTAATACAAATTCACTTGTTATTATGCTTAAAAGTTAAAATATATATTTTTAAGAATTTTTTAATTTTAGTTTTGCTTCTGTTAATTATTATGTTATTTTAATAATGAAATATTGACAAACATACGATGTTATATTTATTGATTGTACCATTTTTAGATAATGATGATAGGAGTTTTTCCAGAAACTTCTATTTCTTGGATTGTAAAGACCAAAAATAAATTGAGAGAATAATTAATTTGTGAAAAAATATATATATTATTTTACTTTTTTTTTATTATGTATGAGAAAACTGTCAAGAAAAAATTAGATAAATTTTCTTGAAAAAGTTAAATCCTGTAAAGTCTTCCTGGACAATGTGTGAAGTTGGGAAAGTGCTTCAAATTTCTTCTAAGTGTTGTGAAAGTTTGTTTCCAAAAGCTCTAACTTGACTCCCATCCGATAACAGACTAACTTGAATGATGTAAATAACTTTTTGGCAAATATCTTAAGTCGAGATGGAGAGCTTTGCCACCCCCAGATGGAGAGCTGTGCCACCCGCCAGATGGAGAAACTCTCTCCTAAATACACTTTCAAAGTTTTAACAAATGTTACCAATTCGATTTAAAAAAAAAAAATTGTTTTCGCAAATACAGCCTCAGCCATAAATCCGGCCATGAAATATCACAGAGATATTCGTAATAACATTATTTGTAAAAACTAAAAAAGAATTATTGAATAATAGTAAAAATAATAAAATAAATAAAAGCAAAGAAGTTGTTTTACTTTTATATTGATTAATTACATTAAAATACATAATACATAAATACTTTTTCACGACGATTTTCAGGACGTTGTTAGGACCAGTTCAGGTCATAATGTACTAAATAGAAAGAAAAAATACAAAAATAATAATTTAAAAAAATATAGGTATATAATACAAAAAAAAAAAAAAAAAGTGATATGGCCAGGACTTTCTTATACCCACAAATCTTTTCAGGTCACCCTCCCTCCCTCCTCTCAAATTGATTTCATACTGGCATTCCTCGGTATATGAAAATAATGTGTTGGCTTCAGCGGCTTTCTTTGTTTCATTGTACAGTTGTAATTCTGATAGTGACCTTATTATACCCCGTAATGCCAGTATGAAATGAATTTGAGAGAAGGAAGGGGTAGGGAGAATGTTCGGTACAAAAGTGAACGTATAGGAACGTCATGTTATGACCATATTTATACATTTTTAAAATATATGTTTAAATTCTTGCTATGCATTACAATTTAAACATTACATTGAAATATTTCCTACAAAAATGTATTGTAAGTTTATTGGTCCTTTTATTTTTTTTTTGATAACGCCCATCCTTATAATAATTTTTTTTCTTTAGACTGTTAGAGGGCGGGGGTGTGTAGCCCATTTTTATTTTGGTACCATAATTGCTGACTGCAAACATCCATGGACCTGGGAAAGAAGATTTATCTATGAAATAAAATTCTCCCCGAATTCGAACCCGCAGCCATGGAGTGTACCAAAACACTAACACTCTAGCCCACATGGCCCCGCTGTCTCAGATATAGAACTAACCGTTTACGTAAAAATTAAGCCATGTCTAAAAAAATATGTGTTTCGAAACTACATTTCAGGTCATTCGGCGACCTGCGAATAATTGTAGTTCGTATTTAAAATATGCTTTTTAGTTGTCTCTACAACTTTTATAACGAAAGATTTTCGATTAAGATATAAATATAAGCTGTAACTCGTAAAATATACTTAAGTCCGATTTCGGTCAAGAACTAATCAGATCTAGGTTAGCACAGGTGACTTCTTCATTCTTAATTTCAAATTCATAGCTACAATCTAGAATTCGCCCAATTACATAAGCACACAGATAATTTTCGCGAACATAATCAAAACTTATTTAGGGGACCTTGAAATGTAAAATTCTGTTGAAAACTCAATCTCAGATATTCGCACGATTACAATAATTGTTATTACAATTATTTTTTCAAGTTAACTACTAACTTTTGTTTTTAAACTAGGTATACTTTTTTTGCTTTTAATTTAACTTCAATGTTTTAATGATTTTACTGTATTAAAAAAAAAACTTTATACAATGAACATTTATATATGTCTAGATTTTTAAATAATAATGATTTTATTGAATTTTTAGTTATTATTCTCTTAAACCTAGAATACCAAGTGGTGGACATATGTTGTTTTTCATAAAAAATTCGTGGACAAACGATGTTTTTTCAAAATATTTTGGAACCTTTGTGAGTCAAAAGCAAGTAAAGCATAAAAAAGCCCAACTATTAATATATAAACGTTTTGGAACTAAATATAGTGATTATGGACATTGCAATAAATTCTTCAAAATATATATACGACTGTCACAAACAAAGACAGAAGGTTTTTTTTAATTTTCCCAAAATTTAAATTTTTGGACATGTGTTGTTTTTCATAAAACCGCCTCAATTCTTCCTTATACTCTTCTTATAGATATAAGAAATTAATAAATAAACGAATACATATAAAATAAATGAGTGAATAAATAATAATAAAAATATGAAACAAAATGTATTTTCTGATCTTCTAGGAGGAAATCTGTCAAGAAAATAAAATTGAAAGTATGAAATAATGTTTTTTGTAAATGAAGCTTGTTATATTTCTCTTCTTTAAGAAAAATATGGTCCCCATTATGAAAAATACAACTACAATTGAACACAACAAATAAGGAAGAAAATGACAAAAGACAAAATTGGTTGATAAAAATTATAATGAAGTATCTTGGAGGAAGAAGTGCACATATTACAATTTTCTTATATCTGAGACCTCTAACATATATTTCCCCTCATATATCTCCGCTCTCCCGAGGGATATTCTTATATTTACGAAAGACAGCTGGTTTCCGAAAGAAAAGAACCCAAGAAAAAAAAAACTCAATTCAAGCGGCCTTGTGTCTCAACCTCGTCTCTATCTACGCCCTTATAAAACATTTCTCTTCAGTTCATATCCAGTTCTTATATGGGATGAAGTCCAATGGAAAACCTCTCCTCTCGGGTTTGAGTGTTCCTTCAACTCAGGATCAGAACTTGAACTAATGTCAAAGAGTTTTAGTCAAGAAGGACCACATTTTACTTCTCCAACTACAAAAAAGGTGTAGAGAAAATATTGCATTCGTTCAGAAATGTGTATCTCATGATTCTAAACTTAGAAAAAAAAAATGCAAGTAACTGCCAATAGAATGAATGTATCCAAACGAAATTTTATATCTATAACCAGAACAACATAAGGACGACTCATATTGATTTTCCGTCAAAGAGAAAGCGCTCAACACAAAAACTCTAATAACTGCCGACACAAAATATAGTATGATTCAAAAGTTTCTATGTGAGTCAACTATTATTTTTAGTCAATATACAATTTAAACATTACATCTATGTGAGTCAACAATTGGTTTTTAGTCAATATACAATTAAAACATTACGTCGATGTGAGTCAACTATTGATTTTTAGTCAATATACAATTTAAACATTACATCTATGTGAATCAACTATTGATTTTTATTCAATATACAATTTAAACATTACATCTATGTGAATCAACTATTGATATTTAGTCAATATACAATTTAAACTCTATGTGAGTCAACTATTGATATCAAGTCAATATACAATTTAAACATTAAGTACATGGAAATATTTCCTAAGAAAATGTATTTTACATTTTTTGATACATTTTAACTATAGCCACATTGGTCCTATCTCAAATCTAAGGCGGCATAATAACAAGGAAATTTAGTAATAAACATTTTTCGTAGGAACTACTTTTTCGATAGGACTAAACATTTTTCGAGTAAATCAAGCAAATGTGTAGAAAAATGTGTTTCACAACGACATTTTAAGAAGATTTTTTACATTTATTTCGGAAACAGAGCAACCTCTGAAATAAATTATTTCATTATAATACGCTTACCTGCAACTTTAATTTGAAGAAATTTTTGATTAGGTCGTAAATATAAGTGGTATCTTGTTAAATTTAGTTAGAAGTCAAATGGTATCAATGTTAGTCTGATTTCGGCCAACCTCATTCTATTGGCAGTTATTACAGTTATTATGTTAAGCCTCCCCCCACCCTTTCGCCGATTTGGCTGATAAACTATAGGTATCGTCGCTAGAGGGTTCTGGATTCACATGTAGAACTACGTTTATAAAATAATAATTGTAGAATAATGAACCGAACGTCTATAAGAAGCTTGTGTAGTAAGATTTATTATAAAACAAGTTTCAAACCTTCATTTTCATCCCTTAAATACAGCAGCATAAAAACAAAAAAATAGGCGAAATCCCGAATGATTGTGTCTCAAAGTTAGTAGAAGTGTCGCGAACCACCATCTATCCGACAATTCACAACAATTCTACTTCTAGTTAATAATTATTAATTAATTTCACTAGAAGTAGAATTATTCGATTATAACGATTATGAATTATGAATTGTATCTAGCATAAATGTACAAACTGAATATACTAGACGTAGTTCTACGTTATCGGTTGCGGCACAGTCGTAGCGTGCCCCTTGTTTTTTTTCATATTTGGAATCTGGAGGTCAGAAAACATGAAATTCCGTTCGAATTTTTGACCGATTACATAATTCCTCTATACATCGGGGAAGTAATAGTTTCCCTTGAGTTATCTTTTGATTTTTCAACCAAATCCTGCCTGTAGAGAGGATTTTCATCTGATTTTGACCAAATTTATCCAGTTATTCATTGAATAACCAATGCAGAAGCCAGAAGGTGAGACTGGCAGTAGCTGAGCATCAACTTTATATATAATCCAGATGTAAGTTTGACCCTTTCTCCCTTCAATGCATTAAAAATGAGTTGGGTAGAAGGGCTAGAAGTTGTGTGAGTTGGGTGTGCAACATATGGTCTCCTCCCCTATGGAAGGTTTTTTGGAATGAAGAGAGAGAACGTGCTCCTGCTGGATAAAAACGAGAACTACACTCTCTCTTAAATCTCCCAACCAACTTTATGGAATACACCACTCCCACTACCTGCCTACCGCCTCTACAACATTCTTTACTAAATGTTGCTTTTTACTTTCCCAGCTATACGAAGTATTAGGGAAGTTATGTAATCGGTTAACAATTCGAAGCGGAATTTTCAATGAAATTTCATGTTTTTCGACTTCCAGATTCATAATATGAAAAAAAAAATCACAATAACTCCCGATAGAATAAATGTATTGACACGAAATTTTATATCTCTATTCAGAACTCGCAAAGGACGACACCTATTACTTTTCAGCCAAATCGGTCAAAGGAAAGGGGAAGATTGGGGGACGCTCAACACAAAAACTGTAATAACTACCGTTGTAATGAATATATCGACAAAAAATTTCATATGTGAATTCGAAATCTCGTAAGGACGATACTTACTAATTTTCAGCAGAATCGGAAGAAGGGAAGGGGGGGATCAGAGAGAGGGCTCAACTCAAAAACTCCAATAACTACATATGTAATGATGTATCGACACAAAATTTCATATTTGAAGTTAAAACCCAATCAGAACATAACCTATTAAATGTCAACGATATCTGTAAAATGAAAAAAAATAGTTTGTTGAAATACTCAAGAATAGTTGGCTTTACTATTGACAATAGTAAAAATTACTCACGTTCTTAGTGATACATCTAACTATTTAAATGTAATCATGAGAACTCCTCTTATAAGAAAAATACAAAATAGTAAATATTTCACTATACTATGATTAAATAGTAGAAATCATACTATTAATAAATAGTAAATTAATTTACTATGAAATATTAGTTAAAATATCGGTATTGATATCTACAAATCGTAGTTCAGTCAACTATCAAATTTTATAATTTTCCTGATTTGAGTCGTTTCGAAATCTGAAAAATAGTTCAAAAAAAATAAATTCAACTACTTTTTTTTTTTGTGTACACACACATATGCATGTCTACCCGATATCACAACTCGATCTCGGGTTTAAAGATATATGAAAGTATAAACAAAGACAACATTTGTTTGATCAAGGCAGAAATGATTTGTAAAAGATACAACAAAAGACAAAATGTAAAAATTAGGTGAGTAGTAGGCCATCTGGAAAAAGTTTACCAAATTTAAATAGGAGGTGAGAGTGGATGAGATTGAGAGTGCTAAGAGTGTTTCTGGTCCTAATCTCCATTACTAATGGAAGTAGATCCGACGCTAAGTCTTCCAGTATCCCACCAAACAATTCTAAACATCTTCCCATGTTTTTTTCGAAAATTTCAATTGTTAACAAAAACTAAATTGTATACCTACTTCTACTTCTCTGGACTTATGTTTCAATCTTAATACCTCAACACCTCAACAAAATTTAAGTTTGGAGTAAATCTTGGAAAATTAAATTTAACACCACAAAATGTCAACACGAAACATTCGCTCGGCGAGTTAGACTATTGTACAGTATTTCTGAGCTCAAGGTCGTGGGTTCGCAACCCGACCGAGGCCCTTAGTTTATTTTATCTGGGAGGTAAAATAAACTTAAGCACGCCGTCCTTCGGATGGGACGTTAAGCGATGGTCCCGAGCCTGTACGATGTCAGGTACTCGTTAAAGATCCTAACCCTAGATTAATATAAATTTAGGGTAGGCAAAATTTAGGACTCCCACAGTAGAGTCGGGCTCATGTCCACCAGAGTGACGAAAGAGCGCTCTGGTAGTAGGCGATATGACCTCGTAGTTAAAGCCCGGGCATGAGTCATAAAACCTAACCTAACCTATTGTACAGTATTTTGAATAGGCGTTCTAAATTATCTACTTGACAAAGACTGAATAGTTATACCTATCTTATCCGACCTCTCTGGACCTATGGCTTACAAATATATGGTACATTCAAAACTTCGAACATCAAAAGAATACAGGTATTTCAATCCAAGACTCTCCGACTGATCATGCAATGCCCACCATACGTTAGCAACAAGACTTTACACCGCGACTTGAACGTCACATCCATAGACACAACCATTAAACATTTATACCAACGTTTCTACACCAAAATGTCCTTACACACCAATCCGGAAGTTCGCAAAATCTGTTATGAAGTGATGTCATGAGGGTTCACCGCTGGCTGTTTTTCCTCTCTCAAGCCTTTCATGTCATATTTATTTTTATTATTTTTGTATAGTATATGTCAGCCCAGCCGCTGGTTGTGCATTTTTTGCATAGTTGTGGCTTAAGATAAATAAATACAAAAAAATGTATTGGAGAGTTTAACATATTATCTGGGCTGTACAATTTTCTAAGAGTTAAACTTTCATGAATTTTAAGTATTTTTATCATCTAAAGATAATGAAATTGTTTTGTTTATTGGATTACAATTATGTTTCTGACAAAATTGTCAACACTTTGTTATTGTTAATTAAGCAATTGAATGGATAATCTAAATGAGATATTCAAATTGAATCGTGGAATAAAATAAATCCGACAGAGAGCTGGAAGGAGCTTAACCGAATGGATTTTCACGGGTTGGGGGCCATTAAAAACCTACTAATTTATTAAAATAGATTTACTTGTCAAATTGAATGATTAATTATTTTCATTTTATACTCGAAGAAATTTAACTATTCATGAAGTAACTCAGTACACCAGTCTCAAATAACACTACTGTGTGATATAATTAAATAACAACATTTATTAATCTTTAGTACAGAAATACTTCTTTTTTTTTTAAACAATTGTATTTGCAATCTATACAATTATTATATATTAGGTACAATAGACAAAGATCATGGTTATAAGAACAAATAAAATAAAAATTTTCACTTGAAGGGCGAAGTGGGATAGTGTTCACTTGATGAAGGTGGATTGACACAAACAACCCGGCCTAGGCCTTTAGTTTATGTGGGAGGTAAAATAAACTTGAGCACGCGTCCTTCGGATAGGACATTAAGCGATGGTCAGGTACTCATTACAGGCCCCCTATCTTAAGAGAACAAAAATTTGAAGTTTAGGATTCCTTTAGCAGAGTCGGGCTTATGTCCACCAGAGCAGCGCTCTGGTAGTAGGCGATATGATTTCGTAGTTAAAGCCCGGGCATTAGTCATAGTAACTAACTAATGTATAAATTAGTTTTTAATTAATTAAACTTAGTAAAAATTGGGGGATCGTTTACCTCTGTTACACACATTATTTCATTGCCTCTCTTATCACCCATATTTATTTATTTTTATATCACAGTAACATGCCGACACTTCAAATATACAAATGGGTGGCCTTCCTCTCACACCACCATATCTGTTCGTTTCATCCTAAATACTGGTTGCTGCACTCAGCAATAGTTGTATCATTATAAATAAAATATGTGACGTGGACATTACAGGACTTTCTTATACCAACCACGCTTACAGATCACTCTCACTCCCTTTTCTCAAAATTATTTCATACTTACATTACAGGGTATAAGAATGTCTACACTCAAGATAACGCTGTTCAAAGAAACAAAATGAAATGATTTTGAGAGGGGAGGGGGAGAGAGAGTGCTCTGTAAGCGTTGTGGGTATATGAAAATCCTGTAATGGCCGCATCACATATATTTTTCTTAATTTTCATAATTTTTCAAAAAATTACCAATACATAAACTATATTTTATTGTTCTTTGCTATGAGTTACATTATAAAAATTACTTTTTGTTAGATATATTCCTTATAGACATTTAGTTTAGATTCTTCGGAGGGCTAACATTTTGGCCGTATTCATCCTATCTCAAATCTTAGTAGCGATTGGAAATTTTATACGGAACAATTTTGGTAAAAACCAATTTTTCGATAGGAATAACCGTTTTCGGGTAAATCAAGGAAACGTCTAAAAATATGTGTTTCAAAACTACATTTCAAGATGGTTTTCGGCATGTATCTCAAAAACCAGACGACCTATAAAAAATAATATTTTAAATAAATTATGTATTTTAATATTCTCTACAACTATTTCCTATAAAGATTTTTGATTAGGTCATAAACATAAGCTGTATCTTGTAAAATGTAGTTAGGCCCCCGGGAAAAGTGGTCTCAATATAAATACAAAATATAATCAGACCTAAGTTAAAACATGTGATCCCTTCATTTCAAATTTCAAGTTCATAGTTTTTGCGGTAGAGAGCTCACAACTTCTCAATGACGGACATCATCGTGAAAATTGAAACTTCGATCTTGGATTTTCGCACGATTGCAATACTTTCTTATACTTTAGGTATAATAAAGTAAAAACAATAAAATATATTGGTGAGGTAATTTCTCCAACTAAGTCTATGGTATCTACGGATGGGTTCCATTGGATGGGTTTTCCTTGTAAAAGCTTTCCGAAGTAGCCAAGGTATTATATTTTATTAAATTATTTCGCATAAAAGGATAAAGGGAAGAAGGTTTTCTTTTTCTTATGCAAATATCCCATCTTGGAAAGTAGAATATTTTAAGCTAAAGGTCCCTTTAAGCATTTCAGTGAGTGGTTCGATTCAGATTGTTTCTATAGAATTCTTTTCTTCCCTTCAAAGTAGACTCAATTTACTCTATTCCAAGCTGATTGGTAAGTTATCTTGCTTTGTATATACTTAAATTGTTTTTCTTAAGAATCAAATATATGATGTGGCCATTACAGGACTTTACTATGCCAAACACGCATAATCACTCCCTCTTAACACTGGAATTACCGGAAATAAGGATAACGCTATACAATGAGACAAAATGAAATGATTTTGAGAAGGGGAAGCGGGAAATAGAGTGATCTGTAAGCGTTTTTGGTATAAGAAAGTCCTGTAATGTCCTCATCACTTATATTACTTTCTTATACCTATAGTTTTCGTGTGAAAATCTGACATCGAGGTTTCAATGGATTTTCACGTTTCAAGGTCCCCTGAATACGTTTTAAACATTTTCACGATTGTAGCTATGAACTTGAAATTTGGAATGAAGGAGTCACATGTGCTAACATAGATCTGATTAGATTTTGGCAGTTATCAGACGAAAATTAAGACCACTTTCCTCCGGGGCCTAACTACAGTTTACAAAATACCGCTTATGTTTACGACCTAATCAATATTCTTTTCAAGTAATAGTTGTAGAGAATACTAAAGTACATAATTTTTATAAAAAATGATTTTATAGATTGTGATGAAAACTACGGAACATTTTTTTTTATGAATATAAAAAGGTAATTTTTGTATTATAATATAATATATATATATCAAGGTTTAAAAAAAAACAAGGGACATAATAAAAAGAAAACAGCTGTGAAACAAATAGAGAGAGTAGAGTCGTGAGCCAGCTCTGAAACAAGGCACTGTAAAATTGAGTTGTTTTTTTATTAGTGAAGTTGAACAATAATTTAAATATGACTAAAGGTGGAATTAAGTGTGAAGAGTTGTCGAGGTATGGATTGTGTGGTAGAGGCGTCAAGGAGGTACTTTTAATCATTTATATTTTTCAATACGCCCAAATAAAAAGAAATAGTTTTAGGTATTTAGTTTAATGATTTTGTTCTTTGGTTTATTTTTTATTTTTATTTTGTTCACTGTTTAGTTTTTTTAATCAAAATGTGTAAATAAAGAAAATAACCCTAATATTTGTCCTTTAAAATTCTATTCTATTCATCTTCCCTGTTGGCCCAGCAATATCATTTGAAAAACCTTTGGATTAGAATTAATATTATTTAAAATTATTAAAAAATTGGCATCTCTTTATTAATCCAAGTGTAAAGTTTGTTAAATGGAATTTTTTTTGTTGTATACGTGTACTTTCTTAAAAATTATTGCACGTCTTAAATTATTGATAATATTTTTTTTAGGGCCATTTTCGAAAAACTACTGTAAAAATCAAAATCTAAATAAAGAAAAGAGATCAAATTTCTACAGGAAATGTGGTAATTCAAATAATTATCACAAGATACACGCCGAAAATCATCTAGAAGTGTAATTTTTCACATATTTTTGGATACTCGCCATGTTCATAGTGATTAATAGAGTCGACAGCATCTTTTGGATGTAAAAGGAATTCGAGGTTCTGTCGTGTAAATTAAAAATTAAAAATTTGGCCAACAATTTCAAAAACTATTTATTTGCTTCTTCAGGGCCTTATAATGACTTGAGTGGATGTGTGTGGTGGTGGTGTGACTGGACACTAACTCACAACACATTTACACGACAGAACCTCGAATTCCTTTTAGATATTTTTGGACGTTTTCTTGAATAGATCCTCCCCCCCCCCCCCCCCTTTTTGGCTGATTGCACTAAAAATTAATAGGTGTCTTTAAGGCTTTGGACTTACATATGAAATTTTGTATCGATACATTCATTACAACGACAGTTATTAAGTTTTTGTGTTAAACCTCCCCCTAACACCCCCCATCCCTTGGGCATACATTCATTATATAACCCCCCCCCCCCCCTCCCCTTCGACACATTCTACCATCGGAGTTATCGTGTTCACACACACACATACATTTTTTTTTTTTCATGTCTAAATCAGGAGGTCAGAAATTCCGTTGAAAACTCCGCATCGAATTTTTGACCTATATTTTGATTAGTGAAAATTAGATTTCTAAAATTTCAGACTATTGGTATAGCCCAGATTAAGCTCATAGAAGAAGAAAAAAAAAGGGTTGCCAAATAAGAATAAAACCATGCGTTTCAAAATATCCAATTAGGAATGCCTTTTCTTGGTTGAAATTGGCGATTCAGGAAGGCGCCTTCCATGTCCCTTTGATAAGGGCATTGGATGAAATGGGATACGTGTGTATGTGTTGTGAGGGGATCAGTGGTTGACAGAAAGCCCTTTTCAAATGAAGTGAAAGTCATTTACTAAGAGGCCCTAAGGGAGGAGCAATGCGGGATTGCCGGCGCACACATGGCAGGGGCTACGTGAGCAGAACGCCCAAACAGACAGAACCAACCCCTCAGGTCCTTTGGACACGATGGTAACAATATCATCCGGGGCTTTATCACGTTTTCCGAAGGGTGGCTACCACTGGATCGATCCATAGACGTGACCTGAATCCTACATTTGTTCTGAATTAATCATATCAACACAAGATCTGATTTTCTTCTGCCTCCCAGTTGAAAAACACTTTATTAACACGAGTTTGTGAGAAATTGAACATTGTATCGTACAATATCATACAATCTGATACAGTAGCCATGGAATTACCTCTGTCAGTGGAAAATGCAATAGAATTTGTCTTTCTTTATTAGAGGTGAACCAGTTATGGTTATTTATCCCTGAGACAAGTGAGGCAGGCGCCTCAGGGCCCCCGAGATCAG
The DNA here is from genome assembly GCA_963662175.1 of Aradus depressus. Lineage (NCBI taxonomy): Eukaryota > Metazoa > Arthropoda > Insecta > Hemiptera > Aradidae > Aradus > Aradus depressus. The sequence goes on from OY759219.1 coordinate 31,155,787, forward strand.
GGGGCCTCTGTTCAACCAAAAAAATTAAACAGCAACAAATTGGAAAAGTTTCTTCTATCAGTTTCTAAAAGAGAATTTTGTGTTCATTATTCATACTAGAAATTTTTACTGGTTTTTCTGGAAAGATTGATAGTTTTCTATGAGTCTCTAGAAAGTTCTATTCGAATTGTGGAGGAGTTACTGCATTTTTCTGGAAACTTATGTATTGACACAAATTTTCATATGTAAATTCTAAAACTGAAGAGGACTAATTTTCACCGGAATAAGTCAAAGGATAAGAGTGAATCAGAGGGGGCTCAACTCAAACATTTCAATAACTGCCGATATAATCGATGTATCGACTATTATTTTTCATTATTATAGAGCTAAAAAAAAAGTTGTAATGTGGCCATTACAGGACTTTCTTATTCAGGGGACCTTGGAACATAAAAATCAATCTCGCACTTTCGCACGATTACAATATTTCATTATCCTGTAGGTATAAGAAAATAAAAATTACTTAATTAATGCCAAACTCTGTCTTTTAGAATATTGATCTGAAAAATTTCCCACAAGCTGAGGGGCTGAGGAAAATAGTATGGCAAAAACTGACAAGCTGGAATGGGGCCTTTCGCAGGTCCCAGTTTGTTGAGTGTGTGGGTGGGTTAAAAGCACATGACATACCCTAGAGGCAACACAACCAATGAAATACTGGGATCAAAAAGAATTGATATAGAAATCCTCGAATGGGCTCAAAGCAAACAGAATTGACCATTTGTTGTTAATCCAGACAGAGATCGGATTAGGTCAAACCGTTAAGCAAATATACACTAAAATTCATATGCCTATAAATTATAATATTCTGGATTTTTTTTTTTTTTGTAGAATTTTCGTTTCTTAAAACAATGTATAATAAAACCTGAGGAATGGACCTGTAATTGCCAAGAGATTCCCTCATGAATGAAAACATCTCTGGAAGAGTTGCCAAAAAATATAAGCCTACAAGCATCCCATTCTGGAATTTGCATGAATGAATTAAAACTTATTGGAAAAAAAAGAAAGAAATGTTATTATGTTGAATACAAATGACAATATTAAACAATAAGGTTCCTTTAAACTACCATAAAGATATATATATATATATATATATATATATATATAAACTACCATAAAGATATAGATATATATATATATATATATATAATGTATATTTGTAATATTATGTATACAAAAAAAAACAATTAATTAAAAAGAAATGCTACCTGTTTAAAAGAAGAGTGAAAAAAATGTAATAAAAAAAAAGAGACGCCAAAATAACAATAATTGTTATTTTGGCGTCTCTTTTTTTTTTTTATATATGAATTATTCATACATCAGTCCTGAGACCGGTCGTCACATATGCGAATGAAACCTTGGTCCTGACTAGGAAAGACGAAGTCTTACTCAATATGTGGGAGAGGAAGGTATTGAGGAAGATATAAGGCCCTACTCCAGAGGGAGATAGATGGAGGATACGGACCAATAGGGAGCTGAGGGGCCTGTACAAGAGCCCCCGGACCTGGTGGCCTTACTGAAGCAGGGACGGCTGCGATGACTGTGACATTTACAGAGGATGGAGTCATACAAATTGCCGAGGAGGATACTGGAGGGACGCCCGGCAGGACGACCTCTGGACGATGGGTGTGAGAAGGCAGAAGATAGACAGGAATGGCAGAAGATCGTTGCCGAAGCCCAGGTTCTACAAGGACCGTAGCGCCAGGGAAAGTAAGTGAGTTAATAGTTGTGACTCATGCTCGGGCGTTTGCCTACTCATGTTTAGGTCCCGAAGAACCATCACTTAAATTCTCATACAAAGGACCTCCCATATAAAAAAACCGTTTTAAAAAATATCAGTATAAAACTCAGAAGTTACCACAAGATTGTCTTAGGCCAACCTCACATTAGGCAATTCCGAAGCGACGCGACTGATACTCAAGTATCTTGAAGGTATCTTAGAAGTCACTTCCTATGTTGAGTGGTGGGGAGACACAAACGACACCACTCCCAGGAGACGCGTATCCTACCAGTCTCACGCGACCTGCTAAGAAGGTCGCCCGTCCCTTGAGTCTCCTGCGTCGCCTCGCCATGGCTAGTGAACCCCATATCGCCACACCTCATCGAATGGAGCCATCCACTTCCGCAGAGCACAGTGAAGATGGAATTGATCCCAAAAGCCGTGGACCAATGTCTTTTTCACAATTGCTTTCAGAAACTATTTTATATGAGCGTGATGAAATGCCACTAATGTAATTAATTTTAAATAAAAATTTAATAAATTACTTCAAGAAAAATTTAATAAATTACCTCAAGATTCTTTCTTCTGCACTCACACATTCCCGCATTTGTGTGTTCCTCTGTCTTATGGATGGAGAAACAATGCCAATCAAGTGTAGGAATGATTCTTTCGTCATTCGGTAGAATGCTACGAACTTGCAATCCGACTTTTCCAGCTCTTTGGCACCAACAAATAATCTGCAGTTAACATTCCTTTCGATGTAAGGATGGCGCCATAATCTTCGGATTTTCCTTTTTCTACAATAATAATAATAATAAGCAACAACGACATCTTCATCACTTGAAGAATCTTCACTTGACATGGTGAACAACTCAGCTTCTCGCCATGGCTAGATGGAGACTGAAGAGATCCTAGTCGATGCACAGTGTGAGGAGAAAAGTTGCCTAAGGGTATCATACCCACAGGCAACTCAAATGGCTGATACTTGAGTATCAGTCGCGTCGCTTCGGAATTGCCTAATGTGAGGTTGCCCTTAAACTAACATAATTTAAGATCTTACCTTATATTCTCTTGAACATCCTTCCTCTGAGGGTGTTCTCCATTCCAACAGGTTCTTAATGTATCATCAATTTGCCCTTTTTTCCTCAAATTTTTAAGCAACTAGTTAGCAATTAAACTCAAGTAGAACATTGAACTTTAGAGAAAGAAAGGTCTGACAAAGATAGGTAAAGACTAGGGGGGGTGGGGAAATAAAAGAGGTGCCAGGAACAGAGAAGGCTGGAGATAAAGTAGAGACGGGTTCTAGTATATATCTCGGCAAGGCAATTCAATTAAAAAGAGTAAAGGAGGAGAGCTGCACACTAGACAAACTGAGGCTCCACCTGTCCGAATCTGTTAGCTTTACGTTCCCAGTTGGGCGTTAACGCCATTTAACTCTCTTGGATAACCGTTAGTACCCTTAACTTATCTCAGATACTATTACTTTAACGGAATTAGAGTTGTAAAACAAAGTATAGCCCAACTCTTTTCAGGATTTTCCCTAAATATTCACAAATTGATTTTTGGAACTTGAAAAAAAAAAAGGTCTGGATCAGTCTCCAAATTCATTTTATTTCAAGTATCATTATTTCTTCAGATCATAATAATATTTATTTAATATTGATAATGGGATACGTCATAAAAATGCATACATCAAGATACTTCATGAATTAGATACATAAACAGTTGTAGGAAATGCTGACTTACTCAGCTCAAGATCGCGAGTGCTGGGTTCCTTAGGTTTTTTATCTGGGAGGTGCAAAAACCTTGAGCACGCTGTCCTTCAGATGTGACGTTAAGCGATGATCCCGAGCATGAGTCACAATAACCAACTATAAACAGTTGTTATATTGAAACCCGGCCGAGGCCGGAGATTATTTTAACTGGGAGGTAGAAGAAACTTAAGCACGCCATCCTTCGGATGGGACGTTAAGCGATGGTCCCGAGCCTGTACGTTGTCAGTTACTACTCGTTAAAGTCCCCTGCCCTAGGTGATTACAAATTTAGGCTAGGCAAAAGTTAGGACTCCCACAGTAGTCGGACTCATGTCCACCAGAGTGACGAAAGAGCGCTCTGGTAGTAGGCGATATGACCTCGTAGTTAAAGCCCGGACAGAAGTCCATAATAACTATTTCTTAAAAAGTGTATTTTTTTGGACAATATTTCAGGACGGTTCTTATTTCCCATCCTCATATCACAATGTATAAAATGTATTAAAATTAAAGAAAAAATAAATCTATAGATAAAATAAATTGATAAATAACAAATAAAAATATTAGTAATGAAAAAATAAAATAATAAATTTATAAAATAAAATAAATTAGTAAATAACTAATAAAAAATAATGACATTAGTAATGATAATTAAAGAAAAAATAAATGAATAAATCTATAGAAATAAAAGAAATTAGTAAATAGAAAATAATGATATCAAAAATAAAAATATTAAACAAAAAATAGATTCGACGGACCTTGTAGGAGGATATCTGTGGATGAACTCTGCAAAGAAAACAAAAATGAAAGCTGAATGTGAGAGAACGTTTATGTATACGAAACAGGGAGGAAGGCCACCCAGCGGTAGCTCCTCAGGGCAAAATTTAAAAAAGATATATGTGAGTATACATCATTTTAAAATGATAAATAGTGAATAAAGTAAGTGTACGTATTGATTCGTATGTGTGTGAAATTAGAGAGAACGTATGTAAAAATCATGGCTTGTCACATACTGTCTTTATCATGAGGTCATTGTTTTTTTTTTATAGAAACTTTATAATTATTATTAAATGTAACCGGTCAGAAATTCGATATTGAATTTTCAACGAAATTTCATGTTTCCCGACCTCCTGATTCTAAAAATGAAAGAAAAAATCGTCGGTGAATCACCGGCTACGTACTTCCCCACCACTAACTCATAATTACGATTTCGCTCTCCCTCCAAAGTCAATCGACCGTTTGGGGTCAAAAATCAATATTTGACTTACATAGTGGCTTCTGAATCATCAATGAATTTTGTGTCGATACACTCAATACATCGGCAGTTATTCGGATGTTTAAGTTGAGCGCCCTCTCTGTTCCCCCTTTCCTTTCGGGTATTCCTCTGCAAATTGTTAGTTGTCGTCCTTATAGGGCTCTGAATTTACATACGAAATTTCGTGGTGAAATTTCACATTCATTACAAGGACAGTTATTCCGTTGAAAACTCTGCATCAAATTTCTGACCGATTACACAACTTTTCTTATACTTCTTATCCTATGCTTATTCTATTTATGTGTGTGTCTGTGAACACGATAACTCCCGATAGAATGAATATATCGACACAAAATTTTATATTTATATCTAGAAACATCTAAGGACAACACCTTTTGATATTCAGCCAAATCGACCAAAAGGAAGGAGGGGATTAAGAGGGAGGCTTAACATTAAAAGTCTAATAACTGCCGATGTAATGAATGTATGGACACACAATTTATTGGATTCAGAAGCCATTATGTAAGTCAAGATTTTTGATCCAAAACCATGATAACTATTCCGTGGGAGAGATTTTAAATTTTTTTATTTTATATATCAGCAAAATATTTACTGTTTTATTATTCTGTTATCTCATTTTTTGGAATACATTAATGGCAGAAAAAGAGGATTCTTATGTATTGCAAACTACCTTTTTATCTGCAAAGTATTGTAGAATACATTTTTTAGTTTTTTTGGTTTAAGTGCTGCTGTAATTCGAGTTTAAAGTTAGAGAATGTGAACAATGCTGAGGGAGGATTGAAATAGGGCAGAAGAGAGAAGAGGATTGTGTGAAGTTGTATAGGATGTGGTCTGCGGTCCGCTAACTACAGCCATAACTCTCCAACCCTGGACCAACCACTCGAATTAACCCTTCCTTTCAATATATATTATGTCCACATACAACAGACAACTGGACTTTCTCCGTACTACTTGGCATCACACAAGTACCTCATTTTAGTTCCAGAGTAGTGTGTGTCACTCTCACAGCTGGGAGAGAGTGATCTGTATGTTGTATATATGCTCGTCTCTTTTTGAAAAAAAGTATAACTCATAAAGGAATTAACTTCTTTGTGTTAATAATGTCCTTCCCCACTTCTTGAAGTCAATAGAAACAATAAAAAAATTTAAACTTCAACTAAAAAGGTTTACGTTAGACGAAACCCTCAATTCGGAAACGGAATTTTTTTCTCATTGTTCAAAAATAATTTTTAAAAAAACATAATAAACAACTCGTGTTTCGTATTCAAAAACATTATCTGATAAATAGCTTTCATTTTTATTTTTTGGCAGAGTTCCTCCATAATATCCTCCTTTAAGGTCTGTCGAATCTATGTTTTAATAATTATTTTGGATTATTTATATACAAATTTATGTTTCTCATTTTTATATTTTATGTACTTTTATTACCATTTTATTTTTTTCTATTTAATTTATTTATATATATATATATATATCCCGAAATGTCTTCGTGAAAAAGGCACTTCCGGAAAAGTTATCGGAAATTATTATTTAAAAAAATATATATCTACGGAAATTTTTATATACATTATATATCTATTGAATAATATTATATTTTTGTACTCATACTTTCAAGTTTTTATTTATTAATTTCAATTTTTTAGTAGTATTTTTAATTCCATTCTATGTGTGTCAGACTCTAAGAGTTAATATCTGTATATGTACATATCTAATTAATAAGCTATCTTAATGTAGACAGTCTTATGGCGTATTCTATAACCATATTATGGTTTAACGGAAATAAATATTATTATTATTATATATACTCAAAGTTATGACTCAGATGGGGAAAAGGATAGGAACATATCTGCCCCATCCATAAAATTTTAGTGTTAATTTTTTTGAATAGTTTTATTTATTTTTTATTTATTAGAAAATGTTATCTTATTTATTCGCTTTAAAACATTTTAAATTATTTTTTTCAAACTGTTTTACTAGGTGCCCTGATGATGAGGGCAGCCTCAAAAGCCGGTTTGCATAAAATAATAAAATTTGTGAAGCGGCCTATGAATAAATTGATTTTACATAAAAAGTGCCTTATTATTTTCTCTACAAGATTTATTTTGAGATTTTTTGGATTTAATCATTAATACAACTGGTATCTTGTAGGGGGGAGGGAGCAATATTTTCGGAAATTGCGTTAATTTATGGACGACCCTTTATTAGATACACCAATAAGCCTATTGGTTCTTAATATAACCAAGGCATTTTATGATCATTGGGTGACAAGAATTGGCCCACCCTCACAAGTAATAATGGACCAGGATCGTCAATTTGAATCTGCATTATTCCGTATTGGGAAGATTGGCTTTAAAATACAGCATACCACCCCATAATCACCCCCAGACCAACGGAAGAATTGAGCGTCTCCACAGAACTCTAAAATCTGCGATCAAAGTTCATGAATCACCTAGATGGACCGACATTATTCCAACGATTCTATATGGACTTCGAGCTGCGGACTATTACAAACCCTTTATAATGGTGGTAAGACATAAGGGATCATAATTTGCCCTGGTTCAGTTTAATTAAGATATATTTTAAAAAATAACGAAAACTTCACATACAAATGAATCAAATTTAATCGAAATTCCATCAAAATGGCAACACTGATAAAGAGAAAGAAGGTAACGGGACGCAGGTTATGTTTGTGATGTATTTCAGCAGAGGTTGAGTCATAAAGTGTATTATTCTTTTATTTTTTTGAATTTCTTTTATAAATATCGTTTAATAATGTTTTCATCGAGTGCGAATTATTCGAAATTGAAAACAAATCTTCGACTTTCTATTAATAGACTGAAATTACTTGAAAAAAAGAAAACGGAGCTGGCACAGAAAGCTAGGAAAGAAATTGCTGATTACATTACTGAAGGGAAATATGAACGAGCCAAGATTAGAGTTGAACATATAATTAGAGAAGATTATATGGTAGAAGCAATGGAGCTTGTTGAAATGTATTGTGATCTACTTCTATCTAGGTTTGGAATGCTTCAAGAAATAAAGTATGTCCCGTTTTAATTTTGTTTTTATAATTACAATTATATTTATATATGTTTATTTACTTATTATATTTATTTTGCATTAGGGGACTGGATCCAAGTATAGCAGAAGCTGTATCAAGTCTCATTTGGGTGTCTCCTAGGTTAGGAAATGAAGTTGCTGAACTGAAAATAATATCGGAACAGTTGTCTGCAAAATTTGGGAAAAAGTATACTGATGTAAGTATCTATAATTTTATTTATTTTTGTTTTATTATAATTTTTTCTTCTTATATCCTAACAAATTATTTTACAGGCATGTCGAGATGGTAGTGTTGATACTGTCTCCGAGAAATTGAAACATAAACTGCATATTCACTCTCCACCAAAAATTCTTATTGAGAAATATTTAATTGAAATAGCCAAGATTTTTAATATTCAATATGAACCAGATCCTCAGGTATTATTTTATATAATTACATATATTCAATATGAAAGACCTTCAATTTTATAGTATTATTTCAAATCTTTGACTTTAATCCGCGTTAAGATAAGGTAAGGAGTAATTTGTTCTATAAATAGAAGTGCAGTACCACTTCTTCAGTATATTTCCTTCGAAATTCGTAAGATAATTAATAATAAACTACAAGGTCATATCGCCAACTACCAGAATGCTCTTTCGTCATTCTGGTAGACATGAGCCTTATTCTACTATGTGAGTCCTAAATTTTTATTCACCTTTAACGAGTACCTGATTTTACCTCCCATATAAAATAAACTAAGGGCCTCGGCCGGGTTTTGAACCCGTGATCTTGAGCTCAGTAAGCAAGTACGCATACCACTGAGCTACCGTCGCCCTTATATATGTTCTATATTCATTTGAACAAAAAAAGAAAACTGATTTAATTCGTAATTCTTTTAAATAAAATGAAAAACCAAAAACCTTGTACACGCTGCTTTTCGAAATAACCTTTCGGAGACAAGTAAGGAGTATTAATTTAAAGAAATTAATAAATGAAATAAATTATAAATAGAGAGTATTTATTTTATTTGCATTGAAACTCACTCACTCTTTTCTCTTCAGATTCTAAAATAATGGCAACTTAGTATGCAAAACTGAGCCAATAAAAACTCTTTTTTGTGGACTTTTGGCTAATATATTGGTCATTCAAAATCAAAAGGGTACGAATTATCATTAGAACTTTAAAAATAAAGAAAACGTATGTTTTTAAAAAAATATTGTCTATTTCACAGATAATATATATTATATGGGAGTACTTTCGGTATTGCTACCATCTTCAGCCACGACTTAACAAATACAGTTCAGTATTAGTATACCGAAAATACTCCCATATTATATATTATCTGTGAAATAGACAATATTTTTTAAAAAACATACGTTTTCTTTATTTTTATCGTGTTTCACAATATCTCTGCAAAAATGTTGAATTAGAACTTTAATTGATTTTTTGGCAAATTTCAAGAATTGTACAGTGTATCGGTTTCCGCTTTCGTCATCGTCAGCCCTAAGATCAATAGTAATATTTAAGTTTGCTCGGTTGGCATATTTAGGCATAATATTGAGGCTATGACTCCCTTGCCCAAGGGGTTCTCCATGGAGGAGAAAGTCCGGCCTTAACGGAAAATTCTATATCTGAAAATACTTTAGGTTTAAACATAAAAAATGTATATAATAGAAATTCAAAGAAGCTAAACAATTGATATAGCTGTATTATGAATACCATTCCTTCAGTTTATTTTCAAATTTTCATTCAAGAATGTCTTGCAATTATATGTTTGGCCAAGGTCCTTAGTTTATTTTATCTGGGAGGTAAAATAAAACTTGAGCATGCCGTCCTTTTTGATGAAATGTTAAGTGATGGTCCAGAGCCTGTACGATGTCAGGTACTCGCTTAAGGTGAATAAAAATTTAGGACACCAATAGTAGAGTCAGTCCATCAGACTGACGAAAGAGCGCTCTGTTAGTTAGTGATATGACCTTGTCAAAGCCCAGGCATGAGTCATAGTAACTAACTATAGCAGTATTTCATTTATTTATTGTATTTACTACGTAATCCGAATCCAATACACTATATGTAGGTATATAATTTTGTGGAATTGGACAATATAAATGTTAGATAAATTATTTGTTTTTATTATCCCTACAGGTGATGCGGGAATATGAACAATCGAAAGGGATGGATGCCCTTCTTTTCGACTCGAATGGAGCTGCCAACAACCTCGACGGCATGACCCGACCTCCAGGTTTCATCGGCTACCCGCCACCTCCCATCCCATCTGATTTCCAGCCATTCAACTATCCCGTAAGTTAACTATTGGTTTCCTATCTGGAGCTGAAGTCCTTCAATATTGGGGTAATAGTTTTGAGAGAGGTGCAGGGACCTGAGGTTGGCTGTCGGACGTGCCTACCAGGATGCGGGGTTCGGGACGTTGGTCACTGGGCTAAACTAAAATAAAATAGCTTTATTGACATTCTTTTAGAACAAAAGCCTCTCCTTTTGGAGGTTTTGAGTCTACTGCTCTTTCAACAGAAGAAAGAAAATAATTTAACGATTGTTCCCAAATTAAATTAAATTATTTCTTAAGTATAACTGTTACTTTTTGATTAAAATAAAATAAAAATAAAACAAAACAAAAGCAAAAAGTAAAAATGAGGGTTATTTCTTAAATAGTACTGTTACACATTTGTTTCATGTTTCTCTGTTGCTGGCCACTGTGCACCATCCATCCCCTATTCTCTCCACTATCTCGTCCCTCCACCGCAGTCCTCGTCTTCCTTTTCCTCTTCTTCTGTCTCTAGGAATCCACTCCGTGCAGACTTTACCCTATCGTCGAGGATCCATCCTAGTTACTACCTTGGCTAAACTAAACATGGTCAAAAATTCTGAAAAAAAAAAAAATGATGGAAATTAATAACTATTCGTACATATAAAAAATTGATTTTGACTTATAATCACGTTGAATTAGGTTTTGAGGTTGTTTTTCTCTTAACCCCTACTCTGAAAGCTCCATTGTGGAGGTAAATTTGAAAAAAAATCTAAATTTAAAACAATTTAGATTAAAAATTCGGTGAATTAATTTTACTTCCCCAACTATACGAAGTATAGGGGAATTTATGTAATCGGTCAAAAGTTGATGCGGAGTTTTATACGAATTAACACGATATCCGACACCCTGATTCCAAAAATGGAAAAAAAAATGTGTGTGTGTGTATATGAACACGATAACACCCGATTGATAGATTTTCAGCCAAATCGGCCAAAGGGAATTAGGGGAGGCTTAACATAAACAATTCAATAACAACCGATGTAATGAATGTATTGTTACAAAATTTTATGTGTAAATTCAAAGCCCTATAAGGACTTCACCTATTTGTTTTCAGTGCAATGAGCCGTAGCGGACGGGGGATCAGTGGGGGACGCAACTCAAAAATCCCAATAACTGCCAATGTAATGAATGTATCGACATGTAAAGTTTATTTGTAAATTCAAAACCTCATACGGACGTCATCCATTTGTTTTCAGTGCAATCAGCCGAACCGGACGGGGGGATTAGTGGGGGAGCGCAACTCAAAAATCCCAATAACTGCCAATGTAATGAATGTATCGACATGTAAAGTTTATTTGTAAATTCAAAACCTCATACGGACGTCATCCATTTGTTTTCAGTGCAATCAGCCGAACCGGACGGGGGGATTAGTGGGGGAGCGCAACTCAAAAATCCCAATAACTACCGATGTAATGAATGTACCGACATGTAAAGTTTATATGTAAATTCCAAAGCTCATAAGGATGGCACCTATTAATTTTCTGCTAAATCATTTGAAGGGAAAGGGGGGCAGGACCAGAGAAAAGGGGCTCGAATATAATTTAGTGTGTTTCCAAAACCACTATTTATGTCAAATATTGAGTTTTAGCCCAAACTATTGATTGGCTTTGAAGGAGAGCGAAAACGTAATTAAATTATTCTTGTTGGGGATGTACATAGCCGGTGATTCACCGACAACTTTTTTATTTGCATTTGTATTAAATTGATATAATACTCAAAAAATTCACAATAATAAAAATGTCGACTTTTGCTCCATTTTTTTAAGACTAATGAAGTGTTAATAAGACCATTAATCTTCGGGTTTTTACTGTAATTAATTTTCTTAGGTGATTCGTTAACATAGACATAGAACACTAGTAACGATATAATAGAAATATAAACTGTTTTCTTTAAGCTGTCAAAATAATTGTTAAAACTATTTGTCCAGCCACCAAGTCAAGGAGTGCCTGCGACAAATGCGCTTCAAGAGCCGGCTGGTCCTGAAAAACCACCACATCCCGGCTTGTACAATATTCCATCCATGATGGACAACGTTTCTCCCTACGATCCGACAAAAGCTATCAATGTAATTAACATACTATACAGTTGTAAATTAATTAGCTAAAAAAATGTATCCATATTCTACGAATCATCCTCACACCCAAATTTTGCCTTATTTTTTGTAATTTGTTGACCTTGGTTTTGTATTTAAGACCAGTACCAGGGGGATAATCAGAATTCAGACTAAAATTTGGGTATCCTCCAAAAAATCCAAGAACAAGAGCAAAAAATGTAATTTTTAATGAGAGTTAAACTCGGAGGAAAATCGGATAAGCCGTTCCAAAGCAACAGCATTGCAAAATTAGAATGAATAACCACCCTTCGCGCAGAACCGAAAAGATATTTTGACCATGTAATCGGCTTGTTGTTACAGTTTGGCCTTTTTTTTTTCATTATTAAAAGTCTGTCTTTTGTAACTTGGACAACCCACATGAGACTGCAACGCACATACCTCAAAAAAGGATTTGGACGACTGAAACCAATTATCAGACGATGATCGACTTTATCCCTTAAGAACAAACTTCACATATACAACACCATATTAAAACCCATCTGGACTTACGGTATCGAGATATGGGGATCAGCCTAAAAAACAAACAAACAACGCCTTCAGTCAATTCAATCCATTATACTACGATTATTCCCGATGTGCCATCTCACATTCACAATGACCTCATCTCTGTTACCTGGAAACTGTATCAAAATTTTCACAAACTCCACCAATACATCGATCCACATATTCAACAATTATCCACAAACACTCTCCTTACAAATCCACTCCCGACGCATTGAGCGCGGATATGGCAGAGGGATCTGCTCCAGGACTAGCCTGGACTTCTCTTCGGTCACGTATCTCAGCATTATAGCCACGCACTTGACAATGCTCAACTTACCACAATTACTAATGGCAAATGTTATGTCGTTGTAAATATGTATATATAAATAACCTTTTGGTATATTTTTAAGTTTAATTTTTTTTCAAGTTGTTTTTTTGTCTCATTTATTTTTGTTTATATGTACGTAAATGCTTCATTCGCACAGTGAACAAAAATACAAGAAGTGGAGGTAAAAATTTCATTGTGTGACTTTTACTTTCTTATCTTTGCATAAAACATTAGCTTTATGTACAAACTAATAAATATGAAGCAAAAAAATCCAAATTGTGACGAAAAACCAATTACATGGCCAAAATATATTTTCAGTGCTGCATTGTTTTTCATTCTGATTTTGCATTTCTGTATCTATGAAACGGTTTATAAATCCAATTTTCATTGAACAAAAATGTCCGTTTCCGAGGGTAAATTGAAAAAAAAATGAAATGAAAACCATATGCCTTAGTTTTTTGGTATTCAAAGTACATCCAAATTTTCTTATTGTTTATGAATCTGAACTTAATGAAAATTTTGGTCAGAAAATTCCAAAAATTAAAGCACATTTTGTGGTGAACATGATTCGTGGGACGCCCAGTATATATATAATTTTTTTTTCTGTTTTTTTTTAATAGTAAGTTATTACTGCTATAATTTTGTTGGTATGTGTCCACTGTTAACTTATTTTATACATATTTCTTTCTTTTTGCAGACTCACATCTACCCTAACCCTTCTATTGGAATTCCGCCAGACTCTAATCAACAGGTAACATTTAAGCCCTAGGCGCACAAAACGCGATCTGTCGTGGCGAACAGTGATCGTGCCATCGTCGCGGTGGTCAACGATATGGCACCCTCACACACAGTGCGATATCTTTGTGAGTGATCCAGTATCGTGATTGCTTTCCGGCGAGCAGTTTCAGTATTTTTTGTTCAAGTTTTTTTATAGATTTTGAGAAAAAATGAGTAGTTCTGACGAGGAGCAACTGCTTCTTCTTTTAGCAGTACAACGTAACAGGAGAAAAAGACGTTGTTGGGTACATGAAATCAAGAGAAAAAGAGAAACAATTGGGAAATACCACAGCCTCTGTCGCGAACTGCAATCCCATGAAGATAGTTTCAAGACAGTATTTTCGTATGTTTCGAGGAACTGCATGACCTTCTGCAACCCAGCATGATACTTACTTGTAACGTTCAGCTCTCCTGCAATCTCATTCCACGCATCTGCTTTCTTCACAACATTTTTGTACAGTTCGTGGTAAGTATCGTACAAATACGCGTATTTCCTCACTTTTTCTATGAGTGCTCGCTCCAACTGCGCGATAATTTTGTACAAATGATCGCTGCCCGCCTCGATCAAAACTGGCTCGCTGCAATAGATCACATTCTGTGTGACATGTATGATGCACTATTGCATCATACAACTAAATCGCCAGCTCGCCGCGTGCAGAGATTGCTGATCGCCGCGACAGATCGCGTTTTGTGTGCATAAGGCTTTATTTTTATTTTAACTTATAACAACAGGATATAGCTGTTTTCAGATTATTCTGTCGAATGTATAACCAAAGTCTTGAGTCGTTTTTGGAGTAGTAGACTACATTCAGACGTTATGTGTACCACTATGTACGAGGGCGCCAGTATGTGTGTTTGCATGCTGAGCTCGAGATCGTGGGTTCGAAACCCGGCCGAGGCTCTTAGTTTATTTTATCTGGGAGGTAAAATAAATTTAAGCATGTCGTCCTTCGAATGGGACCTTAATGTTTAGTTCACCCTATACTAATAATTTAGTCGAGTGGCGAGTAATTAACTAAAACAACCAGAACTAACCAAACAGTGTTCGCACAGTCGCGTGTATATATTTTATCTTCTCTCCAAACCCAGGTATTTTCATCGTCCTTTTCCAATTCAACATAATATTTTAACGTTATTTCTTCGCACCAACGAAACGGCATTTTGCAAAATAAATAATGAGCTACAGGTTCTTATTTAGTGGATGATTTAAGAAAACAATGCAGCGTGGTGGGGGTGCTACTAAAAAAATATAAATAAATGGATTGACTCGACTAAATTACTTACTAAACAACTCGACTAAATTTTCGTAGTTCACACATGTTTAGTTACTAAATTGCTACTCGACTAAATTACTAGCATAGTGCGAACTAGGCATAAGCGATGGTCCCGATCCTGTACGATGTCAGGTACTCGTTGAAGACCCCTACCCTAGGTGAATACAATTTTAGACTAGGTAGACAAAATGTAGGACTCTCACACTAGAGTCGGGCTCATGTCCACTAGAGTGACAAAAGAGCGCTCTAGTAATAGGAAGTGATGAAATAGCACTCTGGTAGTAGGCGATATGACCTCGAAGTTAAGTCATTATACCTAACCTAATCTGATACAGTATGTGCTCAGTTGTTTTCAGATATTTGAGAATATATAATATATTATTACATTATCTCAAGTCCTATTAAATTTAATTAATTGTTTTATTATCTATATTATTACATATTACAATATATTATTTGGGAGAGTCTCAACCTACGTTTAAAATCTCTAATAATTGCTGACAAATGAATTTATTGTTATGAAAATTCAGACTTCTCAATATAATAAAATTTGGAAGACCGAAAGAATGCAATCATCCTCTGTAACTCTTTACAGTATCTTGTTCTCAGAAATAACGCGTTATCTTTACCGTTACCCAAAATTACCTCCGAAGGTCTTAACCGTTAATGAAACTTAGGCAAATGGATCCTATAAGACTTTATGATGTCATATAAGAGTAATTAAATCATTTGAAAGGACTAACTAAATATTAAAAGATTTTTTTTCCTTTTTCGCAAATGTATGTATTTTCATTTTTGTTTGATTTCTCAGGTGAACGACCAGCCAAAGCCTCTGCCCCGCTCCAAGATGTCCCCTGACATCGAGATGCCTGAACTACCCTCAGTTCCTAGCGACTGTCCTTTTCCAGATGTCAACACTCCTCCCTCAGATGGAGAGGACGATTTCAATGACATTGCGCGCAGATTTGAGGAACTAAAAAAGAGAAAATAATGCATTATATATACTTTTTTCTGTATTTATGCATTCAGAATATTCTGTTAGTATAAAACTAAGCTTTTTAAATTAATTTTCTACATGGAAGTCTAGAAGAGGAGAAACTATTACATTATGTTGAGCAGGCATGCCCTGTGCATCAGGGAACCGCTAAAACTGCGCTCAGACACGTGCGTAATGCATTATATATACTTTTTTCTGTATTTATGCATTCAGAATATTCTTTTAGTATAAAACTAAGCTTTTTAAATGAATTTTCTACATGGGAGTCTAGGAGAGGAGGAACTATTACATTATGTTGAGCAGGCATGCCCTGTGCATCAGGGAACCGCTAAAATTGCGCTCGGACATGTGCCTGAAGGAAATAATTGTCAGAAAGGAAAGTATTTTCTTTGAGAATAATATTTGTAACGATACTGTTAGAACTCGCGTAAACAGGTTTTTCAAGATTACAGGGAGCCTTCATTTCTTTCCCTTTTCTTCCCCATCTTTTCATTTGTGGTAAATTTAATTTCAGATTGGTTTTTGTTTACGATAATTTTCCAAGTGTTTCTTAATTTCTTTCAAATTCCTTGTCCTTGTTGTATTAGTAAACCCTCTTTTCCAAGAATGTTGCAAAGCTGTCTCTATTGTCAGTTTCCTTACGTTTCATGCCCCCGGGATTAAACTGCTTTGTGGGTCCAGAATGCAGCCTACCCGGATTTATCCACCTCGGAAATGTGACCTTGAAGAGTACCTAACACTGTAAACACTAGAGACCATAGCTTCACCTCCCGTCCGAAGGACGGCGTGCTTAACGTTTTGCGACTTTCTAGCCGCGTTCTTGAGCTCAGTAAGAAAGCATGCTACTTCCAAGCTGCCGTGCCTTCTATAGCAAGACTAAATGATTCGGGATTTCGCCGTCCCTTGGATGGGACGTTAAGCGATGGTCCCGAGTCAGGTACTCAAAGACCTCTCCCTACACTGGGTAGGCAATAGTTAGGACTCCCATAGGAGAGTCGTGCTCTTGTTGACCAGAGTGACGACTGACCGCTCTGCTAGTAGACGATATGACCTCATAGTTAAAGCCCGGACATGAGTCATAACTAACTATATATTTCGGAAGGCTAAAAATACAAATTTTCCGGGAGGAAAAGTAAATATATATTTGTCCTTGATAATGCTATTTTCTGATATTGAATTAAAAAAAAAAAAAAAATACTAAAAATTGTGAAGAAATAGAATAATCCTTAAACTTGTTAGTTTCTATATCTTGTGTAAAATTATTGTTAACAGTTAACCGCTCTAATAAAATCAAACCTTATTCTCGTGTCAAAAAATAAAAATAAATAATATTTTTATATCTAACTTCAAATATTTGATTAAGTATGTTTTTATATTCATATTTATTAAAATCAAAATTTTATAATCAGTTGTTGAATAATTTATAAGTAATACAGAGTAATTAGTTTATATGTATAATCCCAACTTCCAGATAGTTGAAGTTAACTTCTGAAATTGTCCTAACATTTAAAATTGTTGAATGAATTAAATAGAATAATTTTTATATTTTAGTTTGTGAGTGTAATGGTTAGAAACCTAAGAGCCTTATTTATGTAGGAAATAATTGAAATATTAAATTTTAAAAATGTTCGTAATGCCTGTAGAGTTAAAGATACAGGACATCATTTAGTGTAATTATTTCATATCTAAAAGATATGATTATTTAAGTAATCTTCATTAATTTGTAAAACAAATACATTTTTATTTATTAGAAGATAGTATTGAACCTAATGTCGCAAATTGTTTTCCATATTTGTTAATTAATTATTTCTCCCCTTTATTATATTATCAGGTCATCCCATAAGTAGTCCGTTTTTGTAATCTGGGATAAAAAGTAATGAAAAACTTACTTTGTTAATCAATGATGTATTTTCTAACTTTTTCCATCTTTCAAATTTCCAAATCCGCTCTTCAAGAAACTCTTCGGGTTCTGTTCCGAAATATAAAACGACTATGGCTGCCCTTTTTACCTCTTCCGATGAATCCATCCTCTGGTCTATTAGAAAGTTCTGGAGACTCCGAAACAGAGGGTTATCTGAAGGAGCTATGTCTGGAGAATACGGTGGCTGATTCATAATTTCCCAACCCAAGTGATCTACTTTTTGTATGGTCTCTCTTGCAACGTTAGCTCTAGAATTCTCCTAATGAAATTAAACTCCGCGAATGTTGATCAGAGAACTTTTTCTACTAAGGTTACCTTCAAATAGTCAAGTTGTTCGCATTTGGACTCTTTAGTAAAATCTGATTATATTTTGGAAATGTATAATGAATAATTCCTTCCATATTCCACCAAACAAACAATAATATCCACGGATGGAGGCCTCTTCTAGTCTGCGGCATTGACGTTTTGCCCGGATTAAGCCACCGCCTCTCACTAATCGGCCTTTCTTCATAAATTTGCACCACTATTCGGTATATTGAAGCCGTATCTCACACTATAGTATGCCGAAGATACATATCACTTCACTTATTATTTCAAAAGGTAAACTAGAGAGAAATTTGTTTTTCCCCTCACTATAGTAGGATGAGGAAGTATGTTATTAATCCCTTTTCAAATCCACTACACAAATCTAAATCTACAGGAATTGACCAAATAAAGTATGCAGTAATATCATTACTTATCGGATAACCTAATATTATTTAATTTGATAATTTTCCTTTTAAATGTTTAAATATATATTGCTTTATTATTATTATTGTGTCATGTTTAATCAATTATATGCTTCGTTAAGCTTACTGTAATTATTTTGTTTATTTATTAAGTATACATATATTTTTTCGACATTTAACGAGCGAGGAAGACAAATTGACTATCTCTTAAATTTTTTTTAAAACTCTCACAGAACAGATCTGTTTTTATTTCATTAATAATTATTGTACAGTCAATAAATAAAATGAGGACTTAATTTGTCTGTGTAATATAAGCAGTGTTAGTCCATGAGGCGAAACCTCATCCCTCGGATAGGCAGAGATATTTCAGGTGATCTCACCTCACAGACTGTGCATACATTGCATGTATGTTTTATATGATAAATAAATAATTTTTTATAAAACGATCTGTTCTGGTCAAATATAGAAAAAAAAAAAGGTTTAGTCAATTCGCCTTCACAATACCTCATAAAATATTGGTTTAGATAATTAAAAATATTTTTAAACGTATAATTGGATAAGGGAAATTTTCTGTGATTTGCATGTAATAATTTGTCAATATAACTTAACATATATTATTTTATTCTTTTTTTTATATATAATATAAACACAGATTAAATAATGCACTACCCTCGTTTTTTTTTCTCAATTTATTTCCACACCTATTTGATATACATTTTCAAATCAATTACAGTTTAAATTATTATTTACAATTCTCCAAAAAAATATAATTTATTTTTCCAATGTGTGCTTTATAACATTTCATTTAACAATATTTTCATAGTTTTGAAAAATAAAACTTAGAATAAATATATAAAATATCGTAACGCCTCTATAACAATTAAGAAAAGTGATAAAGCAAAACCAAATATATATGTATTTTTTTTTAAATAATAGAGAATATTCTTTTCTTATTCTCAATCAGAAAAATAAATAAGAAACCCTAAGGGAGTTACGATAATTTATAAATTAGGGGCCATAAGGAATCTATTCAGGAATAAAGTAAAATAGATACTGAGTTTATATAAAAATAAAATATAAACTTGATTTTATAGTAAATAACTTCCACTTTTCCATAATTTAGAAAGAATAAAAAAATAATATAATAAAACACCATAATAACGCCAATTGTTTAATACCTTGGAAGCACCACTCCCCTCCCCCCCCCCCCCCCCCCCCACACATTCAAAACAAGATAAGAAATCATATCTTAATAATATATTAACAACAATTACTAGAACGTAATACGTACAATAGGAAACACCCTTGTGGATGGAAAATTAATTTTTTTTAAATATAAAATTGAAAAAAATAATAATCTACGAAGGAATGTAGGTATAACAAAATAAAATCAAGATTTATAAAAGATAGAATATGAATTAGTATTTGTTCAGTTAAATAAATATCATTAATATACAAAAACAGAATACATTTGTTTTTTATTTATTTGTTTTTAGGGAGAATCCTGTTTTTTAATGTTAAGTTTCATTATAACTGTTTTACTTATGCGTACTAAGCTTCTAATGTTTTCGGCGGCATTATGTTAAGACCTTTTCAACTTGATTGAGTGAGCGTTTTCGTATTTTTTAGAATTTACTTTTTTCACAGTTTTAGGAGCCACAAAAACAACCTTGTAACATATTTTTCCATTAAATAGCTGCACAATTAATATTTCTGTATCTCAAATGTTCCCGAATTGATTTTCTGTGATGCTGGTATTTGTTTCTTTAATTTTTTATTGATTAAATTGAGAAAAAATTTCCGTTCGAGTGGAGTCGATTCTATAGCTATAAAAGGAGAACTGAAATTCTGCCTCAGTTGAGAGTACATGAGGAGCTTAATAAAATTTTAATATAGGTTTAATAAGATAGAACGTTATGTGACTGTTTTAAAAAAATGAAACTCTATAATAATGAAGGATAGAGTTCGACATTAATGTTGATGGAAGTCAGGATTCTGTTGTGTAAATAAAAAACTAAGTTTTTATTTGGCTAACGTTTCGGAAACTATTTATTTCCAACTTCAGGGCCTTATATTTGAATGGATGTGGTGGTATGTGTTACCAAAACCAAACACCTACCATTTTCACCATACACATCCACTTGGTGTCATTATAAGGCCCTAAATAAATAGTTTTCGAAACGTTGGCTAAATACTGAGTTTTTATTTACACGACATAACCTCCATTGAAAGTCTATTAGTTTCAAATATCAGAAGAGAATAATAAGACCTCTATTGGCTTCAATGATCGCCTAATTAAAAGAAATACTTGTAAAATGTCAATCCGAATATTTAGTTTTTCAGTCAAATATTGTATTTTAGTTCGTTTAGACCAGTGATGGCCACGGATAAATCGAAGAATAAACGTGTCTTTAATATGTACACTCTACTCCGATCAACGATGGGCGCGGATAGCAATGATGGCTACACTTACTCTTACTGGAATCTTACTCCACTTTTTTCTACTCACACATTCTCCTCTTCCTGTGAGATGGATAGTATAGTCTCGCGAATCTTCATAATTAAAATATTTATATAATTCTATAATTTCTTGTAATGGTAATTTTGTAAATCAACTGACATGAAAAAAACTATTCCTAATACCCAACGACAAATACAACGGACTCGACTCATCCACTTTCCCTAAAGACGCAAAACTCGTAAGAGAACATTTAAACAAAATAGTCGTCGCTAATGACCCTGAAATCGATTCGACGTTAAATTTTAAAAAATCGTATGTGTCCCTTCCTACAGTACAGATTCGTATCGTATATATGATACTTAACATTTTCTGCAGAGATATTGTGAAAACTTAATAAAAAAATAAAGAAAACGTATGTTTTTCTAAATATTGTCTATTTCACTAAATATATATATATATGGAAGTACTTTCAGTATTACTACCATCTTCAGCCACGACTTAACAAATACTGATTAACGATACAGTATTTATTAAGTCGTGGCTAAAGATGGTAGCAATACCGAAAGTACTCCTATATATTATAAACACTTTGTGGAATACACAATATTTTTAAAAAAACATGTTTTCTTTATTTGTCACATATACATTAAGATCCATTTCAAGAAACTGAACCTGTACTACTTCACTAAAAGGACCATCATTTATCATTAAATAAATCCGATAAATTTTATTTTATTAATTAGCAGAATTCATTTTTTTTTTTTTTTTTCAAAACAAAAGTAATAGTGGGGGCTATTAGTAATAACACTAACAAAATTTACTGGCCCCCATTTTTTCATATTATTTTTTTAAGAATGATATCCCTAAATCATTCCTTAACTTCGTGGTATGAAATGAAAGAGTTTGAATTTAGGTTTTGTTGAAGTTTTAGAATGGAAAATAATATTTGTTACGGAGAAATATTGAAAATAGTATATACAATACAATACTCTAAATGGGTCTTAGATGCCAAAAAATATTCATATAATATATATATATATGTATCATCACTGGTTTCAACTAACATCCCCCAGAATGTCTGACATCCGACCTCCTTACACATGTTCCCTAAGACGGTGGGGACTCAGTTGAAAAGGTCTAAAGTAATTTTTTTTTTTTAAATTATGATAACTAAAAATATTGCAAAAGAAACATGAAATGAATAATACTGGCCATTTACTAAAATAGTGTAAAAAATGTCAATACAATATTTTAATTATTTTTCCTTAATTAAACAAAAAATATTTTTTGTATAGTAAGAGAAATTGAGAACATAAAAATAAAACAAATGAACCCTCTTTATTAGAATATTTTTTATTAAAAATTAAAATAAAAACAAGAATTCTCCCAAAAATCATAATAATTACATATTAAAGAGTTGGGTTTGAAGTGAGACGAGTCGAGACGGTTCACTCTTCCTCTTCTTCGTCGTCGATGTCCTCATCCGTAGTAAACTCGGATATGTCGCTACCATCCCCGTCCGCTTTGTTCTCTTCCTCCTCGCCAGACATGTCCCACTGAGGATGGTCCATCAGCGGCTCCGGAGCCTCTTTCACGTCCAACTGAAACCGTACCAAAAAAAAATCATTTACTCAACATTTTTTTGTATATTTGATCTTTTAATAATAATAATTTTGTTGGGAGCTATACTATTCTCCCATTTCTCCATCTTTCATTTGGTTTCAAAACATTAAACCACATCTGATCCAAAGAATATCTTTCAAAGAAAGATCAGTTTATACAGGATTTTTATTAAATATGTATCCTTCAATCAAATAACGGATCAACAGTAATTTTCATACAAATATAGACACAACAAATGAATTGAGATACTGATTTTTACATATATATATATATATTATATATATTACAGGCAATGTACTTCCCGAGAACGAATTAATCCATTTTTTTCGCTCCCCCTCCAAAGAAAATCGCCCGTTTGGGTTCAAAATCAATAGTTGATTTACATAGAGGCTACCGAATCCTCATACTAAATTGTGTGTCGATAAATTCATTACATCGACAGTTATTGGGGTTTTTGTGTTGAGCGTCCTAATCTCCCCCTTCCCATTGGCCGATTTGGCTGAAAATCTATAAGTGTCGTCTTTAGGGGATTCTGGATAAAGATATACAATTTCACAGACACCATTTTTGGAATCAGGGTGTCGGAAAATATAAAACTCCAGTGAAAACTAAATAAACTATGTTACCGCATGTTAATATTCGATATTCCTTTTCTTTTCCCTTTTCCATGGTCTTTGATTCATTGTTTACTGATGTTATTCGCGCAGAAACATGCGACTAGAGCCACCGCAATTTTTCTGTTGGGGTGGGGGGGGGGGGGGGGGGGTGGGGGGAATACACAATAGGCAGAATGAGTTACCTTGAGGTCTTGTGTCTGATCAAAGCCGAGGTAGGAGTCAGACCTGAGACAGACAGTAAAGTTGTAGAGACCAGGCCATCTGGGAGCAGTGAACTTCAACTGTACCTCCTCATGGCCGACTAGAGCCGTGATGTGACAAGGTGAGGTGAGCAGTGTCCGTGACTTGCGGTCACTCAGGTACACCCACCAGTACTCCTGTTTCTCCTGTACAAAAAGAATGAAAAAACATTCCGTGAATTACTGGCAATGTACTTCATCAGCGCGAATTAAATACGTTTTTGCTCTACCTCTAGATAAAAAAAAAAAAATCGCCTGAAAACTGATAGGTGTCCCGAAACAAGAAATTTCCTTTCCGTTTATTCTTACACTGAGTGCTAACCAGAAAGCCGCAAAAAATGGTGATATGAACTGAAGAACATATCTTAGTTTATAACTAAACCTGAAGATGGTCTAATGTCAAAACCAGTAGTTTATGTTTAAACTTCTTGTGGAATAGACAATATTTTTAAAAAAGTTTGTTTTATTTACTATAAATTTTTACAATACGTCCATTTTTCTCAACTTGAAAATTATTTGAAAAAATGCAACAAAACACCTTTTGTATATATATATTTTTTTTTGACTTTAGCATTGAGCCATTAGCCACTTCAAAAAACAATTTTATATATGAATGGTCTCTAAAAAATGAAACTTAAAAATCCACGCCTCTCCTGGAAAAATGAATATAAATTATCGGAATGGAGATTGGGAAGCCTAGCAGGTACTTTATCTATAAAGGTCCTTGCATACGAATATTTACTGCAACACATGATAATACTCGATCATTGCACAGTCCTCACAGAAAGGAGTCTCATTTTTGCCGATCCTATGAAAATATTTACGACAAAGTGCATGATTTGATCAGACTCTGCAGAGATTTTTAACAAATCTTCGAGATGGTATTCCTACACGTGCATTGACTGCCTTATAAAATAATCCCTTATCGCACGCATCATATACTCTTTGCCAAGCGGCTCTGAGATCTTGATTAAAGTTCATATATAGGACAGTCACTGGGACTTTAAACCGAGAGCTTATCTCATGGTACTCAGTAGCTGACTTTGCCAAACTGTCGACCATCTCATTGTTAACAATTCGGCCAACAATTAACAATTTCATTATTTCTCTACTTTCATTTGTATTGTAATATTTTTAATATTACATATACATACCTCAGGGAAGTAGGGGCAGTGTACAGAATGAGACAGTTTACTTTTGCCTTCCAGAACTTTATCCCTCTTCCTGAGTCCTGTCTGAAACTTTTCCCAGTCGTCATCGTCTTCCAGCGAGGAACTCTACACATAAATATATTTTTTAATACAAATCAATAATTCATTTTATGTTATTATTTTCACAAATATATTGTGTTTTAGATATGAAAACATATTATCTAGCTGCAAAACTCTTTTTATTTTATATCAACTTGTTCTATGGTTACTATTCAAGTTCTGGAGAGGCTAAGCATCTCCACGTTCAAAACTCTTTGTGCGGAACCCACAGAGAAAAGGAACCGAGAGCTTCTGAACACGAGCAGGTTGGACATTAGGACCTATGAGTGCTGATTACAGGAAATATGAAAAAACACCCACATAATAAAGGCATCGCTAGAAGCCCTCTCTGTGCATAAAATAAGGCCAAGAGGTTTGCCATAACTGCTTCGGGTCTGCCATAACAGAATCAAGGCAGGCTATGGAGGGAACCTGCAGAATAAACCTGGACTTCATTAAAAATGTTGGGCTGTTGTAGGGACCAACACACACAGGGGGCACACAATAGGTCCACTCTGGCTGCGGTGATACATTCAGACCTCGAAAAAAAAAATATATATACATCCTTAGGTTTTTCATCTGAGAGGTAAGAACCCATGAGCACGCCATCCTTCGGATGGGACGTTAAACAGTGGTACGATGTCAGTTACTCATCAAAGACCTCTACCTTAAGTAGTTAAACCAGAATAGACAAAATTTAAAACTTCAACAGTAGAGTCGAGCACAATGTACAATTTATTTCTGTTTTGAAGGTTTTCTTTCTTAAAGAGCATGTCCATATTTATTTATTTTAATATTCCTATATTTTTATTTAGTTATTATTCTCATTATTTATTTGCCATAAAGTATGTACTCTTCAGTGCAATAAAAATGTATTTATCTATATATAAATAATACAAAAATAAGATAAATGACCAAATATGTATTTTCAATAATTACCTTTTTGTCACCACCGCTATCCTCTTCGTCTGACTTCTCGTGTTCACTGTCAGAGATGTCACTTTCGTCTGCTCCAGAACTGTCATCTCCACCACCTCGTCCTCCTGCTTTCTTCTGGAAAAATTTTAATATCAACGGTGAGATTTGTATTTTTCGGACATATGAGCTATAGTGTGTTTTTGTTAAGACTTTAGAGTAAAGTTCTGGTTAAATTTAAACCTCATTATTCACCTATGCCCAAAAAAGTAATTATTGAAACATCATATATATATATATATATATATATATATATATATATATATATATATATATATATATATATATGATGTTTGTATATATATATATATGATGTTTGTATATATATATATATATGTGTGTGTCACAAAAATGTAATTTTTCAGGAAAACAAGTTTTTGATTTTTTCAACTTCATTTTCAGGATTCTTCTCTAATAATAAGGAATTGCTCTGCGAAATTGTCGCTAATTACAGTAATAGGACATAGTACTTCATACCACTATAGGTATAGAGCGAAAAATCTACATCGCATAGTGCCAACTACATTTCATAAGAAAATGGACAGTGTCCTTTACCTCCGGGGTACAGATATATATACGTATTTCGCAACTAATTATGTCAAAAGCAAATTAGACGCCTTAATTCAGGTGAGCAAGAAAGGCTCAATTTAAAAAAAGCTGCATGGCAAATTTCCATTGTAAGTATATTCAAAATTTTTATTTACACAAATATATGAAATATAGATGAAATTTTGTAATCGATCAGGAATTAGAAGTTGAATTTTCACAGGAATTTCATGTTTTACTACCATCAGATTCCAAAAATAAAAAAAAAAGAAATGTGTCTGTGAACATGATAGCTCCCCGATAGAATGTATCTATCTACGCAAAATATCATATGTAAATTCAAAATCACATAAGGACGAATCCTTTTAATTTTCCGCAGAATCGACAGAAGGAAAGAGGGAGAACTCAAGTCAAAAGCTCCGATAACTGTCGATGAAAGGACTGCATCAAAACCTCATAATCACGGAATCTATTAATTTTCCGTGAAATCTGCCAAAGAGATGGGGGGGGGGGGGGGGATCAGAGGAGGGGGGCACTATTAAAAAAGTCTAGTAACTGCCACTGTTATGAATTTATCGTATGAGGATTCAGAAACTTCTATATAAGTCAACTATTACTTTTAGCTCAAACTGTCGATTGGTTATGATGGGAGAACAAAAACTTGATTGAAAATTCGCTCTGGGGAAGTACATTGCCAAATACAAACTTCATTAGCTCTTACTAACACAAACTGTTCGATCAGATGTAAGATGCGTTATAACTCATCAAGTTTTCAGCGTTGGAACAAAATCCTAAATATGAGTACTATACGAAAGATAAAAATTAAAGAATTAAAACAGAAAACCCAAATCTGAACTTTCATGAAAAACAGGCGCTTGACCTAATGGTAAAGACCTTGCGTAAAAAGTTCATGAGGTCACAGATCATAAGGGTGTTGTTTTCAGAAACAAAAAACAGAATCATATGTAGCTTATTTTAGAATTACCTGAGAAGCGTTTTGTTTTTCGGATCCTGACTTATCTTCACTCCTTTTTTCGTCAGGTTTCTTCTCTTCAATCTTCTTTTCTTCTATTTTTTTATTTGTCGTATTCTGAACAACTGGTTTATTCTCATGTTTTTTCGGTTGTTGTTTTTTACCACCTTTTTTGGCGGATTTTCTTTGTTTTTGCCAAACTGGTTGCTTTTTGGCCTGTCAGAGAATATACAACAAATCAAATAAATAAACAAGATAAGAAATTAAAAAAATAGGAAATTTTCATAAAATCATTAGTGCCCAGATCATTCAGCAACATTTAAACATTTCAGATTATTTGTCTATGCCAAATGTCTAGTGCATTTTTTTCAAACAGGAATGGGTGAATAAATTTAATGTGTGAAAGTCCTCTCATTAATCAAACAAATTACTACTAATTTTAAATCAAGTATTACAAGCCAGCAATTAGAAGGTAAAACCTAGAAATTAAATGAGAATTCTTCGAAAAAGGGGAAGTAGAGTGTAAATCTTAGACACGTTTATTCTTCTATTTATCCATGGCCATAAGTAGTGTAAACGAACTAAAATACAATATTTGTCTGAAAAACTAAATATTCGGACTGATATTTTACAAGTATTTCTTCTAATTCACCTAATCATCACAATTAAACATTGAAACCAATTGAGGTAAATAAAGTACTAAAGGGTCTAGCTGGATGTTGACTGCAGTTCTGAGATGACTATTTCTCTACATTAAGATTCACTACCTGAGGATGGCAAATTGCCGAAACTAGTTGTGGAAAAAATAAAATTGTTGGACTGAAACCTCTGTATTATTTATTTAACAAACAAGTCCACTACATCCGCCTGCCAAACAAAAAATTAACCAATAGAGATCTCATTCTCTTCTGATATTTGAAACTAATAGACTTTCAATGTTGAGGCAGTCGAGGTTGTGTCGTGTTTGCAAACGTTCTCAAAATTGCGACTTTGAACTCGGCTGAGGCCCTTAAATTTTTTTTATGTGTGAGATATAGAAAACTTTGAGCATGCCTTCGGACGAAACAGTATTTCAGATTGGAGTTGTTCCATAGACGAAATGAGGCAACAGTGGTAAAAGAAAGAACGGAGAAATGGATGGGAGGGATGTCAGGAGGGGAGGAACGTGGGACACCTGACCCTTCATATAGACAACTCACTGGTTCCTTCTCCTTCTTCTCTTCCTCCTGGGGAGGTTTGTCCTCTTCCTCACCCCGATTCTCCGAGAACTCATCCGTACAGTGTTTCTCTATGAATGTCTCATCTCCAAACAGGTCGCTCATGTCCGACCTCACCAGAGTAACTGTCACTGTGACAATGGCGCCTGCTGTGTACACCGTCGAGGCCTCGTCGTCAATAACTGAAATATTGTTAATTGGTTATAATAATATATGTTATCCAAATTCCATTAAGTAAATTTCTAAATATGTAGTAATATTAGTAGAAACCTACAGAAAAAAAGGACTTTTGTAAGAATTCATATTGGTCTGGTCGCCATGGTAAAAGTTAGTTGTGACTCAGACCCGGGCTTTAACTATGAGGTTATATCGTCTACTATCCGAGTGCCCTTTCGTCGCTCTGGTGGACATGAGCCTGACTCTACTATGGGAGTCCTAAATTTTGCCTACACTAAATATTTATTCCCCTAGGGTAGGGGTCGTAAGGACCTCGGCCGGGTTTCGAACCCACGATCTTGAGCTCAGTAAGCAAGCATGCATATCATTGGCTACCGGCGCGCCCAATACTAAATTATTTTCCATGTTTATTTTAACTAATTAAACAAAATAGGCTTGTAAAGGAACATCTGAGACGCTTTGTGGAAATTTTGATTTTTCTTTTAAGTACGCATAAAAACTAAAATAACTGCTTTTTCGACAAAACTTTGAAAAGACCACTACGTCATTTCACCATCAATCAACAATTAATAGGTGCAATTTTAACAGATGTAGATTCAATAAATATATTCTATAAAAAGAATATTCTGATTGACAGAAGAAATAGTTAACCTAAAGAACAGATATATTATAGACACTGATGATGGGAGTGATTCCCGAAACGTTTGTAATTACTAGTTATTGAGAAGGCAAACAAAAATGAGAGAAGTGATGCTGTAATAATATATTATATATACATTTTTAGAGAGCGCCGGTAGCTCAGTGGTATGCATGCTTGCTTACTGAGCTCAAGATTGTGGGTTCGAAACCCGGCCGAGGTCCTTAGTTTATTTTATCTGAGAAGTTAAATAAACTTAAGCACGCCGTCTTTTGGATGGGACGTTAAGCAATGGTACCGACCCTGTACGATGTCAGGTACTCGTTAAATACTCCTGCCCTAGGTGAATAAAAATGTAGAACTCCTGTAGTAGAGCTGGGCTCATGTCCACCAATGACGAAAGCAGTAGTAGTGGTAGTAGGCGATATGACCTTGTAGTTAAAGCCTAGGCATTACTCATAATAACTAACTATAAATTAGTCTAATAAATAAAATCTTAAAAATATATTTTGTTAGAATTTAATAGGAAGTAAATATTTTATAACAAACAAATTCTTAACTGCAAAGCCATCTTTTGGAGCGTACATGGAGAGAAAAGACCACATGCAGGCAGTCGAAGATGTTCCTGGGAGGGGAGTCCAGAGTTCTGAAAGACGGGATCCTGAACCTCAAAAGGAACGAGCTTAGGAAACTGACTGGTCCGTTCAATAGACACCTACACACTGTGGGTGTCAAGGACAGTCCTACCAGCGAAAGATGTGGGGAAGAAGACGAAACGGCGGCACACTTCCTGGGCATCTGCTCGGGATATGCGCGAACGAGATTCCACATCTTTGGTGGAGATGTAATCGTAGAGGAGGACTTTAGAAGATTGGACTATGAGAGCATTCTCAGGTTCATTAAGAAAACTGGGAGACTGAGCACTTCATGAAGGGCTTGGTTTAGGTAGTATAAGTATAAACATACAGGTAATATAATAAGGGGGAAGCCCAGCGCTTCCAGGGAAGGGATGAGAGCCCTGGATGCTTAGGTCCCTAGGTGTAAAACATATCTATATATAACCTCAAAGCCACGGAGATTTCCTAGTAGAAATTTCAACCCATTTTATACCTGATGTACCTATAAGAACTATTCGCAATCAACACACTTGTCTTTGTTTATAACAAAACCTGACGATGGTCTAATTTCGAAACCGATAGTTTGTTTAAATTTCTTGTAGAATATACAATATTCCAAAAAAGAAGTCCTCGTTTCTCAACTCAGACGATGTTATTCAATTTTTTTTTCTACATCATTTAATTTTTTTTTTAAGGGAATATACAAAGTAAAGTAATATGAAGTACCTTCAGAACGAACTTGAAAATCGATGAGAGGCATTCGTCCCATAACTTTCAGAACATCATCATATTCAGAATCGTTGAGGAACCTCATGATGCTGCGTCTATCTTCAGCTTTCAGTTGAGCTAATTGCTGAATCGTTTTCACATACCTCTACAAAGTGAATCAAAATATTATTTATTATCTATGATATATTTACATAGTCAAATACGACAAGAAAAAGTAACAAATAAAACTTTTTTTTTCTTTTTTTACCTTTTTGTTAACAAAAAATTTAAGATTTTCTTCACGAATGTGCGGAAGTTGAAGAAGTGGACTCTTGTACTCCCACAAGGCTTGTACAACCATAGGACATAGTTTCATACAATTTTCAATTGTGTCGATACTTGGGAGTCTGGGAACTAAAACAGAAAACAAAAGACTATAAATAATAATAATAATTAAAGTGAAATAAAAAAAAAACTTAAGTTCTCCCCATTCGCTCTCCCTCTAAAATCAATTTACGATCCCCATTCCCATGGGCCAATTTGGCTGAACATCAATATGTGTCGTCCTTATGGGGTTCTGGACACATATAAAATTTCATGTCGATATATTCTAGTTCACATACACAAACACCCAACCAGGAATTTCGTTTTCATTTTTTGGATTCAGGGTGTCGGAAACTGTAATCCGATGAAAACTCCATATCGAATTACCGACTACAAACGTCTTATATGCTTCGTGTATAGCTAGGGAAGAAATATATACTATTTGTGAAAGTATCTATACTTATTTCGAAGTAGAGAGTGGGGGGGGGGGGGGGGAGGAAGGGGTGGAGGGGAGAATGAGACGATTTCGTAGGCTGGAGGAAAAACAGAGATATTCTCACTGATGAACTCCTTCCAAATAATCTACATCCACTAAGTGGTTCTCGTAAGTAGAACAGGTGACGGACGTGTTCCGCCGGTTTGTCGGCCCCTGGTGGGAGAAGAAGCAAGCAGTGTGATCTGGCTGAGGTCGACCACCGACTATCACAGGTTAATCGCCCACAACTCGTCTTAGCCTGATTTAGACCCTACTCTGACCCCGAGCTCCCTCAACAAATGACGGACGGGTGATGTTGCGCATGTGCAAGAGGCACCCAATAACAATTAAAATAATCGCCAATGAATCACCGGCTATATACTTCCCCAGTACGAATTAATCAAATAAGTGTTCGCTCTCCCTATAAAGCCAATCGACCGTAAGCTGAAACTCAATATTCAACTTACATACTGTCTTCTGAATCCTCATACTAAATTGTGTGTCGATACATTCATTACATCGGCAGTTATTAGGGTATTTGAGTCGAACCCTCTTCCCTTCGAGCGATTCCGCAAAAAATATTAGGTTCCAACCGTATAGTTTTCAATTTAAATATAAAATTTCGTGTCAATACATTCATTTCATCGGGAGTTATCGTATTCACATACGCACACACAGACACTTTTTTTTTTTTCATTTTTGTAATGAGTCGGAAAACATGAAATTCCATTGAAAATTCGAATATCTCACCGATTACATAACTTACACTATACTTTATATAACTGGGGAAGTAATAAATAAAAACATTAATAGAACTATCGACACTCGAAAATATAGTACCATTTTTTAATAATTTCACTCACCTCGACGTGCATAAGCCAACATAATGAGACCAGAGACACAATTGACCATTTCTTGAATGAGATAAGGACATTTTTTAATAATATACATCCTGTCCTTGTCCAGAGTCTCTGGATTGAGCGGTATCCGTGTTAGATGTGCGTGGAGCAATGCCCGGGCTTTTATCGAGTACATAAAACACAGAGGTCGTTCTCGATTTTTCTCTCCCAAATTGTACAATTGTCGGATCACCTTAAAAAATGTATCTTTATTATTATTAAGTCAGTATCTATCTAGTTATCGAGAGAATTTTTTGAACGTCAATCAAATATTCGACGGATTTGTCTACTTGAGCAAAAAAAATATTCTTTTTCTATAATGTACCTTATATAGCAGAAAATAAATTGGTTTTTTTCAACAGGCAGTGGGAATATGAATATAAGATATTTAAAAAATAAATTCCGACATAATATAAGGTGTTCATGTTGCAGAGACCAGGTCATCAAAGCAACATACATTAATACATATTTTGGTAATATGTACTTGTTTTTATATATATTTTTTTTATTTCCTTACTTTTTAAATATTTACATCCATTCCAAATTTAACATAAATTTTAATTGTGTGTAAAGTTAGTTATTGTAACTCATGGGTCATGAGCCGGGTCGGCTTTAACGCCTACTACCAGAGTGCTCTTTCGTCAATCTGGTGGATATGAGCCCGACTCTACTACAGGAGTCCAACATTTTGCTTAAAATTTTTATTCACCTAGGGTAGGGGTCTTTAACGAGTATCTGACAACGTACAGCAGGCTCGGCACTAGCACATTACGTCCCATCCGACGGACGGCGAGCTCAATGATTTTTCACTTTCCAGGTAACCTAAGGGCCTCGACAGGGTTTCGAACCCACAATCTTGAGCTCATTAAGTTAGCACGCTATCTCTATGGTCCAAAATACGTAGTGAAAGATGTTATCATTTTGATCCGTTATAAACATTTTCTGTAGGAAAGAACAAAGTAAGAATCTGCTTAAGAACCAATCAAAAAGATTAACAGTATTGCTTTAAGTTACTTAACACCGATTTGGACCGCACAATATGTTTTAAACACTGACAAAAGATCCTGTATATCAGGAGGCTCTTATCTGTCAACATTATTTTTCTGATTCTCGTACTATTTTTTTGGACGAAGTGGAAAAAAATCTTAATACTATACGTATATTTTTTAAATTATAATTTGTCTTTTATTTTATTTCAATTCCTATTAAAATAAATATGAACAAAGACTAGTTCACTTAGTTCTTAAGCAGTTTCATACTTTGTTCTTACCTACAGAAAAGCTTTATAGCGGATCAAAATGATATAATCTTTCACAACTTATTAATTGGACTATAGAAGGCGCTGGTAGCCCAGAAGTAGCTTACTGAGCTCAAGATAACGGGTCGAAACCCTGTCGAAGCCCTTAGGTTTTTTATCTGTAGTAAAAAAATATTGAGCACGCCGTCCTACGGATGGGACGTTATCCAATAGTCCCGAGCCTATACAATTTCTCTCTAGAAAGACCCCTACCCTAAGTGATTAAAACTAGGTTGGCAAAACGTAGGACTCTCAAAATAATCTCATGTCCAAAAGAGTGACAAATGAACGCTCTGGTAGTAGGCGATATGACTTCCGTAGTTAAAGCTAGGACATGGGTCACAATAACTTAATTGAAGTAAAAAAAAAAAAAAAAAAAAAACTACAAGCTGGATAGATTGTTTAAGATGTGTCGTCTTTCTCTACTAGACCTTTGTACAAGAGATCTAGATGATACGACACTCTGCATAACTAAATTTTCATAAACATTTCTGATACGACCTACCTTTCATAACTTAGTATAACTATTTGTTTTTTTCTATTATTCAAATCTTTAAAATATTCTGCTGTGAATTCAAAAATACAAAAAGTTGTTTTTGAAAGTATACCTTTTCTCTTTGTTCGAAGAGATGTAGACCTGAATATATATTTTAAAATTATCTGCTAAATTATTCGAACGATGTTGTCGACTTGTGAAACTAATGGACTCGTTTCAATATTTGAGTAAACAGACAAGTGAGTTTCGCCCCATATACCGTAAAATAAAAAATGGAAGAGACAAGAAGAACCAGAGAGGCCCAGCGAGCCATCCGAAGAAGCCAGGGGACAAGGAATGGCACTCTCTATAATCTATAATTTAAACAAGTCCTTTGTTTTTATTTATTTTATTAGTTTTCCACTATATCGACACATATCGCAGAAAATTCAACAAAACAAATTCAAAACTATAACATTGATTAATAAAAAATGTAGAAAAGGCCTTTTTCTACTCAGTTAACGAAATAAAACTAACGGCGATTACCTATTCCCTATTTTACTTAATAGTAAAAAAAAATAAATGGTACATCGATCAAATATATAAATAATTCACATTACCTGAGGTACTTCGATATTGTCCGTCGGTCGTTCCGTTATTTCGCTGTTATACTTTTTTTCAAATTCCAAAGATGCTCCTAATATCATTATCACTCTTTTCAGAGCCATAGAAGGGGTTTTGTGAAAGAAAAAATAGTACATTTGTGATGTATCCATGAGAACCTAATAAAAAAATATATATATTTTGAAAAAATAATAAGAAATATTAGAATAACTAGAATATATGATACATTTTTTATATATTGAAATACTAACCTGATCTCCAGTGTAACGTATGGACCTGTACCACCAAATGCCCACGACTGTAGGAAGCGCTACCATAAATATGAGAGCGTACAAACCTAAAACCTGGAAGGCAACAAATAAATAAAACGTTTACAATTTGACCACTTAATATATTGGTTGATTTTCAAGCTACGGGCAATAATGCCGTCTCAAAGTCTGAGGCGCATTTTCACTTAATGCTTTTAGAGTGAATTGAAGGGAGAAAACACTTTAAATGAATATTTTTTTTTTATCTAAAAGGCAATAACCTTGAGCACGACGTCCTTTGAAGGAGAAGTCGAGCCAATGCGGTATCAGGTACTTATTAAATACCACTAATGAAACCTGAGTAGGCAAAATTTAGGATTCCGATAGTAGAGTTAACAGGGGTGCTTAGGTCCCTACGTATGTCCGTCCCCAGCAGCTAACAGGTCTGGTCCACTAGTAGTCAGTCACTCCAAACACTCTACCACTGAGATAATAGCTCAGAGGTGGCGTGCTAGTCTACTGAACTCAAGATCACGGGTTCGAAAATTAGTTTTAAGATGGCAGAAGCTCCAAAAAGTGAAATAAATTAAAGAAACGTTAAATAATACAAATACATAAATTTTTTATAGAAAATAATTTATTAACAACTTATTCTAAATAATAATTAGGTATTATAAAATTTAATGACATAAATAATTTTATTGAAAGGATAATCATGTAAGCTGTCTCCGACGTTTTCGTTTTCGATTTCATTCATGAATATCATTTTTTGTTTGCTTTTCGCAAAGAAAACAAACATTTTTTTCAACATCTGCTGAATCACTATTCTTTCTGTAACTATCCACATTTAATAATAATTATTATCGGCAACAAGAAATTTTCAAAAAATTGGTAAACGGAAAGTCGAAAATGAAAAAGATGAAACAAATAAAAATGTAATAGGTCATCCCATAAGTAATGTCGGTTTCTCATTATTGCCTGTTTGTATCAAAATTAAAGCCAACTGTCTTTGGATGATGATTTGTTTACCCATAATATTTAAATAGGTATTAATAAGTAATTAACTTATATTGTTTTGACTGAGGAATACCTATCTTTAGGTCTTCAGTTCACATTTTACCATGGAAGGGACTGGAGAACATATTCGGCATATTTTGTTATGGAAATTTAACAAAGGCGAAAAAGCGGCTCCCACGCATCGAAAAATTGAGGAAGTTGGCGAGTGTCAAATAAGTGAGAGGCAGGTGCAACAATGGTTTGAAAATTTTCGTGGTAGACATTTCGACCTTGTAGGCGAGCCTCGCTCAGGCCGACTTGTTCAATTAGACGAGGATCTTCTGAGAGCTGCAGTTGAAGAAAATCTAGCTGTGACAGTTGAAGAACTTGCCAACAAACTTGAATCAACCCATTTCACCATCCACCGGCATCTCCATCAGATCGGAAAAATTTCCAAATTAGGAAAATGGGTACCACATGAGCTTAGTGAGGCAAACCTTAGAGGGCGTATCTCGATTTGCTGTTCATTAATCTCTAGGCTTAATGGGGAGCCATTTCTCGCTAGGATCGTCACTGGTGACGAAAAATGGGATCTTTACAACAATGTTGTGCGTTCTAGACAATGGCTCAGTCCAGGGCAAGAACCAATACCTCAGCCTAGAGCAGGCCTCCATCCCGAAAAGGTTTTGCTTTCTGTTTGTTGGGATATGGGAGGCATAATTCACTATGAATGGAGTGAAGCCGGCTTGGCCGTTTAAACCAAGTTCTTTCAGAAAAACAGCCTTCTTTAGTGAGTAGACGTGGAATTTTGTTTCACCAGGACAACGCAAGGCCTCACACTGCCAAGACACGATTACAAAAATCCATGGCTCATGTTGGAAAATTATGGCTCACCCACCTTATTCGCCTGATTTAGCCCCCTCAGATTACCATCTTTTACGGAGTCTACAAAATTATTTGAAGGGAAAAACAAAGTCGTTAGAAGAAGTAAATATGACAGTGAGTCAATTTTTTAATTCAAAAGAGAAAGATTTTTTTTAAAAAAGGAATAGAAGACTTGAAAAAAAAAAAAAAAACATTGTACAAAATGACTGCGACTGTTATAATTTTTATTTATTTTTTTTATTCTATTTGCAATCTATATACAATATATACATAATAAGCAAATATGTGGTAAAAGAAAAATATAACGTCACTTGATGGGAGAAGCCAGCCAGCGCTGACACTCCCTCGAAAGTTAATTGTCATTATTCACTATCCTCCGAGAGAATATCGCGAGGCCACCTCCTGTTCAAGCGGCGGGGAGGATAGTCAGGATGGGAATGAGAGGAAAGGTCTTGTGCGAGAGGATTTGAATGGGAAGAAAGGTTTCTGTGGAATGATTGGAATCGGGATTTGATTAATTCATTTACAGTGGGAATACTGAGATCTCTGTGTAGGACTTTATTGGTGACATAGAAAGGAGCGTTGACAATTCGTCGGAGGAGTTTGGACTGGAATGCTTGGATACGATTTATGTTGGATTGTTTAGCTGTACCCCAAAGTTCGAGTCCGTAAATCCAAATTGGACGTATAATGGTCTTGTAAATCGTAAGTTTGTTGTTAGTCGTCAGTTTCGATTTTGGTCCAAGTAGTCGACGTAACAGTCCGTATCTTCGATTCAGTTCTTGTCGTTTAAGTCGTGTATGTGGGTTCCACGTAAGTCTACTGTCTAGGTAAAACCCGAGATAGCGGACTTGGTTTGAAGAGGGAATCAGGATGTTGTTAATGATGACGGGAGGACAGGATTGAGGGCGTAGGGTAAATGTGACTTGAACACATTTCTGCTCATTTAATTTAATTCTCCAGAGGTTGCACCACCTCTCTATTTCAGTGAGGTGCTCCTGGAGGATGAGTGAGGCTACAGCAGGATCAGGATTGGTGGAAAGGATTGCTGTGTCGTCAGCGTAAGTCGTCAGTAATGTCTGAGGATGGATAGGAATGTCGGCAGTATATGTATTGTAAAGGATGGGACCTAGGATGCTACCCTGTGGGACACCGGCCCGAATAGGTATGAGTTCTGAGTACTCAGAGCCTACTCGGACCTTGAAATGGCGATCACTAAGGTAAGATTTCAGGATGAGGTAGTAGGTACTGGGAAGGAAGTGTTTCAGTTTGAAGAGCAGCCCCGGGTGCCAGACTCGATCAAAGGCTTGCGCCACGTCGAGAAAGGCGCCCGTGCAATACTCCTTGCATTCTAATGCATTAGATATGCAATCGACAACCCGAAAACACTGTTGGGTAGTGGAATGTTCAGGACGAAATCCAAACTGGTGTTTAGGTAAAATGGATTGAGATTCAAGGATTGGGATAAAACGTTTCAACAAGAGTTTTTCAAGGATTTTAGAGAAGATTGGGAGCAAGCTAATAGGACGGTAGGAAGAGACATCAGAGAGAGGTTTGTTGGGTTTGGAAATAACAGTAAGGATGGAATACTTCCATTGGACAGGAAAGTAGGTAGTTCTGAGGACTGAGTTGTATATAAGGGTGAGGAAAAGGACAGCTTTGCGGGGAAGGTTTCGTAGGATTTTCCCTGTGATCAGGTCAAATCCAGGAGACTTACGGATTGGAATTTTATTTAGAATGTGTTGTACATCAGAGGGATGAAAGGCCTTTGGCGGAGGAGAGAGAGGCAAAGGACTGGTAAGGAACTCTTCAACTTCTGAAGTATGAAGGGCGTTATAATCAGGATGGGGTGTGAACGTATTTTTGAGGTGAGAGGCAAAGAGCTGAGCCTTCTCCTCGTCGGATCTGACCCAGGAGCCATTTTGCTTAATGGGATAGGATAAAGGACTATATTTTAGAATTTTTCGGGTTGCAAACCACAGGGAATTATCTTTGGTGGAAAGGGAAGCTAGGTATTCATTATAATTTTCGGAGCGGAATTGTGAAAGTTGGATTTTGAGGTTTCGGGAAAGGTTATTGAAGGCAGTTTTGTCGGAAGGATACCGTGTTCGTTGCCATAGGGCACGAGCGCGGCGTTTTTCTGAAAGGAGAAGTTGGATGTGGCGAGGAAGAGGAGGGTTCGGGTTTGAAACTGTAGGGGGAGTAGGAGTAGATGAAGCGTTCCAAGCACAGTCCTGTATGGCTTTAGTGAATTTTTGTACGGCTTCATCTAAGTCCTCAGGAGTTTTAAGGATTACATTTAAGTCAATTTGGTTTTCTAAGGAGGTTCTGAAGAGATCCCAATTCACTGGGCCGGGAGTTAAGGAAGGCTTTGGTGGGACACATAACGGGGTTAGACCAACGGTGAGGAGAACAGGACTATGGTCTGAGGATAAGTCGGGGAAGGAATAGGTAGAGGAGAATAAGGATCCTGTGCCAGATCCAACAAAGAAGTCTACGAGGTCTGGGTTGCGGTTAGGATCAGTAGGCCAATAGGTGGGAGAGCCGGGGGAGTAGATGTCATAGTGTTGGGTGTTAATAACATCGTTTAGGACTCGTCCTCGGGAATTTGGAACTCTGCTTCCCCACTGGTGGTGCTTCGCATTGAAGTCACCGCCAACGATGAAGCGAGGCCCCAGGGATCGGAAAAGGGTGAGGAACTCGTGATGAGGAATGAGTTTACTGGGAGTACAATATACTGCCGAGATAGTGACAGGGAAGGGAAAAAGTGACAAGGAGATCGTAGCGATTTGGAATGATTCTGTAGCCTGTGAGGAGAAAAAGTGATGGGATAAGGATTGTTTGATAAGGATGAGTGCGCCACCTCGGGCCCTATCTCCTGGGTAGTCAGACCTGTAGCTCCGGTATCCTGGGATACTGAAGTACAGGCTGGTTGTCAAGTGGGTTTCCGTAATGAGAGCGATGTCTACATGTCTGTCAGTTAGTAGTAGTTCTAGTTCTTGTCTATGGGGTAACAGCCCATTCGAATTCCAAAGGAGGATCTGGAGAGGAAAGGAATTTAAAGGGATCATCGGGAGGATTCGGGTAGGAGTTTAGAGACGAGGAGGCTTAACATCGATATGAGAGGGGTGATTAATGACTTAAAGTCATTGAGAAAGGAGGTGAGGTGACTGATAACATCAGGAGTTGAGGATGTAGGGAGCTGGCTGGATGGGAGAGGATGAGGAAGGTTTTTTGGCTGTTGGGGGTAGTGAGATGTAGGAGGTGGGTAGTGAGAGGTAGGAGGTGGGTAGTGAGAGGTAGGAGGTGGCTGTGTTCGTGGTGGGCTGGCCACTTGGGCGTAGGACCGGGGAAGTGAGGAGGTGGCTCTGGGCTGACGGGCTGCAGCTGGCTGGAACCTGAGCTGGGGCACTGGTCTCAATGGTGGCGGTGGGACTGGTAAAGGAGCCGTCGGTGTCTTCATGGGGGGTTTGGCTGCCGCTTGCCTCTTCTTCATACGATCTTGTATTTCTTTGTGGACCTGGCAACCCCTGTAGTTGGCTGGGTGGTTATCCCCGCAAAGGACGCAGATCGCGGGTTCAATACGGTCCTTCTTAGAACAGTCCGCCGAAAGATGGTTGCCCGGACACTTCACACACCTGGGGGGATGGTGGCAGTAAGAGTGTGTGTGGCCATACTCCTGGCATTTTGTGCATTGAGGAATATCTTTTCTGCGTCGCGGTTCCTCGACCTGTATTCTAGTATACAGTAAATACTGTAACTTAAATATTTCTTTGCTCTTTTCACTTATAGCCAGGTCCACGAAGAAGAGGGGAAGAGGTGTCTTATAGATAGGATGACGCACATTATTAACGTTTTTCACGCTGAACCCGTGCTTTTGAAAAAGCGCCGATTTAATCTCATCGGGTTGCGTTGAATTGTGCAGTCCTCTTATTACTACCCGGTAAGACCTGTCTTCCCGAAGCTGATAACAATGAAAGTCAGCCTCGGTGTCTTCAAGATGCTTCACAGTCTTTCTGAAGGTGTCGCTGTCTTGGGGGTAAACGACTAGGTCGTAGAGACGGGAGCGGCACGTGAAAGTCCCCTCTCCAACAGTCCTAATTAGCTGGGAGCAGAACTTTTTGAAGTCTGAGATGTTCTTCACAACGATAGGAGGTGGCTTGGGGACTTGGGTGTTGGCGGGTTGCTGGGATGTGGAGGGAGGGGGAAGGCTGGCTTCATCTTCTGAGGTTTCTCCTTCCGTGTTTTTGGCTTGTTTAGTTTGGGGTGAACCTGTTTTATTTGCATCTGGAGCTTTCTTGTAGGTTCGCTTCCGTGCTTTACTACTCACGACATTGAATCCTGAATTGTCGTCTTGAACAACATCCATTTTTAGAAATAAATAAAGTACTGATAATTAATAATAATAAAATGATAAAAAAAAAAAAAATAATAATAAAAAAAAAAAAAAAAAAATGCGAGAGGCAGCCTTGAACTCGGTACCTTCCAGTTAGAAGGGACACCGTCTAACTCCTACTCCACGGTGACAGTGATAGAAATGGAGCCAGAACCATATATAGAGTACAACTTGAGTGCCCGGCAGACAGGACTTGACAGGATCGGCGTCACTCACTACACATTTCGAAATTTAAAAAATAGAAAAAAAAAACAAAAAGAAACTGTTAGTTACTCACTATTCATCCCAAAAGTCTAGATAGTGATGCACAAAACAAAACAATAATTCACAAAATCATAGACAATTTGAAGTCGAGACAGCACGAGAATAAATACGTGTTTCCACCTCGGGAGCTGGTGGGGCACTCGTACAAAATGAGGGAAAATACATAGTTGATCGGTAACATTTTTCACATTTTTTTACACAACCCCAACCAAGTTATTTAAAAAGCGACATTACTTGTGGGATGACCTCTACAAAAGGAATTTTTATTTATTACAATATAATATTATTACTGTAGAGACACACAATGCATACGTTTCTGTGGGCGAATATAATCGAAAATTTCAAAAAATACTGTAAAAAATATATTCAAAATAACGTTCCACGGACACAGGCACTATACTAAACTGTTTTCGGAGCAGAGCCACTCGTGTTCTCCACTATCCCTGCTTCCCCACCCTACTCCCTTTTCTATACCTGCAATGCCTACTTTTCAAGGACGTTTGCTGTCCGTTTGTATACTTTATATAGAAATTAAATAATTCTCGAGAGAAAAAATGGATATAGCTGTAAAAGGAATGTACTATACTAGAAGTATCGGAAGTATCCTTTTCATGGGAATATCCTTTAAAAAAAGAAAAAAATAATTAGCGGAAAGTTTCAAAGGGTAAACGTTTTACTTTTTAGTATAAGAAATTTAAAAAAAAACCGGAAACATTCAAATCCATTTATTATAGCTGGGTTCCGAGGTATAAACCTAATTGCACTCGACTAATAGACAAACATTTTTTTTGAAAAATCATAATTCGAATCTCGAGGTGAGAAAATATGAAATTTCGTTCAAAACTCACCATCGAATTTTCGAACGATTACACAATTTCCCTGTATATATAGCCGGG
Organism: Aradus depressus; assembly: GCA_963662175.1. Classification (NCBI taxonomy): domain Eukaryota; kingdom Metazoa; phylum Arthropoda; class Insecta; order Hemiptera; family Aradidae; genus Aradus; species Aradus depressus. Next base: position 31,198,373 of record OY759219.1, read on the forward strand.
AAAGTAATAGAAAAACTATCCATTTTTGAACAGAAATACATTTTCACAAGACCTTTTAGGCTAGCAAAAATATTGACACTAAGAAATGTTGTTGCTTAAATGCCCTAATTGAAAAAAAAAGTGTTGGTCAAATTTCTACATTTCCCATTTCGTCCTACTCCGCGTCCATGACTACTAGATATTTAAAGTCAATTTAACTGGTTACTACCCGATTAAATAATTAATATATAGCAGTATTATAAGTAAAAATCTAAACTATAAAAATGTTGAAGAACTATAAATAATATACAGTTTTTTTTGTAAGGTCTAAAAAAAAAGTGGACCAAAGTTTTCTTATAATGAACGCTATATGCAATAATGTTAATTAATAATTAATAAAAAAACGTTGTCAGTGTAGTATCGGCAATATACTTCCCCAGAACGAATTATTCAAATCAAGTTGTTGCTCTCCCTCCAAAACCAATCAACTGTATGGGCTAAAAATTAATAGTTGACTTACATGAGGGCTTCTGAATCCTCATTGTATGCCATACTTATGAGCTTTTGAATTTACAAATGACATTTTATCTCGATATTCATTACATCGACAGTTATAAAAGTTTTTGTGTTAAGACTACCCCTAAATCCCCTCCTTCCCTTTGGCCGATTTGACTGAAAATCAATAGGTGTCGTGTCCTTGACGGTTCTGGATATACATATAAAAGTTCGTTATAGGCGACGTTACATAATCAGTCCAAAATTCGATGCGGAGTTTACAGAATTACATGTTTTCCGACCTCCTGATTCCAAAAATGAAAAAAAAAAAAAAAAACGTTTTTGTCTATGCACTCCTGATATGAATGTATCGACACGTTTTGTATGTGTATCCAGAACCCTCTAAGGACAACACCTAGTGATTTCCAGCTAAATCGACCAAAAGATAAGGGGGAATAGGAGGCAGGCTTAACACAAAACTATAATAACTGCCGTTGTAACGAATGTATTGACATGAAATTTCATGTGTTTATTTAAGACCACAGAAGGGCGACACCTACTAATTTCCAGCGGAGGAGAGAGGGATGAGAGGGAGGCGCAACTCAAAAATTCCAATAAATAATGAAATTAATGTTTATATTCAAATTCAAAATTCGTAAAAATAGTACTATTAATTTTCCGCGAAAACGGTAGAAGGGAAGCGGGATTTGAGAAGAGGGGCTTGATTTAAATAACTACCGATCTAATGAACTGATATGATAGATAAATAATAGTATGAGGAATTGAGGATACAGAAGCACTATAAATATTGAGCTTTAGCCCAATTAGCTTAGGAGGGTGAGCGAAAACGAAATTGAGTAATTCAAGCAGGGGAAATACATAGCCGGTGAGTTAGCACAGTGGTAATCGTGCTTGTCTTCTGAGCTCAAGATCGTGGGTTCGAAACCCGACCGAGGCCCTTAGTATATTTTATCTCCCACCACACCTTGGGATGTTAAACGATGGTCCCAAGCCTATACGATGTCAGGTACTCGTTAAAGACCCCTACCCTAGGTGAATACAAATTTAGGACTCCCAGAGTAGAGTCGGGCTCATGTAAACCAGAGGGACGAAAAAGCGCTCTGGTAATAGGCGATGTGACCTCGTTGTTAAAGCCCGGGCATGAATCATAATAACTAACTAACATAGCCGATAACTATTTTTTGCTCTCCTGAAAGGTTGTGATTTTCACATTTGTTAATTTAAATATTACAAACATACCCAAACTGAATTTTCCTTTTCAACGATCCAAGAGGGGAGAGCGATGCCGAAGCTCATGGCCCCAGGACCGTCTGGGTTCCCATACTTCTCCCAGTTTCGTCTAGCTTCATCGTCCGTCAAAGCCAGGTAGGCTTTAGTTAATTTCATGAAAGCTTTCTCATCTCCTGTTTTTTTATCAGGATGCAGTACCAAAGAGAGCTGCTTATATGCTTTCTTCACTGTAGCTTTTGAGGAGCCCTAAAACAATTAAATTATCCAATTAAAAATAAAGTTTTTATAAATACAAAAAAAAAAATGTGAGCAGGCAACAGTGTGATTCCAAGACTTACCAATGGTAAACCCAAAATTTCATATGGATCAAAATTAGCATATTCATAATCAAATTGCGATACTTTGTACGCTAAAAATGCAAGAGTAATCCATCCTGCTATTATAGTAAGTTTCCTGAAACATAAATTATTTATAAAATATTTATAAATCAATTAATATTATGATACATTGCAGAATGTATATATATACATTCAAAACATTATAACGTACGTCAATATTTGCTTCGTTCCTTTCCAAGGTTGATTTGTTTTCAAAATTACTTTCTTCTTTTTACAACCTTCACATTGGCATTTTTTCTCATCCCTCCGAGGATCTGAAATAGTATAAATAATTTTCAGAAAGTTTTCTTCGGAAATTCATGTTTTCAGACCTGATTCCAAAAATGAAAAATAAAAGTGTCTATGAACACGATAACTATTGATAGAAGCATCGACACGAAAGTTTATGTGTTTTTAAGGATTAGAGGTAGGGTTTAGCAAAAAAACTATTATAACTGTGATTTCTAAGTTGAGGAACAATATTTCAAAAATAAGTTTGTTTTATTTATTTATTTAGAACTGTGATTGTTCAAAACCCCATAAGAACCATGGTAACTAGTAATTTTCAGCAGAATCAGTCGAAAGAAATGGTGGGGGGGGGGGGGGGGGGGGGGGTAAAAGAGGGCTCAACACCCCCAATAACTTCCGATGTAATGAATATATCGACATGAAATTTTCTGTTGAATTCAAAACTTCCATAAATGTTCCGGGAAATTGGCTGATAAGAAGGGGGGATCAGATAACCGGGGCTCGACTCAAAAACCATGATAAACCCCCGATGTATCGAAACAAAATTTAGTATGAGGAATTAGAAGCAACTTTGTAAGTCGAATATTGTGTTTTAGTCCAAATGGTGGATTGGTTTTTATGGGGAGAGAGAACATGACATTAATTGAGCACGACTCAAAATTAACGTACCCAGGTTTATTCACCTAGGATAGTAGTTTTATCCGACTACCTGACTTAGTACTTAACGTCCTATCCGAAGGTCGGAGTGCTCTAGGATTTTTGACTTTCCAGAAAAAAAACAAAAGAGCCTCGGCCGGGTTTCGAACCCGCGATTTTGAGCTCAGAAAAGAAGCACTAAGGCTGAGTTTTAGTATATTTTGAAGAACTGTATTCAGAGATGGACGGTTATAGAGGCCTGTTCTGATTAAGAATAGTTGTTCGAATTCAATTCTTTGTACGAAATAAACGATCCGAACACGCAACCATTGTAACGTTAACCTGTCATACATCAATTTTGCTATTTTCTTTGTTGTTTTGAACACAAAATTGAACACAATGACAAAAAAAATCCATTCTAGGACCTCATAAAATATTTATAATGAACTAACGCTAATGCCATAACATCAACGTCACCTAAATCGTGTAAACACAATAGTTTACATTTGGTGTCATTATCATTACAGTCTCCATAGTGTTACATTTTGACTTTGCCTATATATTACAGGTAGTATTTCTTTAAAAAATATATTATTTTTTAAATCAATGAACTTTACGAGTGTCCAATGAGATGCATAGTGCCGGCCATCGCTTGATAGAAATAAACCAAACAAATTTCAAGCAAGCCAATAAATGTGCAAAACCAGAGAGAATTTATCAAATTATATAGAAAAATAAACATAAAAATAACTAAATATTCTTAATTGGCGGTACGTGGAATCATGTACCGCAACTGAGATAACATATGTGACCGGACAACTACGTCAAACAGGTAAGGAACATCCAAACCACTCAGTTAATATACATAATATTACATGTTTTCTTCGCAAGTACCAGAAAACAGCCTGTCATTTTACTCTAAATGTATTAATTATTGTGAATGACTTTAAAACAATAACCTTACCTTCGAACTCCTTGCGAGGCCACCAATAATAAGTACCTGGTATTAATAAAAGTGCTAAAAACGATAGCAAGAAATAAAAAAATGTACCACCACTCTCATCATATTGAAATTTCTGGCCACCCATATTAACATGAAATACTAAAAAATAAATAAGCAATGACAACGGATTTTAAATATTTCTATCAGCTGGACATCTTGGAGATATCTGAGTTCCTTCTGTTTTATCACTTAATAACTAGCTAGTTTTTTTAATTTTAATTCTCATACTGTTGTATGGTATAAAATCGGAAAATGTTAACTATTGTTAAAAATGATGACGGAAAAGATTACTACAAGCAAGGTACCGTTACATGTAATTTATTACACATGGATTTAATATAATTTCTCGAGACATATTAACACTTTTTATTGGAGAAATAAATAATTTGAATGTTAAAATCTTCAAATAACATTTATAGAGTGAAAGATATGATGAATAAACAACTTGAAAAGAATAAGTATTATGATCATAAAGGCTGTGATTAGAAATACTAATGCCATTGGTATTGGGTTGGGGCTGTGGCTTGCCTGAAGGACGCCATATTGATTACTGCATTTTGTAACTCAGCCCCTTGCCTGCTCACATCTGCCTTATTTTTTATTCTCACAGTGACCAAAGCTTCTTAGTTCCATAACTTGGCTTCGTTTCTTGAAAGTTAGCCATTATTTTATTGAGTTTAGCCCAGAAAAGCCTCCGTTGTTCAAAACTAGTACCAACTCCGATTCTCCCTTTCAGATAATGGCTTGCGCTACTTTGAAAAGGTCCCTAGATTTTGATCCCGTTCACATCCATGGAAGGCCTACAAAACGCCAAAGATGTGTTCCTATGAATATTTCACCTTCCAGCTCTCCACCGTCTTCACGGAACGACAACACCCCTTCTGTTTTTGCTGACTTCTGCCCAAAAATGACTCCAGGTATAATTACTTTTTTCTTTTTTTTTCATTTTTTTTTTTTCCTAATTGCTTAAAACCAAGCTCTTTCTTATTGTTTGATTGACTGCTTATTATTATGCCTAATTATTATTATTTGTCGTCAATTCGCTTGTATATTGCTCAATTATCGTCCATAAATTATTTATTCATCATAAAACTTTTAATTGTTCATATTGATCTTCTTTGTGCTTACTATGCATACTGGTCAAATCCCATCATTAATTCCAATGGTATGCCATAAAAATAAGAATGTTTCATTCTGGAGTTATTGACTACAACTAAGTGGACATTAATAGGCTCTTAATAACTCTAATACTTCCCTCACTATATGTTAATTGTACTTTCATTACATTTTCTGAACAAAATAGCCACATTTATTCAAAAGTTGCATGAACCCTGAAGTGAAAATAGACATGAATAATCTCTTTGAAGCATGGCAGTATGAATACTATCTTTGTTCTGACTTTGAACTCGTGTTCGCCTTTAATTATTCTTCTTTCATTTTCTGAATATTATAAAATGTATACATTCCCTATACATTTTACACTATCAATCAATAAATTAAGAATCATTTGCCTTAAAAAATTAAAATTAATTCATATCTGTTTATTTTCTGTGTATATATATATATTTTTTTTTTTTTCTTCAAATTAAGACGCACATTTTGATCTCCCTTACTCCTTCGTATTTTTATCTTATTTTATTGTTGATCATTAATATTCAATTATGTTCTTATCTGTTTGTCTTGATAATTGAAAATGTTATACATATTCTTATTGTGAATAATTTACCTTGAGGTTTTCGTAAGAAGTAATCAATCCTTGGTCAGTTACCTTTGGAGGCATTATTGTTCTAATCAGTATAATATAGTTTTTTTTGTTCTCTTATTTAAAGAGGCTCATATAATTCAACAACATACTATCTCTTTGTTTTCAATTGTTCATATTTATTCTATGGTCTGCATTTATGAATGTTATGATCAGCTATTATAATTATCCGCAATCGTTAACATAACTAATGATGATATCTCTTATACGAATTATTGTTTACTTTTTCGCTGTTTATACATAATTATACGTTTTGTTAATAAATATTATATCTTCTGCTTTGGTTTTCAAATTTTCACATTACAAATTCTATATAAAAAAAAAGTATTCTCTTTAGAAAGAACTATTATCGGAATAGGCAGTCTTACGGCATTCAAAATATTTCAATGCAATTATACCTAATAATAAAATTGAAGAAAGTGGTTGTTAATAAGAAAACTACTTATAAGAAACATTAATTAATAAATATATATATAAAATGGTTGAAAAAAAAAAAGTGAATCACCGGCAAAGTATTATGTACTCAAGTCGACTATTTGGGTCCTTTTTTCGTTTTTGAAATTGGGAGTCGGAAAACATGAACTCAACATTGGATTTCTGTTCAATTATATAACTTCCCCTATACTTCGAATAGCTAGAAATGTGTTATATAGATTATATTTATATAAGACGAAATGAGGGCGCCGGTAGCTCAGTGGTATGCGTGCTTGCCTTCTGACCTCAAGATCGTGGGTTCAAAACTCGACCGAGGCCCTTAGTTTATTTTATCTGGGAGATAAAATAAAGTTAAGCATACCGTCCTTTGGATGGGAAGTTAAGCGATGGTCTCGAGCCTGTATGATGTCAGATACTCGTTAAAGACCTCTGCTCTAGGTGAATAAAAATTTAGGACTCCCATAGTAGAGTCGGGCTCATGTCCATCAGAGTGATGAAAGAGCGCTCTGGTAGTAGGCGATATGACCTCGTAGTTAAAGCCCGGGCATGAGTCATAAAACCTAATCTAACCTATAAGACGAAATTCCATAACTTTATAAGAATGAAGCTATTTATTTTTCGATAATTCACGTATCGACGTTAAATCTTATATTAAAAATTAAAAACCCAGGTTTCGTCATGGTAATAAATTTTCAGTGCTGAAGGGTGGGCTGGGGACTTAATATTTGTGTTGAAACCCCCAGAAGGGTGTCTTTGAGCCAAATAGGCCGAAGGGAAGTGGGGGACTTACCAAAAAAAAAACTTGAGTAACTACCGATCGACATTAAATTTTTTATTAAAATTCACAATCCCATAAAAACATCACGTAATAAATTTCAGCGGAATCTACCCAAAGTGTATTCATACAAAATTTAGTTCAGAAGCCCCTATTGTCAGCTATTGATTTTTCGCCGGGTTGATTGGTTTTGGAGGGAGAGTGGAAACATGAATTTGTGCTGGGGAAGTACATTTCTGAGGGATCACATGGCTTCCCCTACACTTACAGTTGATTAATTAAGAAGTGACCATCAGGATGATGATTCTTCTAAACATCCCTTTTCAGTGCCAATCCTCTGATGAAGTAGTGATGAAACAAACAGCTGACTGATGCAAAACTTATACCGGGTAGTCCACTATAAACCCGAAAAAATACATTGGGTAAAACTACATAAAAAAATGAGCAATGTGCCAACAGTTCTCAATCTCAAACCGTCTGGGGATGATGTTTTTAAAGTTTGTCCAGAATTAACACGACTTAATGCCGAAATAAGCGCTTTTCTCAGCTTCTGGGACACGAATTTGCACTTTTGACTATGGTTTCGGGAAAAAGCGAAAAATTTCCCGTCCAACAAAAACCTTTTATCTTGCTTAAAATACTTTGGAGAAATTGCATTTGGATGATAGAAAAATGTGAAAGAGAGTAATTCAAGAGGGGGCCGGTTCTTATTCAAATCGTGAGTATGCGGAGCAACATTCTTCAAAATGCAATTTCTACAAAAGTATTTGAGGAATCGTATCTTTTGACCTACCGTTGGAAAGCGTATTAAATGTGGAAGTTTTTGTGAAATTTGACAACTTCTAGATCATTGTGTAGAGCAGTGGCAAATTTTAGAAATTTTGCACTAATTTTATTTTTTCTGCAATTTTGATGTTTGAACAGTTAAAAAATACACTTTCAAGCAAGAAAAAGGCTGGTTGTGGTTTCGTTGGAAATGTTTTCGCTCTTTTCGAAACTATAGTCAAAAGTGCAAATTCGTGTCCCAGAAGCTGAAAAAATACTTATTTCGTTATCAAGCCGTGTTAATTATGAAAAAAACTTTAAAAAATCATATCTTTGAACTGTTTGAGATAGAGCTGCGGTTGGTGGCGTTTTACCTCTTTTTTGATGTAGTTAAAAAAAATTTCGGGTTTATGGTAAACCACCCGGTATATTTTTCCCCATACAATTTTCATATTCCGACTGATCTTATCCTATGTTATATATTTCATAAGTGTGTTCCGTATTTCTGTACAAAGAAAATAATGTGGGTTTTTAGGGAGATCAAATTTCAGGGATTTAGATCACTTTACGAACACACTTTAGGCTTCTTCACGTTCAATGGATAGCAATTTCTAATTTGAGAAACGCTGACATTATGGTAACATTTGATAGATAAATAAAACAAACTTGTTTTTGAAAAAGTGTATACTCCACAACAATTTGATACATACATTTCCGGAATCGACACTGCAAATCGGTCAGACATGGAAATCCCCATGGCTGTTAAGTTAAGGAATTTGTTTTGAAACATTTGTCCCTAAAATTAAAGAAGAAATTATTAAATTTTAAAAAGGTAAACTAATTTTTATGTGATAAGCATGAAATACTGTTTGTATATTTAACACAATGTGTACTGATAGCATGAGAAGTTAAAATCAGTGAACTTCCTTATCTTCAAAATAGCTAAATAACTAATATTGTTATAATTTCACTTTATTAAATATTTTCATGTTATCAGTAATCCATTTTGTTAGATTCACGAATGTTACATATAAATTGTTTTATTTCGTTAGATATTTTAATGTCACCACATTTAGACAGAGAGGAAAATATCTCAAAGCAAGTTCCTAACTTAAGGTGACCATATTTTTTGGAACAGAATTCGGGACGCTCCAAAATAATTACCCTCCCCTCTCATTACCACAGGAAATATTAACATCAAAACATAAACACCAAAAACATTAATAATAAGATAAGGTCAATTAAATTCTATTAATACAAATAACATACACCTTATTATCATTAATGAGTCTTAATGAACTTTTTAATTATTTAAATACACATAAAAATATATGTATAATGTATTATATATAGTATAAATAGAACTGGTTAAATAGTTACATAAATTAGGCATTGTACTTTTCAGATGAATGCATTTTTTTTTAAGCAAGGTTTTGTTTGAAATTAACATTTTATAAAAGTCTTGCCAGGACATGTTAAAGTTGACTTTTGTAACCAAAATTGATTTCAAACTGTTAATTGAGTTTTTTCTGGTGACCATAAATCGTTCATTAAAGAAAAAAGTCTTTCAGTTGGTGCATTTGTTCCAGGAAGGCAAAGCAAAAATTCAGCAACCTTTAATATATTAGAACTTGGAACACAGTTTTTACTAAAGTGAGTGAAGATCTCAACCCATTTGTTTTCAGGAAGAGGTTTCAACTCTTTCCATTTATTTCTCAATCGTATCACTCGTAATGTGGATTATTTGCCTCATGGTATCCCATAATGCAACTCGCTTGGATTATGTCGAGAGGTTGGTTCCATAGTTGAAATGACAATCCCATACCTAAATTCGGGACAAACGGCCGTCCCGAATGACGCTCTAAAAATTTCGGGACCCAACCTCAAAAATCGGGACGGATGGTCCACCTTATCCTAAATGCACAGACCCAGGATTTCCAAGTTGAAATTCTAAATAAGCCTTTCTTTGTATGATGTTTAAGAATGGTTCGTTCTCAGCAAACTTAGTTTATAATGTCGGAAATCTGTAATGCATGTATGAAATGTTTTTTGAAAAGACAATATTTCAAATAAGTCGTCGATGAATCACGAATGAATGGCTATGTACTTCCCCCCTCGGAAACATCATCGATTTGAATTTTAAAAAATTAATGGCTTACTTTTATACGGACTTTGGAATCTTCATACCGAATTTTGTGTGGATACAATCATTACGTTGGTGGTTATTAGAGATTTTAAGTCCCCCTCTCCATGCGCTCGTTTCGCTGATAATTAAAATGTGTCTTCCGGATTTCAATTTCAATATAAAATTTCATGTTATTTCTGATTCTTTCAGTATATCGGTAGTTATTGGGTTTTTTGTTTTGTCCCCCCACCCCCCCCAAATTCTATTCTTCCCTTTGACCGATTTGGCTGAAATACAATAGGTGTTGTTCTTACGAATATATATAATAAAATTTAGGTAGCTCAGTGGTATGCGTGCTTGTCTTCTCAGCTCAAGAATGTGGGTTCGTAACCCGAACGAGGCCCTTAGTTTATTTTATCTGGGAGATAAAATAAACTTAAGCACGCCGTCCTTCGGATGGGACGTTGAGCAATGGTCCCGAGCCTGTACTCGCTAAAGACTCCTGCCCTAGATGAATAACAATTTAGGACTCCCACAATAGAGTCGGGCTCATGTCCACCAGAGTGACGAAAGAGCGCTCTGGCAGTAGGCGATATGACCTCGTAGTTAAAGCCCGGGCATGAGTCATAAAACCTAACCTATAATAAAATTTAGTGTCGACACATTCATTCTTATGGAAGTTATAGTGTTCACAGAGACTTTCTTTTTTCATAATTAAAATCTAGAAGAAAATATGACATTCCGGTGAAAAATCAAAATAAAATTTCTTACAGCTTACATAAATTCCTGTATTCCTGGTCTGGTGTAGCTGGTGAAGTGAAATAGGTTCGTTTTATTTACTGAACGGATGGATGCTCTGGCAGATTTCCTCCATAAGTTTACGGAGGCTCTAAGGGTGCCCTTTATGCTCATTCCTTTCTACCTGCTATTGAATAGGGAGGGGATAGGGCTGTTCCTTATCCCAGCCCTACAATAGGGACGGACTACTCAAGCATTTCAACCGAAACTCAGCACAAATTTTATATATAATAATGTGTATAACCAGACCAATTTAATACAATTAGTTAACATTATATATATGTTGGATTACATTTTAACAACATTAACTAAAGCTCACAAAAAAGCAAAATTTCAAAAATAAAAAAAATTTTAAAAGTGTCATCAAAAAAGAACACTTTTTTGGGTTAATGTTGACCTAATTAAGTTTTAAATTTTCAAAATCTTATTTTTTTTTGGATTTCGAACACTTTTAAGGGCTCACGGTATAAATATAAAAAAAAACGCAATATATATATATACTTTATATAGCAGTTTATAATTATTATATGTGCGTATATTATATCTATTATTTATTATATTATATCTACACATATATAATAGTTATAAACTCCTATATAAAATTCGTTATTATGACTCATGTCCGGGCTTTAACTACAAGGTCATATCGCCCACTAACAGTGCGCTCTTTCTCTCTGGTGGATATGAGCCCGTCTCTACTATGGGAATCCTAAACTTTTATTCACCTAGGATAGGGGGTTTTTAATGAGTACCTGACATCGTACCAGCTCGGGACCATCGCTTAACATACCATCCGAAATATGGCTTGTTTAAGTTTATTTTACTTCCAAAATAAAATAAGGGCCTCGCCCGGGTTTCAAACCTGCAATTTTGGGCTCAGTAAATCAAGCACATGGATTAATATTCGTTCTGGAGAAGTACATTGCCGGTGATTGACCGATCACTTTTTTTTTTAGAATGTAGATTAATGTGGTTAAATTATGACGAGAAGAATCAGAAATATTCATTCATTAATAATTATACCTAAATGGAAAGTTTAGTACGTTCTCGCTAATCTTCATCGGATACTTACATCATTCAAGGAGTTCTTGCGGAAAGCTTTTATTATTTACGTGAGGTTTTTTCCCTTCATTTTTTTTCATCTTATTGATTTAAAATGTTTCATCGGCATGAAGATAAACCAGCGGATCGCCCACTGGAACATCGGGAATAGAACGTATTTCATATTGCACAAAAATTGAAAAATTTAATCAATACGTTCAACCCATTATAAGAGGGTCGTTGAATAAGTCTTTAAAAAAAGTTACAAAAACAAAGTATTTTGGATAGATTTTTTCTTATTTTTCAACATAATGTCCTTTTAGCTCTATACACTTTTCTAAGCGTTTTTCCAACTTTTTTTACCTGTCCAAAAAGTAAGATTTCGGAAGGTTCTCAAAATAGGCATCTGTTTGGGCGATGTCCTCCTCGTTCGTCCCGAACCGTTGTCCGCCGAGCCATTTTTTCAAGTTTGGAAATAAGAAAAAGACACTGAGGGCTTAATCTGACGAATACGGTGGATGTTGTAACAATTCGAACTTTTATTCCACGAATTTAGCCATTGAAACTGCACAGGTGTGATCCCGTGCATTGTCTTGATGAAAGAGGACTTTTTTCTTTTTCAAATGAGGACGTTTAATTTTGATTTCTTCACTCAACCGGTGACATAACGACGCATAATACTCTCCAGTTATTGTTTTTCCTCTTTCCAAGTAATCGATATAAATAATTCCGCGTCCGCCAAAATAGTCTGAGAGTCAACCACACGATTGCGTTTATTCTGTGAGCAAACGCGGCATCCATCTTGCCGAAACTTTTTTCACACCCAATTTTTCGTGTAAAATTGTAAACACTGCACCTTGTGATATGCCTGTGGTCTCCACTTTAAGTCGCCGATCGCTTAACACATATCGTGGATTTTATCGATCATTTCGGGTGTAGTCACTTCTACTGGACGTCCCGAACGATTTTCCTCTTCTGTTGATGTACGGCCACGTTTAAATGAACTTTATCTTTATTTGAGTAATGATGTTTACTAAAAATAAACAATTTTCAGTGACCCGTGCGCCATTTTCTTGGATTTTCTAAGGAATTATTGAATGACCCTCGTATCTTTCACAAGGGTTTTATTTATTTTTTCTCATTCCTTTTTTTCGACGTATTATTAGATTTGTTTCATTTTTCTCCCCGTCCGCCCAACATTGATCTATTAACTATTTCACATTAGTGGTGGGTAAATCTGCTGCTGGTTTAAAGAGGCGTATAGACACGCGAGCAACGAGCCGAACATTAGTCAATGCGCATGCCTGGGGATGAAGTGCGCAGGCGCTCGACGAACAAGGGAGGCTCGGGGTCTGCTCCACCTGTTGTCGGTTTTTTGACGAACCATCAAAGGAATGTTCGGCTCGGGCTGCGGTGTGTGTGGACTGGTACCAAGCCGAACCGTCCCGACTTGACCCGAGCACTGTTGTTTATAACCAATATTATAACCTTCTCAAATATTTAGGTTTTTGGAAGTGCACGTTCTTTTTTCTTTTTTTTTTATTAAATATATACTTAAATATTATTCAATAAATTCTATTTTATTATGGCTTCTGAAGACTGGTCTCAGGAGCTTCAAATTCAGTTTGCTCAGGCTATGAGGCAGTACCCAGTCATATGGGATTTAAAACACAAATTACATTTTAATAAAATAAAGAGATTGGATGCTTGGGAGGAATTATTCAAACACTTTTCCTAAAAAAGTGTTCATTATAAACAATTTATATGTAAAAATAAATTACGTATCATAATAAATTCGTATCCGTATTAATTGTACTACAAATATGTAAATTAATTACGTAAGTAGCTACCTACCTTGAGCATTTTCTGATTGAAGATTTTGAATAGTAATAAAATGATATACAAATAAACGTAAATTTGTTATCTGCAGGTTAACTTGTGTGTGCAGGTTATGTTCGTTAGTATGGTTGTGGAGCATCCAAATGCTCGGCTTGGAGTGTGTTCGTTGAAAACTGAAAACGAGCCGAACAGTGCTCGGTTCGTTGCTCGCATGTCTGTACTAGCCTTAAGACAGAGCCGATTGATAATAATATTAATGTTTCCGTTGAACCATGGTAATACGATAGGTCATAATGTATATAGTTACCACTGTTATGAGAGGATATTATATACCATTATACTAGTTAGTTATTGTGATTCATGCCCGGTCATGTCTCCTACTACCATAGCAATCATTCGTTACTCTGGTGGACATGAGCCCGACGAATTCTACATTTTCCTGTATGTTCCTATTCAGGTTTATTCACCGAGGGTTAGGAGTCTTCAACGAGTACTTGATATCGTACAGGCTCGGGACCATCGCTTCATGTCCCATTCGAAGGACGGCTTGCTTAAGTTTATTTTACCTTGGTTTCGAACCCGCGATCTTGAGCTCATCAGCTTATGTTGGTTTGTTGTTTCAGAGATGATGGCAGCAGGTATCAGAGAGGAGATCAGACGACTGCACCGAAGACGACAGCTTCACTTCAACCCCAACCATGAAGTACAGGGAGACACTTCTTCCGATTCGGCCGGCGGATCTCCCAGCTCTTCTACATTCGGTACCGTCTACACACCAAGCAACAGGGACAAGCCTCTTTTTACATTTAGACAGGTCAGTTACAGTTCAACTATTCAATTATAAAGAAAACACGAATGTTGTTTAAATATTGTCTATTTCACAAGATACATATATAAAATATATGGGAGTACTTTCGGTATTGCTACCATCTTCAGCCACGACTTAACAAATACTAAATGGAAGTTCAACTATTTTTACAATCTAAAAATATATATCTTGTGAAATAGACAATATTTAAAAAACATTCGTGTTTTCTTTATAATTTATTAAGTGTTTCACAATCTCTCTGCAAAAATGTTAAATATCGTATTCAATTATATTTACCATCACGAAATGATAACTTAGTTCCTTACGTATTTCTTGGAAAAATATTTTAACTGTGCGGAATTAATATTTTTTCGGGGGTCGTTTTAGGGTTCGATATATTCCACAATAATAATACTATATATATTCGATAAACCATAAGATGGTAATTAAATACTTCATAAAATTTTGTGCAAAACAATATATATATATATAATTTATATTTTAAGATTTAATATAGTTTGAAGTATATAATATATATCTATCTGTATATAGTATATATTGTAGGTTAGGTTTTATGACTCATGCCTGGACTTTAACTAAGAGGTCATATCGCCTACTACCAGAGCGCTCTTTGGTCACTCTGGTGGACATGAGCCCGACTCTATTGTGAGAGTCCTAAATTTTTATTCACCTAGGGTAGGGGTCTTTAACGAGTACATGACATCGTACGTAATTATTCTTAAATTTTTTGGTCGATTACTTAGGATTAATTAGGACTTTTACCCTATTATTTCTTATATTTTGTACTTTTAAATTAATTTTATATTTTTGGGTATTGTTCTTTCCAGGTCGGTATGATTTGCGAGCGTATGCTTCATGAGAGGGAGACACAGCTACGACAGGAGTACGATCGCATTCTCAACATGAAACTCTCAGAACAGTACGATACCTTCGTCAAATTTTCTAACGACCAGCTTCATAGACGCTTCGAAGTATCATCCACGCCCAGTTGTAAGTATATCTCCATTACCATTAAATATTATATTATAGTTAGTTAATATGATTCAATAGCCGGGCTTAAACTATGAGGTCATATCACCATTCTGGTGGACATGTGCCTGAATCTACTACTCGAGTCCTAAATTGTGCCTATCCTAAATTTTTATTCACTTAGGATAGGGGTCATTAACGAGTACCCGACAACGTAGAGGCTCGAGACCAACGCTTGACGTCCCATCTGAAGGACGGGGTGCTTAAGCTTATTTTACCTCCCAGATAAAATAAACTAAGGGCCTCGGCCGCGTTACGAACCCGCTATCTTTAGCTCAATAAGCAAGCACGCATACCACTGAGCTACCGGCGCCCTCTCTTATATTATATACAAGTTATTCACTTCAGGAGATTCTGAACTTACAATATATATATTTCAGTATCCATATTTTTCTCCTATTAATTTTTTTTTGTTTTAACAAAATCCTAAAAACAAAAGTTGGTCGGTGAATCACCGGCAATGTACTTCAATATGAATTAATAAAATCCATTTTCCTTCAACCCCTAAAACCAATTGACCGTTTTATCTAAAAATCAATAGTTGACTAGGGAATTCTGTATCTTCACTAAATTTTGAATAGATGCATTAATTACATTGGGCTCAAACTCAGAACCCCAATAACTGTCGATGTAACGAATGTATCGATATGAAATTTCATATTTGAAATCAAAACCCAATGAAAACACAACCTGTCAAATGTTAAAGATATCGGACGTAGGGAATCGGGTGGGGGCGTTCAGGGGAGAGGCTTAATTCAAAACCCTAAGAACTGCCGATGTAATGAATGTATCGACATGAAATTTCATATTTGAAATCAAAGCCCATTGAAGACATAACCGGTCAAATGTTAGAGATATCGGACTTGGGGAATGTGGTGGGGGCGTTCAGGGAGGATGCTTAATTCAAAACACTAATAACTGCCGATGTAATGAATGTATCAAATTAAAAATAATCTTTATTCTGGTACTTTCGTCCCCTAAGAATAATAACATAAGGAATAGTCAAAGGAATACAAGTATCGACCCATTGAGACAGAATAAAAATAAAAGAAAAGAAGTCTCTAATAATAAATATTAAATGTTAAAGAGAGGCAATGATTAAAACAATAAAATAAACTGGTGAAAATGAATGAAAAAAAATAATAATAATGATAATAAAATTAAAATAAGAAAAAACAAAGTATGAATAATAATGTAAAACATAATAACAATAGTGAGTTATATATGAATTTAATCGCTAAAACTGGACAGATGAAACAAGAAAGTGACAATCTGTCCAGTGGAGTGAGATACTTATAGGAAGACGAGAACTAACCCATAGGAATCAGATTGCTGAGTTGGGAGATAATGGAAAAGTAGGGACTTGAATGAAGAGAAGAAGCATGGCGGATCTGGACAGGGAGAGAGTTCCAGAGGGAGTTAGCCTGGATAAGGAAGGAGTTGTGGTAGGTTGTTGTCCTGTGGGAAGGGAGGTAAATATCAGAGGGACGGGATCTAGTGACTTTCTGGTTGGAGCATTTGGAAGATGTAGGAGGGCTTTTGGGAAGATATGATTTATGGTCAAACGACTGGTTTTGGAGAGAGGAGCGAAACATTAATAAATTAATTCGTCCTGGGGAAAAATAAAAAAATGATTCTTTAATTATTTTGTTAATTATTTCTATTTTTCAGACCTGTCTTAAACAAAAACAATACAAACAACAGCCAAGCAAGCCACCTTCATAAAGAAAAAAATACAAGAGCATTTTTTGGTATTTAGTCTCCAAAATTAACAGTTTAAAACAAAACAGTGTATACTTATATAAAATACAAAGGCTACTCCTTTAATTATATAATAAATTTAGAATATAATTTTGTATTTGAATGTAGTAATTAATGAAATTATTTTAATCTGTAGCTTATTGAATTCATGAACAAAAAAAAAGTACACAATACCTGATATTTTATTCAACTTCGTTATTATTTTTTATTATATCATATTTTTTTAGAAATATTATATTAATTGAACTATTAATTTTTTTTTTAGGGTGATCATTTTTTATTTTTAGTTCATTTTTGTGATATAAGTTGCAGTTGTTACTGAATACCTACCATTTCTCATTTGTAATTAGAATAATTTGTTTTATTATTATTATTATTATGGTTTTTTTTTCTTTTAAATTATTATTATTATTAAATTATGTTTTATAAAAGCAATTATGCTCAACAAATGTAATTATACATTGTTTAAATAATGAGTTAACCATTTTCCATTATTTCATATATACTATATATTAACCTATAAGATTTATTCTTAACTGCTTTTATGCTAAAATTGCATTGTATTTGGCAATTTACAAATTTAAATGCAGTAAATTTTATGTGTTCGGGATTTGTACAGTTGCTTGTAAAGAGCAAACTTGGGCAGATTCATTATAGTTTTTTTTTGTTAATGAAGATTATTTTTCATTTTTTGAATTTTGAAAGGGTTGGAAATATAATGTTTAATAAGTAAACAATAAAAAGTAATCGTGTTTTTTTTCCTTACCTTTTTTGATGTTATTTATTATTATTCTACACCCTATTAACCTTCTATATTTTAAATTATAAAAAAAAGTAGTAATACATTTATTTATTGACAAAATATTTACTGGTAGAAGAGCAACGAACGAAGGAAAAGTAAATTGAAATGGAAGAAGAAGAACAATCATCTATCAGACTTAAAAATATATATATAATACATTAGAGTTTGGCTAAATACATTACAATTTGCCCAACTTTACTGTGGATAAAGGTTTCACAGAGCCCCTAACGCTAACACTTTAAAACGTTTATTCAGAATACATTTTTGAATTCTCTGAATATATTATTATTGGTCGGAGGGTTCTTTTTAAATGTTCTGTTCCACTGACAAAGCCCTAATTTTTTTTTAGGGTAGAAACCATTGTGTGACAATAGTAAAAAAACTAGAAAATGCACAATTATATCTTCAGAAATTCACAATTATATCTTCATTGAGGCGAATTGATTGTGCACAGAACAAATATTGCGTTACCTGCAGATGATTTCATTGTAGAGAAGCAATTTCTTTTATTAAAATATGGAGTGTTGCTTGTATATTTTTATGTCGTGACTTACCTTTTTTAACAGTTGGACCCGGAACATCAATTAATTTAGAAAGTTTCCTTGGTACACATAAAACTGCTCATTGATGATCGTTATTATTTGTAAAGTCTTATTACAACTTACAAATAATAAATTGAAGGGGAAATGTATAACGGTTATTTTATACCTTCACAGTTTCTAAGGCTTTTTTTTTTTTTTTTTTTTTCTTTTGGCTTTATGTACGGTGCATATTAGCCATGTCAATGTGTTATATATAATTATTTAAGACATCCATGGCCCCGGGAGGGAGTTCTATCTACGAAATAAAACTCACTCCCGGACGGGATTCGAACCCGCAAACCATGGTGAGACCATGCGACCAAAGCCCTACGCTCTAGCCCGCACGGCCACCATGGCCCCCAATTTCTAAGGCTAAATACTACATTAATGTTGCTTTGTTCATAGTGATTTCCATGTTTTCACTGTTCAATTTTTTTTTTCTTGACACCTAAGAGCTTCTGAGGCAAACCAAGAGGGCTTCTGGCATAAGAATTAACATGCTTAATTAATTGATTCCACTGTTTCCATTCGCTGTCATCAGGGCGCTACCGTTATTCGGAACTTTTTGTGAGCAACGTCCCTCTGTGTGGTCTGCCAGTCAATTTGTGGAAATGTTAGCCACCATGGTAGACACGAGCTAAACTTATAACTATCTGAAATTAATAACCAACTATTTCAGAACAAATAATATTTTAACATAATTAATGCATGTATTTACCATTCTACACAGCTGGTAAAGTGGGGCATTAATCCAGATAATGAATTTGCTATCACATGGTAGTGTTTTACTTTTTTTCTTGCCTTATGATGTACGATGCATATTAGCCAAGACACTGTTATGTAGTTATTTACGAAATAAAACTCACTCCTGGACGGGATTCGAGCCCGCAAACCATGGTGAGACCAAAAGGCCTACGCTCTAGCCCACACGGCCCTCATCTTTTTTTTATAGAAAAGAGGCGTCTTCTCCACGATTATTTCTTGTGTAACTTCCTGATTAGTTAATAATTATTAACGAGGAATTCTGAAGATGCAAAAAAAAAGAAATGTAATTACTCTTATTAAAAATGACAATGAATAAAAATAAATCAAATAAAAACAGAAAAAATGGTACGTCGGACATCAGTAAATTGAAAAGCAAGAGAAAGAAAGATAACCTATTTTGAACATAATTTCACCGCAGTGACTTAGCACTGGGAGGCGGCAGGGGTGGCCTTGTAGGTCGGGAAGGCCCCGTCCCACCCCATCAGATCACTTACCTCCCCCCAAATACTTTTTATGACTGCCTCCCAACTTTTATGTACCGGTTCCACTTCTACAATCATGTATCCCTCAGAGTCAAAACAATTAAATTTCAGTCAATTGTTTACACAATTTAACACCTTACAAAAGCTTGAAAAAAGAACGAGACTAAACCTCCTTTTTCGTACATCCCTGTTCACTCATATTTTTTTTTAAACTTTAGTTAACTTTCTCCGTATATCAGTTTCTTGTATGCGCAAAACGCATTGATCATTGGTGCATAAGGGCTGTAGAGTGGCAAGAAAAAGAAACAATTTAACATCCTTTGTAGTTTTCAACTAACAATAAGGGAGCCGGTAGCTCAGCGTGCTTGCCTACTGCTCAATGTCGCGAGTTCGATTTCTTCAAGGTAGCCTTTTCGAACCTACTTATATGAACAGTTTTGTTTAGAATTCAGTTATCCAAGGAACCACCTAATCTTCCTCATCAAAGCCCTTAATTAATTAAAATAATACTTTGACTTGAATACCGTTTAGCAAAAAACTTGATTTTATATGCGTAATAAATATTCAAATTTATTTTTTAGCACAATTATATGTTACAGTCATATATAACAAAACATATTTTGTGATTCACATTTACAACATCAATTTACAAATACATACATCTAATCAACTACATGACAATTTTTTTTATTAGTAATAATTTTTAAAGGGATGGCTTCTGATGATTGTTAGTATAAATTTTAAACAACAATAATTTTAGCAATATTAAATGATTAATTTACATACACAATCTTTATGATGAATTTTTTTATTTAAAAAATTTTAAGTAGGACCACAGCAAATAAAATTTAAGGGCATTATATAAAGTGTAACAAAACATTTTTTTTTTAAATAGTTTTTTCCATAAAATCGTAATTAACATAATTATTTAAAAATATAATTTAAAAGAAGGAGATACTTAACACAAGACTTTATACATAATTTAAAGTAATTAAGAAAATTTGGCTTGAATTCATATTAGGGAATTGATAGGGTCATATTTAAATTTATCAATAAATAACATCATTAATCAAGAGCTATAATAGCAAAACATTATAATAAAAATAAAATTACTTGAATGTTTAACAGACAACTTTTTGAAAATAACGTAGGGCATCTAAGACGTAACAAAAACATTTTTCAAAAAAATGAGTAATAATCGCTCAAAGATTTTTTTTTTCATTTCTATATCTTAAAAATTGATATCCATTTTTTTCAAGTACTGATGACACCAAGTCTCGATGTCTTGTGGTTCGAAAATACAGGTATCTGAGACAACTGTAAAGAAAGAATACACAGGAAATTATAGAATATATCACATAATATGCACTTAAAACTAATTCATTTACATATATATATGCATTTTTACTGTAAAGTGGGCATTTTCACCCAAATTTCTAAGTTGTATGAGAAGGATGCCTCATCCCCTCTTTGGTCCTGTCATGCGAGACACGTATCCAAATTCCATTATTTTTTAACCACCCCTTCAAATGAAATTTCTGGAAATTTCGGGTATTTTAGAGGATGATCAAAAATTCACAGATACTAAATTTCACTCAAATCGGACAAAGTTTTCTAAAAAGAAAGTGTATAAGTACATGAAACTTTCAGAGGAGCGCAAACACCGAGGTTTCAATGTTAATAGAATTGAGTTAAAAGATTACCATTAAGCTTCCTACATTTTTTTCAAAATCGTTCGTGGGGAATCGTAGGTACCAGGGTACAGGGTATGCAAATTTGAAATTTTTTTTCATGGATATTCCTCCCCCTCCAGGCCCTAGTTATTCAGAGTTTCACGAATATCGTTCATTGGAAGAGAGTATCAAATGGCGTCAAAGAGCATGACAAAATTCATATCTCTGCACATCACAACAACTGGCGCAACGACTTTTCAGTTTTCGAAATGATTTAAATATATGAAGGTAAACTAAAAAGAAATCTGCGACCCAGGCAATATACTTTTCCAGATCGAACTGTTTTTGTAATAATTTATGTTTCCACTCTCCCTTTGAACCCACCTTAACTACGAATAAGCTATGAATCCCATCGGAAGATATAATGTTCACCGACGTATAACCCTCCAATTTCTCTCCTTTTTCTGACGGAGGAAGTCGGAAAAACTGTAGTTACGATAAAAGCCTCACTTCTAATTTTTCACCGACTGTATAACTTCCTTTATACCTCGGGAGAGTGAAAAAAGTCAATTTACATTACCTAAAATTAAAAAATGCCCACCTGGTTATTGTTCAAAATTGAGAAGATAATCCTTCAGCGAGTTAGGTAGAGGTAGTTTGTTGACAACGAGGCCGGGCTGTCGGTCGATGGACCTGTAGATGACGTTGCGGACGATCTGTTTGAGGGTCCGAGGACTGGAATGCAGTTCCCGGACCAGGTTACAGAGGGCACTCACCCGGACGGGTATCACCCCAGCCTCCTGGGCCCGTAGCAGTGCCCCCAGCGTGGAGTAGAGCTCCCGGTGGCCCATCGTGAGAGCGTACAACCAGACAAGAGGAGCGAACCGATGATGGGGGTCCAAAGCGAAGTCGTCCTTCCTTGAGACCAGGATTACATAGTGGTAGAGGACAGGATGAGAGCCGGCCGACCGCAGGTATATAGAGGAGGCGATGGAGGTGTCTGTGCTTGTCGTTGCCTGTGCCGAGATCGAGATGTCCGGATTCGCTCCATACTGAATTAACAAACAAAATCGTTAATATATAAACTAAGTTTCCGCTCTTCCACTAAACCATCCTTCCCCTTCGCAGAAAATCAATAGGTGTGTTACAGTTCAACTATTTATTAAGGGAACCTTAACCAACATATACATTTCATCCTGATATATTCATCCACCTGTCGAAATGCCAACGTAGATTAATCTCTTCCCAGATGTTACTGATATCTTTTAAAAAAATCAAAATCACTCAAAAATCGTTTTCTAAAAGTTCTATTTGCCTGGATAGGACTCCTCTTCACTGGAAAGGATAACTGGGTGAAGAAATTGCGTTTCAAATATAAAATAAGTTCAAATTGTGGTAACAGTAAAGCCTTCATCTATCCTCAATCCCATAGAAAAATGTACTTGCCTATAATACGGTAATAATAATAAAACTAATTATTAGTTCATTATTATACAGACATTATTACTTTCACCTTTATTCACTCAACTATTCAATTGCCAATAGTTTTTAATAGTTTTTTTTTTCAATTGTCGTTAATTATTATATTTCCTCTAAAATAACATTCGTAGACTTATTTTTTTGCTTTTTTAAATTAATTTTTCTATTAGGATTTATCAGAAAGAATACAATTTCGATTCTCTCATCAGTCCATTTGATAAAGCAGTTATAGAGTCACTTGACGTACATATGTGAAACAGAAACGGAAGACCTGTACTGTTTTACTAAAAGGAGTGACGGGAGGGTCAAAATTGTATTCTTTGGGATATAAAAGTCTCAAATCAACTATAAGTTATTGTGAGAAGGCAGTGAAGGTGACTTTGTCGGAAAACTCGAAAGAGTTAAGAAAAAGCAAATCTTTGTTCTCCGTTTATTAAGATTGGCTCGGCCAAGGAACCGCGATTGTGACATCGAGAGTGTTGACCTGTAAACAGTATATTTGACATTGACTATGATAAACTTCCGCACCTCAAAGGTTAAATACCGATGAAGAGATGCAGTTGTGTCAGATTCTGGAACCTGGGACGCTTGGACCTCACTCTCTCTGCTGCTGGACGTAATTCGAATTCTTATAGTTTATGTTTCCTTCTTGTTATCTGTCTTGAGTTCTGATATTTAAATATATTCTCAAAGTAGTTATATCAACAGCCTAATTTGTGTTATCATTGAAACCGCCAAGGATTAATAATTATAACACCTCTCGTTTTAGCCAAGCAAATCAAGCAACATAAAGATAAGATCCTGGTTGGTGAGTGAAGCACCAAACTTAAATTAAAGTGAAGCTACAATCTTATTTCTCTACTAGTGTTGGAGGCCTCAATTGTACTTCTCCATAAGTACTAAAGATACCATTCCTTTTCTTAACAAGTGCTAGAGGCTACATTTTATATGTTCACATTATTGATCTCTAAGGCCTAATTATGCTTTTCCGATAATATGAATAAGACATGTCAAAGAACATAATATATTCATATATTATATAAGAATAAAACAATTACGTTAAAAAAGTAAACAAATTATTATGGAAAAGTACCATTTTCTATTTCACGATGTTTTCTTAGCTTATTTGGCAAGAGAATATTCTATCGATAAAATAACCTAGTCTTGTTTCTCATTCCGCAAAATCTTGCTGTACTATAGTACAAAGATCATATTATTTTGCTAAATGTGAACTTACCTGAAGGAAAGTGAGTGTAAGATTATAAATGTGCTGCATATCCGAAGGATTTCGAGTACTACCAACCATGTCGAGAAGAGCCTTGAGAATATGAGATTCTCTACTTGAAAAAAGTATATTGGTCTTGAGGCCATGTTGAAGCAGAAGAACAAGAAGACTTCGAATGAACTCCATGTGTTGGTCCAGGTCTCTACCCAGGGTCAGCGTCTCACTGGCAGAGAACATGAGGACATGAAGTGGGGTCAGATTGCTCCGAGAGGAACAGTTTGGGTTAGCACCATGCTTCAAAAGGATCCGTACACAGTTCAGGTAACAAACCTAAAACACAAATTATAGTTTTAAAATAATGTATTATATAGAAGTGTGATCTATGACTCAAGCCCGGGCTTCACTTTAACTACGAGGTTATATCGCCTACTACAAGAGCGCTCTTTCGCCACTCTGGTGTTTTCTAATCTGAGAGTTTTAGATGTTGCCTATCCTGATTTAGTTACCTAGGGAGGGGCCTTTAACGACCTTGGGACCATCGCTTAACAAAGGATGGCGTGCTCAAAGTGTTTTTTACCTCTCAGGTAACCTAAGAGGCACTCTCGAGGGTTTTCGAACCCGTGATCTTAAGCTCAGTCGGCAAGCACCCTACCTCTGAGCTATCGGTGCCCTCATGGTTAACTTATAATAATAGTATTTTTTTTAAATTTCCTTTAAACCATACAAGGCAATAGGATACGTCAAAAGAACTTATAAATTAAGATAGCTTATAAATTAAATTTATAACTACTTGAGTCTAACACACCTATGATTAGTAACAACAAAACTATTTAAAAAAGTAAAATTAAATTAATAAAATACAAATAAATAAATATAATAAATAATAAATAAATATAGATACAGAAAAGAAAAAGAAAACAACTAGTAACTTGTGAGTGATTATAAACTGATCTTACTTCAGAAATAATTCGTATATTGGATAAACCTGGGTAGGCAACATTTATGAATCTCATTGTAGAGATGGGCTAATGTCCAGCAGAGCGACGAAAGATACCTCTGGTCGTAAGTTAAGTAAAAATAAAATATGAAAACATACATGTTGAGCACGCCGTCCTTCGGATGGGGCGTTAAGCGACGGTCTTCGATGATATGATTTAGTAGTTAAAGCTAGGGTATGAGTCACAATACCTGACTTTCATATTATATTAAATGTAGTTAATTATACACAGATCTCGAATATATGTTTTTATTATTTATTTTTGTGACTCAAGCCCGGGCTTCAACTACGAGATCATATCCGAAGGACGGCATGCTCAAGTTATATGTTTTTATATTTTTCTTGTTACAGCCTAAGAGATAAAAAATGTCTCTATAAAGAATTAAAGTCAGTAAGAAGTGGAAACACTATTTATATCGCTCCAAAGCGAAGTGATAAATCGGCGTAAAACACTTTTCTGCTGCACAAAACCTCAAAAAACTTTTCTTGTTTCAGACTGAGCAAACTTTTTTCAGAAAAAAAAATTTTCGACCCTCTCCCCAAAGGACATCCGATGTCCTTACAATTACTCACAATTAGATTCTAATTGTAAGTAACAATAAGGGTTAGTTCCCTGGTATAATCTTAACAAATAAAGTTGATGGAACTTTAGTAAAAAATAAAGAAATAGTGTGGGCTTGGAACACACGCCAGAAGTGACTCTTCTTTCCCGATTTTTTTAATTTTTTTGTTTTTTGATCCATAAATATTATTTTTATGTTGTATGAGATTTCTCAATTAACTTTTTAGGTGCAAACAGTTTTATCTATTGGCTTATTGGTAAGAGAAATAAGTAATGTAGTTTTTTAAACGCAAAATTTTAAGATACCTGGAGAAAACTGCATCCATTGTAGTGCCATATCTTGTTGTAGGCTCATTCGGATTATTTTCACAGAGGAATTGAACAGGGGGCTGAGCATGGATTGATGGGAAATTAGGATTAAAATCTCCAGCTAAAATGAGCGGTAATGTATGATAATTTTCTCCCAACTCTTGAGAGATTACTGGAGAAAGGTTAAAACGAAAGCAGTATAATTCTAATTTAACATTTATTTTTAAACATACCTGAACTACATTCAGGTTTAATATTGAAAAGTAGCACTGATCCTCTGCGGAATACTATAAAAATAAATAAATGAATTTCGGTAACACAATTGTAACCATCGTTACCATGACCAATGTTGCCAGAAATTCATAATTGATGTACTCATAAACATGTATTAATTTATTATTTAAAATATCTAAAAAATTCTCTCTTTCTACCTCTCTCCCTCTCCCATCAGCGCATCACATAATTTCGTAACTCATTTACCAGCTTAGTCCTCAAATTGCCCAGTGCGCGTAAAGAAGTTTAACTTCATAAATACATACAATACTTATTCTCCAAAACACATATAATTGTTATTACCTTCATAGTATGGGTAAAGTGATGCAGGGGGTCCTTATTTATGAGTGGCACCAGACAGACCATGAGAGGCATACTTCCATCACGACCCACGATGTTAGGGTTCCCACCCTCCGACAGAAGCATGTTCAACAGCTCATACCTAAAACCACATTAAAGAAATTAGATAAATAAATTTAGTTTTTTTGAAATATTGTCCACAAGATATGTTACATAAGCTAACGGTTTTGGTATTACACCATCGTCGGGTGTAGTTATAAACAAAGACAAGTATACTGAGTGCACATAAAATTATAAGTAAAGAGTATTCCAATAATATAATTTTATTTTTAAAATGTAAAAGTAAAGATTATTTTATGCTAATTAAATATTTTGTTTATATATAGATTATGTAATATAAACTATAATCTTTGAACTTCCCCCAATGTTATGTATCAGGGGTATCTGTCTTAATGTTAACTATAACCTGTATTGTATTTGTATTTTTATTTAAATAAATAAAGACAGTTTATTATTATTATTATTATACTGAGTGCAAATCATTTATATCAGGAAGGTAAGGAAAGGGTTGGGCTTTCAACTAAGAAATCGCTGTGTCTTTACAGTTAGTAATTGGTTTGTTTTGAAATATCTTCCCTTGTTTTCAACATTTGACCTAAAACTAGAATTATTACATTATAACAAGACAAACTAATTTATATGTGATACGTGTGAAATGATGTTTGGGTATTTAATAAAATGATTACTGATAGAATGAAAACATTAAAAAAACTAAAATCAGAATTTTTACTGAATAATAAAAATACCTGAACTCCCAATCTCGGACATGTCTAAGGACACAGGCCAACGCACTGTTACCAGGCTGGTTTATGGAAGGCCTGGCTCCATTTTGCAGAAGATATCGTACCTGATAACCATGTCATTTACTATCACAAATATAAATAAAATTAAATATATTTTCAATAAAAAATTTTAAAAAATATATTTAATTGTACATTAAACTGATTTGGTTAATAGTAATGGGCTACCTAAAGGTCGTAAGTAATACTAAATGTCGATGAGACTCTCGGTTGATACAAAGAAGTGCTCTCCATCCTATCGTCGAAGTCCCTACTTGTGTGTTTTTTATGTTTGTGAAATATCGAGTGGGAAATATCGCTTTAAGAAATTAATAAAACTTTGAAGAAATTAATTCGGTTAAGCCTACATTGCTGTTTCAAAGAGGAGAGATGAGGCTTGTGGTCGAAGAAAACAAACTTGTGGAATTTCTGCCAAGCTTTCGGCACTGAGTGTGTCTTCTTCAGGGCCTGTATTGTCATTATACATTATTATTGAGTTAATTAATTTATGCGAGATTTGAGTAAAATATATAACATTAAAACTGATTGTGACTAAACCAATAATTAACATTTTAATTATTTACACCAGAACAAATTGAAATATTATATCTAAACAAAAACAATTATTAACTAAATATAAACGTATATCATGAGTGAAAATTTAAAAACAAAAAACAAATAATGCTAACTAAACAAAGGCAACATCCTGAGCGAGCAGAAGTTTTAAAATAAATAAAATATAATATTTAAGAGAGCGCCGGTAGCTCAGTGGTATGCATGCTTGACTTCTGAGCTCAAGGTCGTGGGTTCGTAACCTGACCGAGGCCCTTAGTTTATTTTATCTGGGAGGTAAAATAAACTTAAGCACGCCGTCCTTCGGATGGGACGTTAAGCGATGGTCCCGAGCCTGTACGATGTCAGGTACTCGTTAAAGACCCCTACCCTAGATGAATAAAAATTTAGGGTAGGCAAAATTTAGGACTCCCACAGTAGAGTCGGGCTCATGTCCACCAGAGTGACGAAAGAGCGCTCTGGTAGTAGGCGATATGACCTCGTAGTTAAAGCCCGGGCATGAGTCATAAAACCTAACCTAACCTATAATATTTAAACAAAACAAACCAAAATGTGATGTCAAAATAGAAGGAACCTATCCCTCTTTTCTTTTAAAAATATTTTCAGAAGTGCCGAAATAAAAACTCAATTAAGCACTGCTTCAAATGTTAATAACATTTTTTTTTAACAATTCAATTTGTTCTACACTTACTCATATAAAAGTCGCAGCATTACTTCTGAGTAGATAGGCCCATTCTATTCAACTGAAAAAAAATATCAAATTCTATTCAAGGACCAATTCAATATTTACGTTTTTGGGATTAATAGTAATTGCAGATTGGCGAGAATACATGAGAAGTGATGGTAACTCAACAGAATGAGTACGACTTTATTTCTTGGTTGGTAGGCGGATGTAGCGGATTTAGTTGTTAAATAAGTAATAAAATGTTATCAGTCCAACAATATATTTTATTTATAACACAACTAGTTTCGGAAATTTGCCAGGTAGTAGAGGAGTTAAAGAAATTATAGATGCATGGGTCTAGCTGGATGTTGACTGAAGTCACCCTGAGATGAGTCCATTTCTTTAACCCCTTCTCTTCTCAGAGACTCACTACCTGAGGATGACAATTTGCCAGGTAGTAGAGGAGTTAAAGAAATTATAGATGCATGGGTCTAGCTGGATGTTGACTGAAGTCACCCTGAGATGAGTCCATTTCTGTAACCCCTTCTCTTCTCAGAGACTCACTACCTGAAGATGACAATTTGCCAGGTAGTAGAGGAGTTAAAGAAATTATAGATGCATGGGTCTAGCTGGATGTTGACTGAAGTCACCCTGAGATGAGTCCATTTCTTTAACCCCTTCTCTTCTCAGAGACTCACTACCTGAGGATGACAATTTGCCAGGTAGTAGAGGAGTTAAAGAAATTATAGATGCATGGGTCTAGCTGGATGTTGACTGAAGTCACCCTGAGATGAGTCCATTTCTTTAACCCCTTCTCTTCTCAGAGACTCACTACCTGAGGATGACAATTTGCCAGGTAGTAGAGGAGTTAAAGAAATTATAGATGCATGGGTCTAGCTGGATGTTGACTGAAGTCACCCTGAGATGAGTCCATTTCTTTAACCCCTTCTCTTCTCAGAGACTCACTACCTGAGGATGACAATTTGCCAGGTAGTAGAGGAGTTAAAGAAATTATAGATGCATGGGTCTAGCTGGATGTTGACTGAAGTCACCCTGAGATGAGTCGATTTCTGTAACCCCTTCTCTACTCAGAGATTCACTACCTGAGGATGACAATTTGCCAGGTAGTAGAGGAGTTAAAGAAATTATAGATGCATGGGTCTAGCTGGATGTTGACTGAAGTCACCCTGAGATGAGTCCATTTCTTTAACCCCTTCTCTTCTCAGAGACTCACTACCTGAGGATGACAATTTGCCAGGTAGTAGAGGAGTTAAAGAAATTATAGATGCATGGGTCTAGCTGGATGTTGACTGAAGTCACCCTGAGATGAGTCCATTTCTTTAACCCCTTCTCTTCTCAGAGACTCACTACCTGAGGATGACAATTTGCCAGGTAGTAGAGGAGTTAAAGAAATTATAGATGCATGGGTCTAGCTGGATGTTGACTGAAGTCACCCTGAGATGAGTCGATTTCTGTAACCCCTTCTCTTCTCAGAGACTCACTACCTGAGGATGACAATTTGCCAGGTAGTAGAGGAGTTAAAGAAATTATAGATGCATGGGTCTAGCTGGATGTTGACTGAAGTCACCCTGAGATGAGTCGATTTCTGTAACCCCTTCTCTACTCAGAGATTCACTACCTGAGGATGACAAATTGCCGAAACTAGTTGCGGTATAAATAAAACATATTACAGGACTGATACCTCTTTATTACTTATTTAGTATGACAAAGCTTTAAAAGAGAACGTTCATAGTGAAAACTTTATGGCTCTAGTAAAACAATAAAAGCAACACTAATTTCTCACTCTCTGTTGCATTAAATCCCCGGAGAAGATCTCGAAAAAAATTAGAATATATGAGTAATTCTTATATTCATATCCAGGCTCTAATCGCTCCAGAGCATGATCTATAGTTTATAGCTCTCTTCAAAACTAATTTTAAGGGGATATAATTATTGATAATCCGAGCCGAGTTGTCCTTTACAAACAGAAAATACAAGAGAAGTTAGTTATTGTGACTCATGCCCGGGCTCGCACAACGAGGTCATTTCACCTACTACCAGAGCGCTCTTTCTTCACTCTGGTGGACATGAGCCCGACTCTACTGTGAGAGTCCTAAATTTTGCCTACCCTAAATTTTTATTCACCTAGAGCAGGGATCTTTAACGAGTACCTGACATAGTACAGGCTCGGGACCATCGCTTAACGTCCCATGTGAGTACGGCGTGCTTAAGTTTATTTTACCTCCCAGATAAAATAAACTAAGGACCTCGGTCGGGTTTCGAACCCACTATCTTGAGCTCAGAAGGCAAGCAGGCATACCACTGAGCTACCGGCGCCCTCACTATGGAATATATATATCCTTTCTGACAATAACTCATTTCTGCGATTTGTGTCCCTTAGTGAAAAAACGAATAAATAAAAAACAACGAACTTGTGTAACAATTATATTGTCAAATTCTACAAATATATACATATAGTGAACCGGTTTCGACTTAGGCCATCATCATGTATATTTTCGTAGAATTAGACAATATATAACTATCACATACTGAAATATATCTAATATATTGATTGAAATGTATTTAAAACGAATTGACTTACTAAGTGTAGGACATCCCACTTGTTCCATGGCTGGTTGTCAGAGTCATAGCCATATCTTGCCTCCTCGAGGGCGTATCGCACAATGAGCCCATGGAGGGGGGTGTTGCCCAGAGAGTCCGGCTGGTTGATCTTCTCCCTGAGACCATGGTCCAGGAGCAGCTTACATGTTAGAAGGGTTTCCTCCGCGCTCTTCCGGCCCAACAGGAACACCAGGTGGAGGACAGTCATCTGCTGAGTAGCCGTACACACACTCGTTGAGGCACCGCATCTGTAAAATTTAATATTACCCAAAGTTACAAGAACTCAATTACTTTTTGTTATGGTGCGTTGTGATCTTTGTACACAAAAGTATCTATCTCTTAGCACAACCAAAAAGGGTCAAAAGATATAAACAAAAATACAACATTATTTGATCCGCTTTTCCGTTTATCAATGAAATCAATTTTTTCAAATTGTCTGCGAACAAACCATCAGGGAACCAAAAATATTATTTTTGTATAAAAATGACTGTCTCTTATATTTTTTGATAATTTTGTTCTTTTAACGAAATGAAATGTTAAAGAGTATTAGATGGTAGAGTATAACATTAGAGTTATTAAAGAGACACTTCGTAAGAAATTATGATCAGTTTTACCCACAATATATTTATCCCGGCTTTGAAACCCGATCAGGCCTTAAGTTTTTTTTTTTTTTATCTGAGAGATGAAAAAACCTTGAGTATGCCATCCGTCAGAGGGAACGTTAAACGATGGTGCCGAGTCTGTACGATGTCAGTTTCTCGTTAAAGACCCATAGCGAATGAACCTCGGTAGATACAATTTAAGATTCCTATAGTAGAGTCGAGCTCATGTCCAACAGAGAGCTTAAAGTTTTCTATTGGAAGAAGTTGGGAGCAAGTAATAAAAGTGATGGTTAATAACCTGTAGTAGTAACCTTGTTACGTTAGAAATTTAAAGGCCATTTAAAGATACTAAGAGCCTTGAGTGTAATAAAAGACTTGTCTCTTTAGACCACCTGGTCATTAACAATGGTTATTAAACATATTTAAAAACCCTTTAGACCACCGTATTATTAACAATCATTATTAAAAATATTAAATAGTCATTTAAGCCCTTGAAGACACTAAGAATCTTAAGTGTATTAAAGGGCACCCAGCCTTGAAAATGGGGATTATTAATATATAAGAAACAAATGAGTTGATTATACGACATACCCAATAAGAAGCTCCAGGAACTTGATAGGCCGAAGGGCCGCCTGGTGAATGGGATAGTACTCATCGTAGCATTGGTTGATCTCGTCAGATCGCTCTGAAACAAGGTACTTAACACAGTTCCAAGCGGCTCGTTCACAGGCCATGTGAAGGAGAGGTCGTTTCTGTTGCCATGGCAGCCAGTGGTCCTCTCCCTGCTGCATCAACAGCTCCAAGATTTCAACCTGCAACATATCATACGATATAGCACATTTTACCGGTTTAACTTCCTAGTGTCCTAACTCCCAACTCGGGCACTATACAGATGATTGACCTTTTTTTTAGCTATGACAGTTTTTGATTAATTGACTCAATTAAACAAATTGAAAAGAAAAAAAAAGTTTTTCTACCCCAGCCAAAAATTGAGTGGTTGACGCGAAAAAGGTTCTAAGTGCCACTTTAGTCGAAAATGAGATTTCTGTGGAATAAGGTTCTATAGGTCTCTAGGGACTGTGTAGGGAAGTTTTTTTTGCCGTTATAGCAGCAGTTGGTAGTATTGAGCCCACGTCAGAGTTGAGCCTCATGGAAGAAGGTTCTAACAGCCACCAGTAGTTCTCAACATGACAGCGGAAGGAAGTGTTATTTTGGCGTTTAG
Source organism: Aradus depressus (assembly GCA_963662175.1). Classification (NCBI taxonomy): domain Eukaryota; kingdom Metazoa; phylum Arthropoda; class Insecta; order Hemiptera; family Aradidae; genus Aradus; species Aradus depressus. The sequence goes on from OY759219.1 coordinate 31,231,492, forward strand.
AACCTTTTTCGCGTCAACCACTCAATTAATCAACTAAATTTTCGCTCTCCCCCTAAAATCAATCGACAGTTTGCCTGAAAATTAATTGTCGACTTACACAGGGACTATCGAATCCTCATACTAAATTTCATGACGATACATTCATTACACAGGCGTTTATTAGAGTTTTTGTGTTAAGCCTCCCCTAATCCCTCCTCCCCACTCTCCATTTGGCCTATTTGACCGAAAATCAATAGGATACGGATAGGATAAGTATACTTGTGGAAGTAACAGCAGATATCTCCGGGAACTTTCACATCAAGGAGCAGCTATCTAAGCCACTAGGCCATAAAGAGGCTCAAATGGAAAATCAATAAATTATTTAATCAATTTCAGATAAAAGATTACTAAAATGTTATCTACCTGATCACCGTCAATAGCGTAGCATATGGCACTTTGAAGTTTCTCACTTGACTTATCCGCTCTGTCTTCGGGAACACCTAATAATTGAGAAAATTAGCAACAATGTTATAATAGTTGAATAGAGATTGTAGTAGCTATAATGATAAAAAATAATTATAACGATATACATTTTAAATTACTACACTAGGGTGTTCACGACGCATGAAGTTTCTGTACTATTCTGACACTTCTCTATAACGGACTTCAGTGGGGACTAAATTAGTGTCCATTATACAAGGGTTTCCGTTGAGGGGAGGCATACTCAGATAAAAAAACATTTAATGTAAACATATTCACATAGACATTATGTTATGAGCATACATTTAAACCAGAAAAAAACATATGTAAATACTAAAAAAAAATATATGTGGGTGTACAAATACCTGAAAAAATGAATGTGCTCAATCTGTTAAAAAAGTTGTTTTTTAAAAAATTTTGAGTGAGTTATTAGCTCTTGATAGACTTATGTAGTTTCGGAGGCGGTATGACTTTTGTTTGTTTTGTGTGGAGTAAGTTTCCAGAGACAGGAAATTTTTGTAATTTGTCAACTAAACCCCCCTATAATTGTCTACGAATTGTTCAGACGACTAGAATCAACTAACTCGAAACTAATTTGAAGAAAAGTGAAGTTTTGAATATTCTTTCACTCATTAAACTTAAACTTCACTGTCTGCAATGAGAGCCTTAAACAATTTCGGGGGACGCGGTTCCGTGTCCGGTGTTCAGAAGTTTAATACTTCGGTGTTCAGGGCGTGGCGTTTAGACACCGTCTGATGCACTTTGCAACATTACATTTTGTGACTTGAACACATCTACTAGGAGCACATTTTGCACTCACATCAGTAGGATGTAAAATTGAATTTTTCTATTTTCTAATTTCACAAAATTTTCTCAATTTATCAATTACTATTTCTTCTTAAATACCTGCTTATTATGATTTTTGAGATGAAACCGAAAATGTCCTTCTAAACAGACCAATAGGGAGTTATTGGCATCAATAACAATTTTAAGGGACATGAATGTAACATTCTTGGTCATGGTTCGTTGTGACTCATGCTCGGGTTCATATCGCTAATTACCCGAGCGCTCTTTTGCCGCTCTGATGGTCATGAGCCCGAGTCAATTGTGGGAGTCCTAGATTTTTTAAACCCTAGGCAGATCCCGCCTAAAAAATCTGTAAATCCTTTGCCTAACCAGGTTTAGTTGCCTAGGATAGGGATCTTTACGACTAGTTGACACCGCACAGGTTTGGGACCGAAGGAGGGGTGCTCATTTTTTTTTTTACCTCCCATATAAAAAAAACAACAAGAGTATATCAAATTGCCATTTTATCTCTGCTATATTGATGGCACAAGAAATAATTTCGAGCCAACTTTACAGTATATTTTTTATCTTTCATACCCGCTAAAGTGAGCCAATTGTAAACTGGTAATAATTTATGTAGATTTAGCATTCACAACAACTACTGGTATAATTACAACAGTCGAAAGAGGATTCTAAAAGGAAAAACATTAATAAACTAAAAAGACGAGTAAATCTTACAGAATTTTCCTCTTTCCTCACAAGCCTGGTTATGAGAGCCTGGCCAGCACATGCGAGCTTCCACATCAATTCGAGCACCATTCTTCAAAAGAAGCTCCACACAGTCTTCAAATCTAATAGAAAAAATAATAATCAGCCAAATGAAAAGAAGTAGTAAAGACAAAATGTTTTATCTTCATAAAGTCCTGCCGAGTGAACAAGGTATTTGAAGGTATAGCACCCATTTCTGATGTACAGCAAAGACAATTTCGCAATAAAATGGTGTGAGGAGGCGAGGGTGCGATAGCCAATATGAGGAGGCGTGATGAGCGATATCCAATATGAGGAGGCGTAGTGAGCGATAGCCAATATGAGGAGGCCTAGTGAGCGATAGCCAACATGAGGTGGTGTGGTGAGCAGTAGCCAATAAACGACAAGTGGTGTGTAAAAAGAAAAATACGGCATTGTCGAAATATCAAAAGGAGAGAAAACACCTAGCGGTGACACTTGCTAGGCATTGAGTTGCACTCATTTATAATTCAATGTCATTGCTGCTACTAAGGGCTACCTTTAATTATATCGTTTAGGTCACCGTTTTCCCAAACTTTTTATTTCGGTTATCACCTAAATTAACAAAAGATAACGTATGTTTTCTTAAATATGGTCCATTTCACAAAATGTATAATATATGAGAGTACTTTAATATTGGTATCATCTTCAGCCACGACTTAACAATTGCTAAAATGATCAATTTAGTATTTGTTAAGTAACTGAAGATGGTAGCAATACTAAAAGTACTCCTATATGTTATGCATATATATTTTGTGAAATAGACAATATTTTTAAAAAACATACGTTTTTCTTTATTTTTTATTAAGTGTAGTACCAACAAATATTTTTATACAGCATACCAAATTCGAGCACAAACACTTACCCTACGTGTTCATACTAACATATATCACTGATTGATACTATTGCTTGTTAAGCAAAATATTGAAAAATTAACAACAATTTTATTGAAGAGATACAATTTATAATAATAGATACCCTTTAAGACAAGCAATATGAAGAGGGAAGGAACAAGGACCCCGATTGAGATCAGTATTTCTGGACAATATCCATCTCACCATGTCCACATTGTTGATTCCAACACACTTCTGCAGCAAATTGTATCCTTCTTCATTATGTACAGCTAAAATGTTTTCACTCTATGGAAATAAAGAAGAGATCACTTTAATTTTATTGGGGGAAAAAAACAGTATTTTATAGAATCAAGTGGAGCAAGTGTGTTTGGGAAAAGAATAATAAGTGACCGTTGAAAGAAACTTTCATTGTTTTCATCATGATTCAAGGCACAAATGGAATTTAAAGTGTATCTATGTACTGTGGCGTTCAAAAGTATTTGCACAAGCAATATTTTACTCATAATCATAGTAAGGGATAACTAAAAATATCATATAACTAGGTACACAAAAACGTTATTTTTTTATGCATATATTTGCGTAAAAACCGTTAATGCGAAATAAGAATACATATTTTTACAACAATTTTTCTTGAAAAAGCTCCGTTCAAAAGTATTTGCACAAATTATACTGGTTATTTTAATTAGTACAGTAATTCTATACCTGAGTGTGTTTACTCTTTTTGTTTACATTTCCTTTCTCACTCAATTAGGGATTAACATTCTTCAGAATAGTCTACTATTTTAATCCAGTCTCAGTCAACATGGCACCGAAGAAACGTGAGTTATCCCAGGCAGTAAGGGGAAATATTATTTTATTGAGAAACCAAGGCAAAACCTACCGTGAAATTGGGAATATTTCAAATTTAAATTTTTCTACAGTCCGTTATGTCATAAAAAGGTTCGAGGAGAAAGGAAATACGTTAAATAAGCAACGAACAGGACGACCAAGGGCTCTGACACAACGGGAATGCAGGGATATCGTAGGGGAAGTAAAGGCACACCCATCCACAAGTGGTTGGCAATTAGTCAATAAGGTCGAATTGACTTGTGAAAAACGTGTGAGTGAATCAACAGTAAAAAGAGCGCTCTATAAAGCTGATTTTCATGGAAGAGTTCCAAGGAAAAAACCCTTCATATCTGAGGGCAACAGGAAAAAAAGGTTGGAATTTGCAAAAACCCATCTCAGCAAGCCAATGGAATTTTGGCAAAGCGTCCTCTTTAGTGATGAGAGCAAATTTAACGTTTTTGGAAGTGACGGGAAAAAATATATCTGGCGAAAACCAAATAAAGAGCTTAAACGCCTTAATGTCACACCTACGATAAAACATGGTGGAGGTCATGTGATGGTCTGGGGGTGTGTGGCTTATAATGGGGTAGGCAATCTTGTCCCAATTGAATCTGTCATGACTGCTGATACCTACGTCAACATTTTGCGCCATAATCTCCGAGCTAGTGCCATCAAATTGAATATGGAAAATATTTTTATATTCCAACAGGACAATGATCCAAAACACAAGGCCAATAAAACCAGAGAATGGCTTCTTTATAATGCGCCCAGGATGCTACAAACCCCTCCACAATCTCCAGACTTAAATATTATAGAACATGTTTGGAACTATTTAGACCTTAACATTCGAAAACATAAAATTAAGGAAAAAAATAATTTAAAAGACATTTTATTGGACGAGTGGAATAAAGTTGACATTACCTTCATAAAAAATTTAGTTAATTCCATGCCAAGGAGGCTTCAGGCTGTGATAGACGCCAATGGACTTTATACCAAGTATTAAAAATATTATAGGTTGTTTTATTGATTTTATAATAATTTTTATTTCAAGTTTTATATTATGTGCAAATACTTTTGAACGGAGCTTTTTCAAGAAAATTTGTTGTAAAAATATGTATTCTTATTTCGCATTAACGGGTTTTACGTAAATATATGCTTAAATAAATAACGTTTTTGTGTACCTAGTTATATGATTTTTTTAGTTGTCCCTTACTATGATTATGAGTAAAATATTGCTTGTGCAAATACTTTTGAACGCCACTGTATATACATTCAGAAAAATAATATTAGTCGGTGAATCATCGGTAAGGTACTTCCCCAGAACGATATAATCAATTAGCTTTTTTGGGATACTAATCAATAGTTGACTTACATAAGGGTTTCTCAATTCTCATACTAAATAATGTGTCAATAAATATATTACATCGGCAGTTTTTAGGGGTTTTGAGTTACTCTCTCTACCCTGAACCTTTCCTTCATCTGATTTCGCTGAATATTAACCTCGTGGGGTTGACTTTAAATATAATATAGCCATTATTTGGATTTTTGTGTTGAGCCCCTTCTCCCCTTCAGCTGAAAATTGATAGGTTTCGTCCTTATAGAGCTTTGAATGAAACAAAATGTATAACTATGGAAATGAGTTAATAGTTACTTACAGAGTGACCTACCATTGTCAAGTATTAGATTAATAATTAAACTTAGAGGTGAACTGTTGCATAGGTATATATTATTAAATGGTAAATATTGGCAACTACTGGTAAATTATTGCAAAAAGGCTTACGATTTCAGAAACTGTGAATTAAATAAATAAATAAATAGGAACACAGATATATTTATTATTTTATTTTCATTTGTATTTTAGAAAGAAAAATGTGTTCTTAGTAAGTTTATAGGATAATATTATTTATGTAAATCTAGACTACTCAAGACGGCTTAGACCATTGAGTTCGTCTTCATAAAAGGTCACATTATTGTATATATATTTTGTATGTAATTTTCTATTATGTTAATTGAATAAAGACTTTACTACTACTATGGAAATGAAAACTGTTTATTTTATCTGAAATATCTTTACTGAGCTCCTCAGATACTACCCCTTCCCTCCGACCTATCCCACAGAAAATTAGTGTTATCCTTATGAGGTTTTGAATTTACATATGAAATTTTATGTTGATACATTCATTACAACGGTAGTCAATAAAGTTTCTGTGTTAAGTTCCCCCCTTGCCATTGGATAATTTGGCTGAAAATCATTAGGTGTCGTCCTTATGAGGTTCTGGACACATATAATTTCGTGCCGAAACCTTCATTCTATCGGGAGTTCTCGTATTCACAGACAGAAATGTTGTTTCATTTTTGGTATCAGTGTCGAAAAACATGAAATTCCGGTGAAAGCTCAACTTCAAATTTCTGATCGATTACATTACTTCCCCTATACTTCGTAAAGCTGGGAAAATTAAAAAATAATAATAATAAATAAATAGCTGAAACCTCACCTTTGGTATCTGAGTAAGTAATCCTTCCAAACGATGCGCTGTCACTTTTGGATTTGCTCTTAAAGCGTCAAAAACTATTCGTATTTTATTCCTTGTCTGTTCAGAGCATCCGCGATGATTTCCTGCGGATAAAAGAGCACTTCCAGATTGGAAGAAATGGCTTACCGAATGTCCCATTTCAATCTAACTTCTGATTCATTCTACGATAATCATTATTAGAATTTATATCAAAAAATCTTACAACTTGGTTTTCATCGGTCACAACTGAATACATTTTATACAAAATGTAAAAGTTAACTCAAAGAGACAATTTATTCACAATAAGCGGTTTATTATTATAAATCCATTTCCCTCAACGAAAAAATATTGAAAAAATTCCATAACTTGTCAAAATGAATGTGCTCTTAATACTAGAATGAAACAACAATCGTGATGAATAAATGAAACAATTTCTTGAAAAATTATCAACGCATATTTGATTTCGGTGTGCCATATTTTAGTACTATTTGATGGGACTGAGCCTATAAGCCTCGGTTAGTCGAACTAAAGCAATAAAAGAATTTTTAAAAATAAAGTCAATTATTTATATATTTACTCCTACAATTTTAACAAGATCCAACTCTTAACATTATCAGTCCAAACATTGACATTTGACTACCTACTGATTAACAGCTGTTTGTATAACCTTGCACGGCTATCCAATCGATTTTTTCAAATAATAGAGAGTTCCAAAATCTATGCGTGATCTCACAGCTGAATCTAAAGAATGGTTGGGAAAAATTGAATGTAAAAAATACTATAGCTTAACGTACGATGATTTAATTAAATTTTATTCATCGATTATTAGAACAATAATACCTCAAGCAGGATTTTTTGTTATAAATGTATTTAAAAATATTAAGCAATAATTCACGTCATATTTTCATGTACATATTCACATTTCCCGCCCCTGACGTTTAACTGGTCAGCTCCTCGGTGAAATCTGGACCTAGCCTGTACAATGGTGTCCAAGAATCAATTTTTATGTCTTACAAAAAAAATGACAATGTTTGTCATACAAAAAAAATGACAAAAAAATGACAAAACAGAAAAATTAATATTATGAAATTTAGCTATATTTGTACAGAAATCATTCATTATCAGAAATCATTTGTACAGATTCATGTTTGGGCTATAACTAAGAGAATTTTTCGCTCTAGTGGACATGAGCCCGACTATATGGTGGCTTAAATTTTGCCTACCCAGATTTAGTTAGGTTAAGGGTCTTACCTGATATTGCACGTGCTCGGGACCATCACCTAACATCCCATCCGAAAGACGACATGCTCAAGGTTCTTTGATCTCCACCTAAAATCCTCGGCCTTGTATGGAACCCACTATCTTGAGCAGAGTAGGCAAGCATCCTACCAGCGCCCTTATTTTTTTAATTATTGAAAAATTGATGAATTTCTATCAAAATAGTTTTTCTATGATTTATATAAAGCGTGTACGTTGTAAATTTTTAGCTGCAAAAGCCGTCAGAATAGAGGGAGGGGACATAAAAACGCTATTTTTAAAATAACATTTAACACCCCCCCTAAATGCAAATAAATTATTATTTCTAATTAAAACTTGATGTCGGAGGGGGATGTAGGGTGATGTACTGGCCAGCAGAGCCGGCCGCCCAAAAATACCCCGGAAGGCGTGGGGGGATGTGGAGATGACTCCCCTTGGCTTCACAGCTGGATAGGATGGATTGGAGACTGGTTTACTTCAACTGGCTTGTCCTCTGCACTCTGCTTCTGTTTTCTTGGATATATGTCGAACCCCGAGCGAGCTGGGCAGGGCACACTAGTTGGACCAATGGTATCAAAAGTTCCAACTAGCGGCCCCTTAATCCAGAGCTGCTGAGGGAGTGGGAGCCGATCAGGGGTAGGGTCAGGCGTCAGCTGACCCTAGGGGCCCTCTAGCACGGATTCCCAACCGCTCAACAGCCCCGGACCGCACCCGCGCTCGCCAGGGGCCTAAAAGGTTTGGGGACAGTGGCGTGATAGTAGTTCTACCTAGTAGCTTAAAGGTGAACTACTATCACGGGCCAATCATGTTAAATTGGGGAAGTTTTTATAGTTGTTCTTGGCACGTGCGAGAATGTCACGGGAAGAGAGTTGGTATCAAACTGTAATTGCATAAAAACAATTACTATATAAATGATATTTTAAATTGTATAAATCCTAATCACGAAACATGTATAAAGAATAAATACGTTTTAAATAAAGTAGGAGAAAAACAAATAACAAAGGAAAATTGTTAAGTAAATGTTATGTAAATTGTTATGTAAAGATGTAAATAATGTGTATAGAATTTAAATAAATTGTTTTATTAAAAATCCTGTATACAATTAATTTATGTAGTCATTTGTATGTACCTACACTTTCCTTGGCCTAGTTTGCATACATAATCAAGTTGATTTAAATTAATATCACATCAGCCAAACCTAAAATTAAATACAATTTAAATTAAAAATGTATAAAAAAAATAATGTTTAATTCAACAAAAATGATAACTTCCCCATAGTGCGAACTCTTCAACAACAAAAAGGACTAAGGTGGCCTATATGTGACGTAGTATGAAATTCATATCTTGTGTCGGAAAAGAAAATTTTACAATATGTGTTAGCTTTAAAAATGTCAAATAGTCAATTTGAACTCGCTATTTTTTTTGAAAAACTCCATTTTATTTCCCCAGCTATACGAAGCACAGGGGAAGTTATATAATCGGTCAGAAATTCCTTTGAAAACTCAGCATCGAATTTCTGACCGATTATACAACCTTCCCTACACTTCGTATAGTTGGGGAAATAAAAGTTGTGAATACCAACCACGGAAATCCACTAACTTTCCATGTACATATGTATATGGTACGTGTATATATGGCTTCATTCTATGTAGCTTCAACGTGCATTCTTGAAAAGATGATTTTTTCCTCTTAAGATATGGTTTTGCATACTGCATCACGCTAATATACATAAATGTACACTCAAAAATAAATTGAGTAATTAGGCTTAAAATGACAATAATAAGCATCACTTCACATTACATTTAACATTATATGAGGAGTTTGGAGCCAGAGCGGACCAAATGGTTGAAACTGAACAGGTAGAAAATGGCAATTGAAAATTGAGTACATTTTGTTTATCTCCATAAATGGGCCCCAAATATTTATTTATATTTGAAATTTTAGAATAGTATTGGATGAGTGATCCCTTTTTGTGTTCTATAAAGTTTTTGAAGGCCGTATGATCCATTGTGACTTTGAAAATATATGCACAAAATACTTGTGGACTAAACTTAAAGTGCTGCTATCTATCACTGAAGTGAAGAAACTAAGTGAGCCACACTGGTTTTGAAAAAGGAAACCTATGCCAACATCAGGATGGTAATAACTCATTTTCCGAAAAATTGTGGGTTGGTCCGCTCTGGCTCCAAACTCCTCATATAACCACTTTTTTCTTGAAAATTCAACAAAAAAATGCAAAGAAAAATGTATTATTTGAATAATTGACGCACCTCCCCTATAGTAAAGTAAATGAACAAAGATATTAATGAATGAACAAAATGTTAGTTAAACCTGCATCTCCTGATGCTATATTGGTCCTTTCGTTATCACTTAAGTTTGTTGTTGCAGGTTTTGAACTGGGCGCATTACTTAAATCTTCATCACTGAAAACAAATAAATAAATATTATTAACAAAATAGTGTTAGGATAGGCACTTAGTTGAAAACCAAGTCTAGATAATATGAAATTTGATTCATGCAGTACTAATATTCAAAATATCAGATCGTTCAATGTCGGTTTTTGAAATTATTTTTATTGTTTATTAGATCAATTCTCTCTCTCTCCAAATTCGCCATGCCAATCTCATTTCATTTAAGTCCCTACTTTTCCATTATCTCCTAAATCAGCAAACCTCTGATTCCTAAGGCTGGCTCCTATGAGATAGGTCTCGTCTTTCTATGAGTCTCTCACTCCACTGAACAGATTGTCACTCTTCTGTTTCATCAGTCCAGTTTTTTACAATTCATATATATAAGTCATTATTGTTATCATATTTCTCATTATTATTCAAATTTTTATATATATATATATATATATATATATATATATATATATTTTTTTTTCTCTTCATTATTTTTTCCCTAGTGTATTATATTGTTTTATTTATTGTCTGTTTTTAACATTTAATATTTATTCCTAAAGACCTCTTTTCTTTTCTTTTTATTTTCTCAACTGGTGATACTTGTACTACTTTTGTTTATTTTTTATGTTAGTATTATATTCTTAGAGGACGTATATCCCAGAATAAAGATTATTTTTAATTTCATCAATTCTTCAATGTTCTGATTTGTGTATAGTGTTCGAAAAGGGTGAATTTCATACTTTTTCATCAAAATGCTGGTGTAAAAACAGATTTTCTCTACAGTTTACTTTTTAAATGGAAGTGATACCTGAGCATCTTCGACTATTATGATGTGAGACTTTTAAAAAAGCGAGGATGCGGCTTCCAAATACCAAAAAAATTTATGTAGAAGGGCAAATTAATGAGAAGCATGGCTTAACTGCGAGGAAACGCCAATTCCAGTGAATAAAGAGATCTACTCCGTTTGAAGATAATCTGGGAGAAAAAAGCGTGCTTTGGTCCATAGGTAGACATTTTTATTTCACCAAGACAATGCGAGACTTCACTTTGTAAGAGAAATAACACGGAATTGAAAAGTTATAAGTCAGCCATCATTGATTGGCATAGCCCCTTCGGATAACCTACTGTTCTGGAGTTACTAATTGCCCAGTGGAAGGACTCATCGGAAGAGGTAAAAAAAAGGAGCCGTTTTATTTTTCGAAGCAAAACCCAGAGTTTTTTGTTTTTTTTTTTGAGTGGAAATTTAAAATTTAGAAGTAAAATTGAAAATTTTTAGAAAATACATGATTAAAAATAACAAGTAAGTTTTTTATTACTTCATATCCCAGAATACAAGAACCGACATTACTTATAGGCTGATCTGATAATATTGACCTGGATCAGTCAATTATGCAAAACTCAAATTGTTAAACTAATAATAAGAAAGGAAACAACGAAAAAGAAATAAAATAATACCATATAGATAATAGTTAATAATAGGAATTAACAAAATTACAGGACTTTCTTATACCAACCATAATTTTACAAATCGCTTTCTCTTCTCATTTCATTACATACTGGCATTAGTGAAGGATATATAGAAGTAATGCGTTGGCCTCTGAATAATATATTTATTGACTAATTATTGATTATTCAACTTTATATTTTTCATTTTCGAAATCAAGGGATCGAAAAACGAAATTCCGGTGAAAAGTCAACATCGAATTTCGGACAGATTACATAACTTTCCCTATAATTCGTATAGCTGGGGAAGTAAAATGAAATGTTTCAAAAAAAAAAAAATAAAATAACTTACAGCATTATAACTGAATGGACCAGTTGTCAAGGGCTCCTTGATTTTCTCTTGAAGATAATTCAATTTGTCTGTTAAAATATCCAATTTAACATCTTTATCTAAAACGTTTTTCTGTAATTCTTCCTTTTGCCTCGTAAGAGTATTACATTGGACATATAACCTTTGAAGCTGAGCTTTATGCTTGAACTGAGGATCATCTGTATTAGATATGTCTAAAATATTTTCAATATTATCTCTTAAGGTTTGATTTTCTTCAACTAAATCGTCTCTAATCTTTTCTAATTCTCTTATTAGATTTGCTTTACCCTCTAGTAGTCTATTTTTTTCTTCAATTCTTTCTTTATCTTCATGAAGAGTTATCATTTCATTTGATAATTTTTCAATTACTTCTTCTAGCAGTTCATTTTTCTTAAGTAAATCGTTTTTTTCTTGTTCGAAAATCTCATATGGATATTGGGATGGTGCAGCTTGGATAAGTGAGGAGTCATTACCCCTGACGGTGGATAGAGGAATGTCTTCACCTATTTCGGTAGTGGGCGATTGATGATTTTGTTTTTTTGTTGATGGTTTGTCCGTTGCATCACTCCCATCATTGACAACCTGCGATTTATCCCCAGTAGCCAATGACTGAAGTTTTTTCAATAAAATGTCCCTTTCTTGTCGAAGTCTGTCAGCCTCTGCAGCTTTCACTTTGAGAACTATAATTCTTGATTCTATTTCGTCCATATTAAGTGTGCGAAAATTCTCTCGCCGTGTTGACGTTTTCCCTTTATCCATATTTGCGAACTTTTATTTAAAATAAATACAATTTTGAAAACATGACTGCCTTATTTTTAACCATTAATTTCTTGAAAAAATGCAGCCATATAAGATAGGTTATGTTATAAAAAATTATATTTTCAATCTGACTACATTTTGAATAAGGAGTTATCCAGATGAAATCAGAAAATACACAATTTTAACTAAAATTATTTATTGAACATTTTAAACATATACAATTTTCAGGAAAATTAGTAAATTCTAAAATTACTCAAAATCATGTAGTAATTTTCATTTTTTATATTTGTTTTTTTCTTACTATCTATTCACGGAAGATTAACTTCAAATTTGCCATTCCACAGTTAGTTAGTTATTACGACTCACGCCCGGGCTTTAACTACAAGGTCATATCGCCAACTACCAGAGGGCTCCTTCGTCACTCTGGTGGACAGCCTGACTCTACTATGGGAGTCTTAAATTTTAATTCACCTGGCGATCTTTAACGAGTTCTGACATCGTTCAGGCTCGGGACCATCGCTTAACGTCCCATCCAAATGACGGCGCACTTAAGTTTATTTTACCTTCCAGATCAACTAAAATAAGGGCCTCAGCCGGGTTTTGAACTCGCGATCTTGAACTCAGTAAGCAAGCACGCATACCACTGAGCTACCAGCGCCCTCATTCCACAATTCCTAACAACAATAAAGATATACTTTTTTTTAGGGGGGGGTGTCTTAAGATATATTGTAGTTGGAGCAATTACGTTTGGGTTAGGAGGATCAGAGGGGACCAGACAGGGACACCCGGGGCACCCAATCTGCAGAGCCAACCACACCAAGAGATCAGGGACAGCACCACCGGATCATTCTCTCTTTTTTAGCCATTCAATTTGTGCAGTACAATATACATCAGCGAAGCTTGACCGAGAGAAAATTAAAAGTTATCGATTTGTATATAGGAAAATTGCGCCCCAATCCTTTTATTATTATTACTTCATATATCAACTATTATTTATTACTAATATGTATTTTTAAGGTGCATGTAATATAATATCTCTGCAATTTCGTAACAGAAAAATAAGTGGTTTAAACAGCTGGAAACAAAAACGTTTTTTAAATAAAGACTAATGTAACTGAAAATAGGTTGAAGTCGAGCGAAAGTGTATAATCTGTGTTTTGAAATGATGAAAAACGTGAGGTATGCTTTAAATAATCGGACATTCAGATTTTCTACAAATATTTTTGGAATCACTACCCACCGATGTAAATCCACGAAAGATGATGAATTTGCTTCAAGAGTAGAACAGTGTAAAGAAGGCGGGAATACTAAAGATGGTAAGTTTGCTTCAAAAGTTGAAGGATGCAAAAATTTAGATTCTTCAACTGAAGAGCATTTTGCTTCAAAGGTTGAACAATGTAAAAGTTCAGGTTCTACAAATGAAGAGCAGTTTGCTGCAAAGGTTGAGCAATGTAAAAGTTCTGGTTCTACAAGTGAAGAGCAGTTTGCTGCAAAGGTTGAACAGTGTAAAAGTACTGGTTCTTCAAGTGAAGAGCAGTTTGCTGCAAAGGTTGAACAATGTAAAAGTTCAGGTTCTTCAAGTGAAGAGCAGTTTGCTGCAAAGGTTGAACAATGTAAAAGTTCAGATTCATCAAATGAAGACCAGTTTGCTTCAAAGGTTGAACAATGTAAAGGAAAGTCTTCTACAAGTGAAAAGCAGTTTGGTTCAAAGGTTGAAGAATGTAAAGGAAAACCTTCCTCCCAGGTTGAATGTTCTTCAAAAGTTGACAAGAAGTCTTTAGAAGTGTGCCACAAATCAGATCAAAAAGGCAAACTCCCTATGCAAGTCCAAATTGCAAAACCTAAATCAATTGCAATGTTTACGGAGAAGAAAAAAGTGGAAAAAATTGAAGAGGAGAAAGAAGAAAAAATAGATTACTCTTTAAAATTGAATATAAACAAAGACGTGTCTAGTTCAGAATGGAGACCCTACTCGCCTTTCACGTGGAACTATAAAGAAGACATTGTAGAGTTTGCCCTTGCCAGGATTGACGATGTTCTCAACTGGGGCAGAGCAACCTCAATATGGCCGTTGACTTTTGGACTGGCCTGTTGCGCTGTGGAGATGATGCACATTGCAGGCTCACGTTACGACATGGATCGCTACGGTGTTGTATTTCGAGCCTCTCCTCGACAGACAGACCTCATCATCATCGCTGGAACTGTTACCAACAAAATGGCACCCGCGCTGAGAAAAGTCTACGATCAAATGCCAGAACCCAAGTGGGTTATCTCAATGGGAAGTTGTGCCAATGGGGGTGGCTATTACCATTACTCGTATTCCGTGGTTCGTGGGGCCGATAAGATCATACCTGTGGACATATACGTTCCAGGGTGTCCTCCCACAGCTGAAGCACTCATGTATGGAATTCTTCAACTTCAGAAGAAAATTAAAAATATAAACTATATCCAAATGTGGTATAGGAAATGAGTTCGTTCACAACCTTGTTTTTAAAATGTATTAATTCCTGTACCCAGGACTTACATTGTAGAAAACAGTCCTTATATGAATGTTTAGATAAATAAAGAGGAAAAATAATCAAAAATTTATTCGATAGTCATGAGCGTAATTAACGAATAAATTGCATTCTGTCTTCTCTTTTCTTGACATTTTTTACATTAATTTACCAGGTCAAAAGTCAGTTATGTATCTTTATCACATTTACTTCATATTTTTATTTTTTTTACTTGTATTCAGTCGTCGCATCGACATATTGGGCGACGATTGTCAAATTAATTTATTTATTTATTAAAGCACACCAAGTTTACACATTTTTGATACTAGTGCTTGACCTGGGCGCCACAAAAAAAAAGTCATGAGAATTCAATTTAATAAGAGAAAAATGTACTTCGAATATTTTACATATATTCGCACACAACTTTCACAGTTAATACAGTTTGGGACTGATATTTTTCAGCACCTTTAGTATAAAGAAGCATTGTAATCACGCAAAAATGGAATATGAAGTTCCCCACACATTTTGGTCATTTTCGCAATGATATCGGATTGTGTGTGTGTGTGACTGAAACTTTTTGAGAACTCTAACTTAGAAAGATAGAGAAATTGCAGCAATTAATTTCAATTTTTAGATGAAGATGTCACATTTGCTAACTTTAAATCTGAGTAGGTTACGGCCGAAATCAAGCGGAAATTCAGACAACTTTACTTTTGGGACTTAACAATGTTTTACAACAATTTAGACAAAACATACTCCCTAAGATATATCGCTCCAAAGAATGTACAATAAATTTCCATTGGAAATAGTTCGAAGTAATGTTTAAATTGTAACGGCAAGGAGTCTTAAATAGTTCATATCGCCTACTACCAGAGAGCTTTTTCGTCGCTCTGGTAGAATGTCCAACTCTACTATGGGAGTCCTAAATTTTGTCTACCCAGGTTTATTCACTTGGATACAAGTTTGTCAAATAATAGTTTAAATTGTAACTCATAGCAAGGAAATTTAAAATATATTTCTGTTGGTGATTTTTTTACTTAAAATTATTTTAAAAAATATATCTGATGATGCCATACAGGATTTTCTTATACCAACCACTTCCTTCCTCCACCGCATTTTTCTCAAAATAATTTCATACTGGCATTACTGGGTATAAGAGTCACTCTCAATATTAGGCTGTACAATGAAACAAAGAAAACCACTTACGCTAACACATTACTTTCATAAAACCAGTTTGAATTGAATTTGTATTTGGGGGGTATTTTTCTTTAACTAACATATGAACCAAATGTATAATGAAAACAAGGTTAGAGTACTTACGTTTTTTTAAGACAGAACGCATAAACACAGGCCAGGCCTCCAAGAATACCAATGAAGATAGCCATAATTCCAGCCAGACCAAGTTGAAAGAAAACAGTATTCGCTTTGGCATTTATCTCAGCTATGGAGAACAAAAGAATAGCAAACAGTTTGTCTTTTATTTTAACTTAATGGGTAAAATATTACAAGTGACGCAAAAAGATGAAACGCTAAGGTCCATTTTCGAATTTTGTCATGATCATATTACATTAATGGAAAATAAACAAGACGACGGTGAATCACCGGCTATGTACTTCCCCAGCAAGAACCAATCAATTATGTTTTCGCTCTCCCTCCAAAGCCAACCTACTGTTAGGGCTAAAACTCAATATTTGATTTACATAGTGGCTTCTGAATTCTCATACTAAATTTTGTGTTCTCATAGAAATAAAAGATGTTGTCTTCCCACTGTTTTATTTTAGACCAGAACCGGTTTTCAGCGTCATCATCAGTGGTTCATCTATCATAGAATAACAAAATATACAAATAATGAAAAGTATAAATAACTCTTAAAGCATCAGGGTACAGCGTAACAAGATAAAAAGTATTTGTATATTTTGTTATTCTATGATAGATGAACCACTGATGATGACGCTGTTGCGTCGAAAACCGGTTCTGGTCTAAAATAAAACAGTGGGAAGACAACATCTTTTATTTCTATAAGAAATCTCGTCCCACAACATCTTACTATCACATGAAATTTTGTGTTCATTACATCAGCAGTTATTGGGATTTTTTACTTGAACCCCCCTCTGTTCCTATCTCTTTTTGGTCGATTTGGCTGAAAATCAATAGGTGTGTTCTTAAGAGGGTCCTGAACAGATATATAAAACTTCAAGTCGATACATTCGTTCTATCGGGAGTTATCGAGTTCATAGACACACACATAGACAGCATTTTATTTTTGGAATCAGGAGATTGTAAACATAAAATTCTGTTGAAAACCCCGCATTGAAATTTTGACCGATTATATAATTCTTATCATTGTAGAGGTAATTGTTTTTTGTTTAAAATTTCCCCAAACTACCCAAAAAATAAAAATCTAATTTTCCGACTTAAGTGCAATATTTTTATCATTAGGGGTCGAAATAACTATACATTTCCATGATTTCACTCGTTTTACAAAAGAGTGTGCCACTTTGTGATAAAAATTTTCGAAAATTGCGTTATGTAATTTAAGGGTAGCCCTTTGATAAATACATACTATATTCTGAAGATAATGTCTAACCTCTTAAATCTCTTTCTTCATGTAAATTTAATAGCCAAAGTCTGAGATCAGTCAAATTTAAATTGCATTGTAAGAACTCTTCATTCCATTCATAAAACCTGAGAATAAAAAAAAAAATGAAATCGAATTTAGACTGTCAAATAATAAATTTCACAATGCATACGTACCGTGCGCAGATACAACTATCATTTTTGGAACACAACATTCTGAAATCTCCACAGTGATCATCATGCGAACAGCTAATGTGAATAGTTGGCTGAATTTTGGTATCGTCTAAATAACAAAAAATAAAATAATTTTCAATTCTTTAAATTGAATATAATAATTATATATTGATTTTATTAATTATTAATTTAATAGAGTTTGCGATACTAACGTGCAACTGATGATTTAATATTTAACAAAACAAAACAAATCAAAATCAATATTAGATCCATCGAAACGAGTGTCAACGGGAGAATAGAAGACTTGATATCAGTGAGTTAAAATAGGTGTCTATAAATAAAGGCGAACCGAAATAGACATTCAGAGGAAGACAAGCCTACTGATCAAATGAATGTTGATAATAAGAAATTAATAAAATAATACTAACTGTTCAGCCGGTTAGTAATGTTATCTGCCTGGTTAGTAACTGTAACTGGGTTTATAAGGATGTTACATGTGAATTTTATAAAAATCTGATCAAGCCTTAAAGAGCTAACAGTAATTTTATTTTTGGGTCCTTTATAATTCCCCTCCCATGCAAAAATATAGTGTAATATTATAAGCAAGAAACTTGTGATTTGAGAAGTGCTAGCCTACTGAGCTTAAGATCGCGGGTTCGAAACCCGGCCCTTGGGTTTTTTATATAAGAGATGAAAAAAAAATTATGCCGTCCTTCGGATAGGAAAATCTGCTCTGCTGGCTTGGTTCAGTGTTTTTCTTGTTTTAGGTCAACTCGTTTTCTTATTGCTTCCACTTACTAGTTATGATTAATATTAATTAAGTCTAGTCATTTCATTTCACATCATCGGATATGATGAAAAGACAACCTGAGCAGTGTTCACTTTGCACAGAGAATGCTACTTAATTTCACATACTGGATATAATATGAACTGAACTGATAGCAGATCTCCATAATAAAGGCGCTTCTTATATGACATTCAGAGATCCTCTAGTAGCAACTCGAAGACAGACTAGCAGAAGGGAAATCCTGGGAAAAGGCAGAAAACTGGAAGTAGATCTAAAAAGAGAGGGGTACCCCGGTGGTACCTAGGCGAAGAGAGAAGCCTATATGCTGGAGAGTCCAGCTCCAGGTGTCAGGAGGGGCACTCGGACAAGGCCAGGACATGACCACTACACAGATCACCAGTGTCTATTCCTTCTTCAAGAAAACATTTGTACGTTGCGAGCTGACATAATAGATTCCGAAATCGTCCTAGAATGCCTTCAAGCACTGGAGTCCCTGACAGATCAAAATAGAGTGGAGTTGAGATGGGTGCCAGGGCATCAGGGGTTTCAGGGCAACGAAAGGGCTGATCAAATGGCCCAGGCAGAAGCTGGCACGAGAACCTATAGGACCGGAACCCTTATGCGGGATCTTTAAGAGCACCGCAAGGGCGGCAATAAATGATTGGCTGACCAGGGATCACATCCAGCTCTGGAGAGGGGTCCCAAAGCAAAGACATCCAAAACTCTTTGTAGAGGAACCCTCAGAGAAAAAGAGCCGAGAACTCCTGAATATGAGCAGAATGGATCTAAGAGCTATAACAGGACACTGTCATATGAACAAACACCTATACAATATGGGCATCGCTAGAAGCCCTCTGTGCAGGAAATGTGGCGAGGAAAATGAGACTCCGGTTCATTTTCCAAGCCAGTGCGGGGCGCTAGAAAGCAGATGTTACTGCTTCGGGTCTGCCATAACGAAACCTAAGCAGGTAATGGAAGGAACCTGCAGAAGAATTCTCGACTTTATTAAAGATACAGGGCTGCTGTAGGGACCAACACACACAGGGCACACAATAGGCGTACTCTGGACACTATCAGCCCTCGGAAAAAAAAAAAAAGATTGTACTATTTACAGACATTTGAGTTCAGACTTATTCTTACTATTATTCTTATCTCTTATTATTGTAGTATTATATTTTGTTCTCTTGTTCTTCAGAATAAGTATTATTTTTGTTCTATACGTGATAGTTAGGGTGAATGAGGATTAGTGATTAGGTAGGGCGATTGGATTACCGAGAACTCAATCCTAAGTTGGATACAATTGTTATGGATGCATTTATAACGTTGATGAGGCCTAATGATATAGGGTGATATAGACTTGGTCTTGGATGGCACTGGTGCCTTGTACTTCTGCAGACACAATATGCCCTTAAGAGCAGATATTGATGAGCCCTTACGCCTAGCCCTGGAAGAAGAGATACGTGGACAGTCCAGACCAGAGTGTTGCAAGGAAATTGTTCAGAAATGGATGGTGGAGAAATGGCAACAACGGTGGTCACGATCTCCGGATGGCCGAACGACTTATGCACACTTCCCGGATGTCCGGGTACGCCTTGACTCAACATGGGTACAATCTGATCAATGGATGTCCCAGATATTATCAGGTCATGGAGATTTTAACTCCAAGCTCTTCTTCTTTAAGAGGAAGAACAACCCGAAATGTTCGTTCGGCATCGAGACTGGTGAGCATGTAGTCCTTGAATGCCCGCTGTACGCCAGGCCAGGGTGGAGTTGATTTGCGGGACCGAATCTGCGGCGTCTGGTGACGAAAACCGGCTACCCACTGTTCAGTGGCTCTTGGCGGACATCCACCGATCGTTGCAGATTGGTCGACTGGTGGCTGCCCCCAGCCCCTCACAGCCTCATATTGATTATCATAAACCTAACCTTCTCTCGCACGACAGGGTGATGTCCAACAACAAGGGGCACCCAGAAAAGAAGAAATGGGGGGGGGGGGCCCAAGGGAGAGTGAAATGAAAATCGATTTGTAAATTATTATGAGTGACCCAAAATGAACATGCATCCCCGGAATATATTTCGAAAACCAAAATAAGAATTATCATTTTTGTATCTCGATTAACGTCCAACCACAAAAATGTAGTGTATTAAATTAAGAAAACAAGTAGCACGTCATGTTTTTACGTCAAATATTAATCGTGTCAATAGTGAAAATGTTCGAGAAAGGAATTTATGCCTAACAGAATATATATTTTTTTTCCCCATTGAATGTTTTTGGAATTTTTAAACTGAACATTAAATAAATAGTCATATTAATACTTTTAAATAATTTTTCATAAAAATTGTGTCTGCTCCTCACACATAATGTTTAAATATGATACACACAGAACAAAAAGTAAGGATAGAAAAAACAGTAATATTTAAAAATATATATAATATATGATTTATATAACAAACAAGTAATATTATACAATAATAGTTAACAATACATAACAGCCACAGCCAAAGTGATAAATACCATAAATTCCGATTACTCCTTAAAATAAAGATATTTTTAATACTGGCCAAACAATTTCACATTTATAGTGTAGGTTAATTATAGTGACGAGGTCATATCGCCTACTACCAGAGCGCTCTGATGGACATTAGCCCGACTCTATAGTGGGAGTCCAAAATGTTGCATATCCTAAATGTTTATCCCCCATAGGGTTAGGGGTCTTCAGGACTTAAGGTTCGGGACCATCGCTTAACTCCTTTACACCTCCCAGTTTTTTACACCTCCCAGAGTTAATGTAAATACATTCGAAAGATAACCATTCAATTCGGTTATTGGTCATGTTGATTTACATTTTCGAACGATCCTCTTAGGAAACTGTTCAACATATTGTAATAATGTAAAAATAAACTAATAGGTGACGAGAGATGTCCTCCAGTACAAGATCTATTGACTTGTGTGGTCGTCACCCCATTTTACAGAAAAACAACATGTTTCCCAACAGAACGAAAGTAAATCTCAAAAACAAAATAAAGATGTAACGGAAAAGCAATATAATAAAAGGTAAAATATATTTTTGTAATATTTAAACAATAAATTGAACAGATTGTCCCCGGAAATCCTGAGATTACTAGACAAATGTTTAATCCCAGATCTAGGATGCTTGTACCTGCTCCCAATTGTACTTCTTTCAAAATTTATATAATTTCAAATAAACTTGACCAATTTGAGTACAACAAAATTTGTCACAGTATCGTTTATTATAAAGAAGAGATAAAGATCTTGGAGAGTAGGACAGTTTCCCTCTTTGTCTACAACGGGGTCGGCAATTTTTTTTACACAGTATATTACCACAGGTTTTTATTTGCAGATCGTATATCAAAACATTATAAGTAAAATTAGCAATAAGATATAATTAAATTACCATGAATTCATACATCAATGGAGTTTATAAAAAGCCTCCAAACTCAGACATATTGCACGTTAAATAAATATATAATTTTATCCTCAAATAAACCTAAAAAGTAATTTCCCCATTCTTTCGCACTAGGGGGACATAAGGACCTCAGGTTGCTGATCTCTGATCTACGTGAAAAAAAAGGTCTCCAGTATTAAATTAATAATTGAGGGCGCCGGTAGCTCATAGATAACTTCCTTACTGAGTTAAGGAAATCCGGACGAAGCCCTTAGGTTTTTCATGTGGGAGGTGAGAAAACCTTCGATGGGACGTTAAACGTTGTCAGGTACTTGTTAAAGACTGCTCCTACCCTAGGTGAATAAAAGGGTAAGCAAAATTTAGAACTCCCATAATAGTCGGGCTCATGTCCACCAGAGTGATGTTTCGTCAAACATCGCTTTGGTAGTAGGCGATATGACCTCGAAGTTAAAACTCGGGAATGAGTCACAATAACTATGTGCAAATATTTTTAACATGAATTCAAAATTAACAAGTGCCTTCACCATATTAAATGTATACAAGCGACGTCCGAATACATGTTTGCGATCTTTGTCGATTTAGTGGAAAACTAATAAAAACAAAGAACTTGTTTCATATTTATATTCTCTAATTCCATAAGAAAATAAGTGTACCTATTTCAGCTTATGCCATTGTCAGCACTAAGTTCAAAAGTGACATTAAGGTTGCTAGGTTATCATATTTATACAAATCTCAGGTTACCTGAGTACCCTGTGGTACATGTATATAATTTTGTGTAATTAGACAATGTTAAAGAAGTTCTTTGTTTTCAAAGAAACTATTTTAAAACAACTAAATGTGAATTTTAACTCTAATATCATATTGTGTAGTTTTATTCTAGGGGGAAAAAATATTTAATCCTGAATTCCGCACAGTTTATTAGCAGGTACAGCAATATCTGAAAATAATATTGAATACATGAGTAACTGATTTAGAAAGGTTTAAAATTAGAAAAAGAAAAATTAATATAAGCACTATTATTTACCAATTTTTTTAGGATAAGGAAGATTCAAATTATTCATAAGTGTAATGAAATCTTCCTTTGATTTTGTTAGACGAGGATTGTAATACTTTTCTTCTTCAACTGTTGTCACCGTAAACCCTAAAACACAATAAATAAACAAACGTAATATATATTTACAGCATCACTTCTCCCATTTACATTTTGCCTTTTCAAAAAATAGCAATTACACACGTTTCGGGAAGCACTCTCATCATCAGTAAGTATCTATAATTCATCTAGCTATAATTCAACTGTTTTTTATATTAACATTTCTTTCGTCAATCAGAATCCTTCTTTTATAGAACATATTTATTGTGTTGAATTCTACATTTAAACACCAAGTAAAAGGTTTTAACTGTGAATTAATAATATCCTTACACAACCCGAAAGAAATAATAAATGAACTCTTTTAGTAGGGACTATCACTTTAATAAAAATGTATGCGAGATTTTGTGAAAATAATGATTCCAAGTTTGAAGAAACTCTAGTTTCTAATTCCCATTTCTGTGATTCAATATAGAGGTCGACTCAATTAATATGTTCTATAAAAGAAAGATTCTGATTAACAGAAGGAATAGATAACATACATATTTATATAATTATTTTTATATATAAATAACATATATTATATAAAAAACATTTAACAGATGAATCAATAATTGTTTTTGTCGCAAAAGTCGGAATACCCCATCGTGCAGAAAACAAGCCTCTCATCTTCTGGTATGAACAAGCCTCTCATTGCATGAAGCTTAATGTCATTTAAACTGACATAATTGCAGAGATATTGTGAAATAATTCAAATGGACTTGAAAAATAAAATAAAACTGGTTTATTTAATATATTGTCTAATTTCACTAACTACATATACATGGGAGTACTTTCGGTATTTCTACCATCCTCAGCCAAAAGCATAAGAGATAAGACTAAGTTAATTTTCAGAATGTCAGCCTCTCGAGGAACCCATTACCCTCCCTATTGGTGTTCCCCATGACGTCAGACATTCCTAACTAAGCTAAATTGTCAAGCTGTGAGATATTTTATGACAAGGCGGTCCCCATATTTCAAATGTGTGACCCCTTCTAAGATCTAGGTATAAAGCATTAACAATGAACAGGCGAATAATATAACATTAACAAATCAAAAATAATTGGTTCCAGTTACAACTTAATTAAAATTATTATACTTTCAAATGTGTGACCCCTTCTAAGATCTAGGTATAAAGCATTAACAATGAACAGGCGAATAATATAACATTAACAAATCAAAAATAATTGGTTCCAGTTACAACTTAATTAAAATTATTATACTTTCAAATGTGTGACCCCTTCTAAGATCTAGGTATAAAGCATTAACAATGAACAGGCGAATAATATAACATTAACAAATCAAAAATAATTGGTTCCAGTTACAACTTAATTAAAATTATTATACTTTCAAATGTGTGACCCCTTCTAAGATCTAGGTATAAAGCATTAACAATGAACAGGCGAATAATATAACATTAACTAATTTTTGATTTGTTAATGTTATATTATTCGCCTGTTCATTGTTAATGCTTTATACCTAGATCTTAGAAGGGGTCACACATTTGAAAGTATAATAATTTTAATTAAGTTGTAACTGGAACCAATTATTTTTGATTTGTTAATGTTATATTATTCGCCTGTTCATTGTTAATGCTTTATACCTAGATCTTAGAAGGGGTCACACATTTGAAAGTATAATAATTTTAATTAAGTTGTAACTGGAACCAATTATTTTTGATTTGTTAATGTTATATTATTCGCCTGTTCATTGTTAATGCTTTATACCTAGATCTTAGAAGGGGTCACACATTTGAAAGTATAATAATTTTAATTAAGTTGTAACTGGAACCAATTATTTTTGATTTGTTAATGTTATATTATTCGCCTGTTCATTGTTAATGCTTTATACCTAGATCTTAGAAGGGGTCACACATTTGAAAGTATAATAATTTTAATTAAGTTGTAACTGGAACCAATTATTTTTGATTTGTTAATGTTATATTATTCGCCTGTTCATTGTTAATGCTTTATACCTAGATCTTAGAAGGGGTCACACATTTGAAATATGGGGACCGCCTTGTCATAAAATATCTCACAGCTTGACAATTTAGCTTAGTTAGGAATGTCTGACGTCATGGGGAACACCAGTAGGGAGGGTAATGGGTTCCTCGAGAGGCTGACATTCTGAAAATTAACTTAGTCTTATCTCTTATGCTTTTGGCTGAGGATGGTAGAAATACCGAAAGTACTCCCATGTATATATAGTTAGTGAAATTAGACAATATATTAAATAAACCAGTTTTATTTTATTTTTCAAGTCCAATTAATGTCATTTGTAAAAAAGCGGAAGGGGGTCTGGGAAAAATTCGGCACAACAACAAAAAAGGTTTTCTGGGATTACAAGATAAAATCAAATAAACCAAAAAATATGTGAATATTATCTGTTTAGATTTAATTTATCGAGGACGGCTTACTGAAAAAGCAATTTTGCAACAAAAAATATTATTGTATTCACCCAGGAAGTAAAAGCATAATTACAGAGTAAAGGCAAAATAATCTGTGAAAACTTGTATGTAGAATTATACAGGAAGAAAAGACCTTATGATCTGAGTTGGCCATCTTGTGCATTTTTTCATCAAGACAGGTTACTCCACGATTTTCCCAATGTTCTTGACGCCACACAACCGATCGATTGTACTTCTGCAGAGACTGGTTGAAGTATACTTCGAATTTTATAAAAAACTATTTCTTTGAAATATTGTTTTATTATATAAGAATATTTAAAAATCACCTCTATAGTCGTGGGCTGGATAGAGTTTGAAGTTGTCAGGAAGTGATAAGATCTGACCATGTACAGACTCA
Source organism: Aradus depressus (assembly GCA_963662175.1). Lineage (NCBI taxonomy): Eukaryota > Metazoa > Arthropoda > Insecta > Hemiptera > Aradidae > Aradus > Aradus depressus. The sequence goes on from OY759219.1 coordinate 31,257,339, forward strand.
TAGAGTGTAGCAGCATCACCCTCTTGGAAGTCGGTTCTTCCGCAGCCTCTTACCAGCAGAGCATCACCAGTGAAGGCAATCCCTTGCTCTTCGCAAATGTAAGTAACACATCCTGACAGATATAATAAAACAATTGATATTTTATTTACATAAGTTATTACTATTTCAATAATAATATTAATACATGAGCTTCACTACTATGTTTATAAATAAAACTGTAATGGCGGTTTGATTGAGGATTTTTTAATGCTATTCACGATATATGAGTGAAAAGGCGAGAATACGGCTTCCATATACTGAAAAGTGGTGGACATTTATAAAGAGCAGATGAGTGAGATGCGGTGGCTTAATCCCTGCGAAACGCCAATGCCGCATGCTAGGAGAGTATTTATATGCGGAAGACGTTAAAATCTGTTTGGTGGGATATGGAATGAATAATGCATTATACATTTTTGAAATGTTAACAATACATTTACGAAAGTGGTCTACTGCAAACAACTTCTCCGCTTGAGAGTTATATTCCATCAGGACAATGCGAGACCTTATGTTGCAAGATAGACCCAAAAACTACACTACTTGGGTTGAAAAAGTATGTCAGCCACCGCATTCTCCAGATATCGCCCCTTCAGATAACCATTTGTTCCTGAATCTCCAGAACTTTCCAATTGAGGTTTCATCGGAAGAGGTAAAAAGGGATCAAACGCAAAAAAATTTAGAAGTAAATAGAAAAATGTTGTAGACGATTGTGGAAAATAAATCATTAAAAATTGACACATATTTTTACTTCTCAGATTTACGAAGTATAGGGGAAGTTATGTAATCTGTCAAAAATTCTATGCGGAGTTTTCCACGGAAATCAGTTTTTCCTACCTACTGATTCCAAAAAATAATCGGTGAACACGATAAGTCCCATGAAAGTATAACTATCTTTGTAATGAATGTATTGACACGAAATTGCACACTTACAATCTTATTGCTTCCAACAATTTCGAAAATCGTACTACTAACTGGAGGTTAGGTTAGGTTTTATGACTCATGCCCGGGCTTTAACTACAAGGTCATATCGCCTACTACCAGAGCGCTCTTTGTCACTCTGGTGGACATGAGTCCGACTCTACTGTGGGAGTCCTAAATTTTGCCTACCCTAAATTTTTATTCACCTAGGGCAAGGGTCTTTAACGAGTACCTGACATCGTACAGGCTCGGGACCATCGCTTAACGTCCCATCCGAAGGACGGCGTGCTTAAGTTTATTTTACCTCCCATATAAAATAAACTAAGGGCCTCGGTCGGGTTACGAACCCACGTTCTTCAGCTCAGAAGTAAAGCACGCAAACCACTGAGCTACTGGCGCCCTCACTACTAACTGGAGAACATTTGGTTGTAGAAAAAAATAAATCGATTTCGAATTTCTTGAATGCATCATTTTAACTCTAGACGAAATCTTCTTTAAAAAAATATACCATTATACGGTATTAGAGGTAATAAGCGCTTGATCTCTTTCATGCGCTTATTATCTCTTTCATGAGGTAATAAGCGCATGAAAGAGATCAAGCGCTTATTACCTCTAATACCGTATAATGGTATATTTTTTTAAAGAAGATTTCGTCTAGAGTTAAAATGATGCATTCAAGAAATTCGAAATCGATTTATTTTTTTCTACAATCAAATGTTCTCCAGTTAGTAGTGAGGGCGCCAGTAGCTCAGTGGTTTGCGTGCTTTACTTCTGAGCTGAAGAACGTGGGTTCGTAACCCGACCGAGGCCCTTAGTTTTTTTTACCTGGGAGTTAAAATAAACTTAAGCACGCCGTCCTTCGGATGGGACGTTAAGCGATGGTCCCAAGCCTGTACGATGTCAGGTACTCGTTAAAGACCCCTGCCCTAGGTGAATTGCTTGATCTCTTTCATAGTTACTTATCTGCAAGGTTTCAGAGTCGATGTAACTGGTATACATCAGTGGGAAGAAACCATATGCGGGATACCTCAAGGATCAATGTTAGGACCTTTGCTATTTCTTTTACATTAACGATTTACCTTGTTATATAAAACTTTTTACGGCAGTCCTTTTCACGGATGATACTAATATTCTGTGACAGCTAAAATTAATGAGTTAATGGCTTCTAATCAATGAGGTTGGAATCTAGATTTCAAATACGATTTAAAAAATGTCTGTGAACACGATAACTCCCGATAAAAGGAATGTATGGCCATGAAATTTTATATGTGAATCCAGAAGCCTCTAACGACGACATACATTGTTTTAAGCCAAATCGACCAGAGGAAAGAGGGGATTAGGGGGGAAGCGCAACATAAAAAGTCTAATAACTGCCGACAAACTGAATATTTAGCACGAAATTTTATATATGTGACCAAAACATAAGGACAACACCTATCGATTTTCAGTCAAATCGGCCAAAGGGGAGAGGGGCTTCGGGGAGAGGTTCAAGTCAAAACGTCTAATAACTGCCGATATAATGAATTTATCTACACAAAATTTAGTATGAGGATTTAAGGAGCCTCTATATAAGTCAACTATCAAATATCAGCGAGAACGATCGACTGGTTTTGGAGGGGGAGCGAAAAATTAATTAATACGTTCTGAGGAAGTTACATTGCCGATTTTTTTATTGCTTTTTATCCCAGAATAGAAAAACCGCCATTGGTTATAGGATGACCTCATGTGTTATCTAATTTAAATAAATAATATATGCCTACCATTAGTATGTCCTGGTGTAGAACGAACACACAAAGAATGTCTACCAAATTGTATAGTTTCACCAGGCTGAATGTAGATATCTGCTAATGCACCACTTGTTTTCGAAATGATAGATTTACAGCCAGATTTCTTCTTTAGCATACCAGTCCCTGTTATATGGTCGGCATGCATATGCGTATTCACTAGAAAAAATAAAAATAAATAAATAAAATTAGAGTGCTTCAAGAAAAAGACAAGTTCGATTTAATTATAGACTATGATTCATAGACTTACCACCATATTTAAGAGTTAAACAAAGTTCTTTAATAAGTTGAAGGTCTCGATCAACTTGTTCTAAAACTGGATCAATTAGCAAACATTCCTTCGAAGTAAGATCTCCAAGAAGGTAAGTATATGTCGAACTTTCTTTGTCAAAAAGCTGTAAACCCAAGTTGGAAAATTACATAAAGTGAGAATCTCGAAAATGATATAATAAAAAATGTTTAAAAAAACTACCTGTCGGAAAATGAAATCTGTGGACAAAGGAATCTGTGCAGAACTCATCATTGACCTTGCGGACAGCTTCAATAAACTGGGACAATTCAAATTAAGAACTCTAACCGTAGGAACTATGGCAACTCTCTGTAATACAGTAATTAAAACATTCATGATGTGTCCCTGAAAAATTATGAGTCAGTATGAAAAAACTTAGATTTGAACAAATCATTTTGAAATATATTAATGCGAAGATATCTCTTATCAATATCATCCATCGATAAATCTTAAGGATCGATCAAAATTTGAGTTAACTTGTGTAATTTTCCTCAATAATTAAAAAATTACAAGTACCCTTCAGATTCATCATACTTAAATAAAATGAAGTGACATTCCCACTCAAACCATGATTTATTTAGATACAAATTGTTGAGAAAGTTTATGAAATAAATAATAGTGTAATGTTTAATAAAAATGCACATACGTTTGAAAATGTACGAATTCATGACAATCCTGAGTTACATATATTAATTAATTTATTCCAAGATGTCTTAATTTTTAGTGATAAGTTACCACTTATTCTGTTAATCCATTACCATCCTTATTCTGATAAGTCACAACCGTTAACTTTCAATTAGACTTTAAGAAGATATTTATGCATCATGAAAATAATTGCGTATAAAATAAAATGGAAAATTATATAACCAATAATTTAAATTATATATAATTTTGCCGCCCGTTTCCTACACCTGTGGAGTGGGGATTGCAATTAGACGGACAAAGCTGATCGTCAACTTCTGATCGTTTGTCTAATTTCTTTGCCGAGAGAGACAAGCAATTTTTTGATGTTCCATTTATTCGTATAGATTTCCGTTGAATTCATGACTAATATTGACTTTTTTCTTCTTCTTTTTCTATTGCAAAATTGACGTTGTCGGTCTCTATTAACATGACTTCTCTGTGTGATATTTTTTTTTTTTTTTTTTTTTTTTTTTAATGAGTGCAGATAAGGTAATTGTAGGACTATCGAAATCCGAAAATCTTCGGATCCGGGTAACCATTTACTTCAAGAACTGATACCCGAAATACCCGTATCATGGTATGGAACCGAGGATCCAAGTGCCGATAACATGATGTCATGATAGTCAACATGTCAACATAAGTAAAGCTGAAAAATATATTCTGGTTGATCCTAACTAAAATAGCCGAAGAGGAAATGTAGAATATAGGTGGTTGTTGTCGCACCGATTTCTTATATTTTTTCAAAAACACATTATCACAGCAATGTTGGTAGATGTGGCCTCAACCAGATACAAAGATAATCAATCATAAGTAAAGATAACAAATTTATTCTGGTTGATCCTAACTAAAATAGCCGAAGAGGAAATGTAGAATATAGGTGGTTGTTGTCGCACCGATTTCTTATATTTTTTCAAAAACACATTATCACAGCAATGTTGGTAGATGTGGCCTCAACCAGATACAAAGATAATCAATCATAAGTAAAGATAACAAATATATTCTGGTTGATCCTAACTAAAATAGCCGAAGAGGAAATGTAGAATATAGGTGGTTGTTGTCGCACCGATTTCTTATATTTTTTCAAAAACACATTATCACAGCAATGTTGGTAGATGTGGCCTCAACCAGATACAAAGATAATCAATCATAAGTAAAGTTAACAAATATATTCTGGTTGATCCTAACTAAAATAGCCGAAGAAGAAATGTAGAATATATGTGGCTCTCGTTTCACCGATTTCTCATATTTTTTGAAAAACATTAAGACAGCAATGTCAGAAGAGAGGCTTCACCCATGCAATCATAAGTAAAATTAAAAAATATACAGTTCAAACATAAGTTTCCGCTCTCCTGCTAAACCTTTGATCTAGGTATTTATTTGGTAGACCCTTAACTTCTGTTTTTGCTCTTTTGAGGATCCTTCGACGAAATTTGAGTCTATAAACCGACTCAAACATACGTTTCCGCTCTCCCTCCAAATCTTCGATTCCTTTATTCGTTGGACCATTACTTTTGTTTTGCTTTTTTGAGGGTCAATTTATCTCCAAAATTAAGGCTACACCAAGAGTCACATGTAAGTTTTTGCTCTCCCTCATCTTTATTTGGTGGAAAATCTGGCCTAAAACAACCTCTGTATTCAGTCTCTGAATTTGAGGCTATACCCCATTCACACGTAAGTTTCCGCTCCTCCTCCAAGTCTTCAATATCTTTATTTGGAGATCCTTACCATCTATTTTTGCTCTTTCGAGAGTGCTTCGATCTATGAATTTGAAGCTACACCCCTCTCACACATAAGTTTCCGCTCTCCCTTCAAATTTAGCAAAACTGGCAGATTTGGGAAAGGAGTGACTGCTTTCATTATGGTAGGAAAGATCAAATATTTTTTGTATTCCTATGGCGGAGTATTGGGGAACTTCGCTATGAGATCTATATCTAAAATTGTACATATTAGAATGATCGTTCCTCAAATCGTGCTTTTTAGTGTACAAATCTGAAAAAGTGAAAAATAAAAGCTGATTCCGGTTGATGGTGCTAATGTATAAAGCTTCAGCTTTCCCTGAGTTTTGACTACTCGTTCATCAAAACCTATCCTCCGATAATTTGAATCCATGGTTATATCACAAAATGTCATCGCTAACAATCCATAACCCTGCCTCAAGATTTTATTAGAATTTGTATCCAACTTCATAAATGTAACTGCTCACTTTCATATCATAAGCTTTCAAAAGTGTTCTCGAGTCCCCCCCCTTCCTTCAAAATCTCTCTCTTTTCATCCCAGTGGTTTTAAAAAGCCAACTGGGATTAAATAAAGAATTATTTTATGTTAATTTGATACTTATTTACGTCTAATATTTTATGAATATAATAGTTGTTATCTATTCAAAGAGTATATCGAATATTTTTACTGTTATATCGATTTGTTATTTTATTTTATCAATGATAACATTGTTTTCTAGCTAATGTGGATTCGCTGTGACTAATTGTTTCGGCTTATATTCATTTGCAAAGATGAATCGTCCTGATATACCGATATTTATTTTTGTAAATAATAACTATCTTTAATCATGAACACGACAGAGCTAACAGGGATTTTTATATTTTTAGTATTACCATTTCTGTATGAACACAGCCATATTTTCCGGTATTATTTTAAATTTTTTGTGTATTATGGACTTATAATGCTTACTTCATTGCTCGTCATCCCTATAATGATCTGGAAACCAAGAAATGTTGAAAATCTAATGTAAGCATTATTTTTCTATTCAATTTTATCAGTAAAATTTAAAACTTTTTTTTTTTTTTCTTTTACATATGGAAATCTTTTTTATTTTTTATTTCAGATTAGCTTCATTCTTGTGCAGAAATATTTCTGATCTACTAGGCCTGAGATGGGAATTAAGAGGATCTGTCTATTTGAGCAAAAAAGATCCATTTGTTATTGTTGCCAATCATCAAAGTTCTATTGACATCTTAGGTAAATCTTCCGTGTTTCATTGTTTATTTTTTATTTTAGATTTGGCAGTCAAAGGATCCATTATTGTAACATCTTGACAGAAGTTTCAATGAAGGATATTCTCCTATTATAGATGATAACTTAAAAAAAAAACACGACTATATAATATTAAACTTGTGCAGGTATGTTCGAGCTTTGGCCTATCATGAAGAGATGTACAGTTGTCGCTAAAAAAGAGTTACTCTACGCTGGTCCTTTTGGGCTGGCTGCTTGGTTGTGTGGACTTATATTCATCGATCGACTTAATTCTGAAGCCTCTAGAAAAGCTATCAATGATTCCGTTGAACAACTACGTGAAAACCAAGTACGTAATGTTTTTTTTTTACTTTCTAGATGCTCCTATTTTTTTTTTCAATTTTAGTAGTATTTATATTATTTTTTCCTTTATTTGTTCTGTTCACTTTTTTTTATGTTATTAATTTTTTTTATTTTAATTTTGTTTAGATTTTTTCTTTGCTAGACATTCTTGCAGCATGAAATGGAGGGAGTATGGTAAAGCCCGAACTACATCTTGAATGTTAGTATTATTATTATACCACCACATTACCATAACATCACATAAGTCTGTTGTCTACCATTTTGGTGATAATAGACTCTATATCGTGATATATCGTTACACGTCACTGTGATACGTTATCATTCTATGACACTAGACTGTTCGTTTCCAATCAAACTACTTAAGTTATGGGGATTCAGTTCGTCCTAAAATATAAAACTATTGATTCTTCCTATAAATATTTAAGCAAGCTCATTATTTAACAATTTCAAAGATTGGAGACGCTTACGAGAAATTGAACTTGCAATATATCGCTCTTGATGTCAAAGCAGTGGCGGATACAAGGGGGGAAGCAGAATTACCCCCCACCTAGCGCAGAGGCTCATAAGTCAGTTTCGTTAAGGATAAAGGAATATGCACGTTAAATTGGTGCGCGAAGGATCTCTTGCGGTCTTGCGCATAGACTTTATTGACGTCATTCGTTTACAGTCTTGATTATTAATTCATGCGCTTCGTTAAACCATCCAAAATATTAGCCCCCTTGTCCTTCATCCTCCAAATCTTGTGAATAGGGTATAACATACAAATCTTCAATCAACGAAATTTTACTCCCCCCCCCCCAAAAAAAAAAAAAATGAACATCCTATGTTTTCCGCCTCTAGATTGCAAATAAGAAAATATTTCTTAGTGTCTGAACGCAATAACTCCCGATAGAAGAATGAATGTATCAACACGAAATTTTATGTGTGTGACCAGAACACTAACAGAACAAAATCCATCGAATTTCAGCCAAATCGTCCAAAGGAGAGGGGGGTTTAGGGGAGAGGCTTAACTCGATTAACTGCAGTTGTAATGGATGTATCGACAAAAAATGTCGTATGTGAATTAAAAACCCCATAAGGCGACACTTAATAATTTTCAGCGGAAGCGGGATATCAGAGGGGGCTCACCTCAAAAACTAATAACTGCCGATGTAATGAATATATCGACACAAAATTTAGTTTGGGGATTAAGAAGCCCCTTAGTAAGTCAACTATTGATTTTTAGCTCAACGTTTGGTTTTGGAGGGGAACGCAAACATAATTGGCTAATTCTTACTGAGGAAATAAGATTGCCGGTGATCCACCGCAGCTTTCTTTTTTAATATTATTTTTGTACATAGATACTTCTAAATAAGAGCAACAACCATAATACATAAATGCACGTAACTATTAATATATCAGGACTACATGAAGAAAGTGGTAACAAATAAACTTTGCACCAAGTTGGAGCATAATATAGAGAAACATTGATCTATCTGGAGTAAATAAATAACTTTTCTGTAATTTCAATAAGTAAGTTATAGCGGATTCACAAATTATTAACTAAAGCCTAATAAGCGGCTGCACTGAAGGTAATTTTTTAAACTTTAAGCCGATTTCACATTAATGTTTTAAGGAAGTGTAGCTCATAGACTTACTTAACTTTTGTTAAGCAGATTGGCACCTCGTTAAGAACAGTTTTAGGTTTTAATTTATTATCCAGTATTTATTATGTTTCAGATCAAAATGTGGGTATTTCCAGAAGGCACAAGAAGAAATACAGGGGAAATTCACTCGTTTAAGAAGGGTGCTTTTCATGCGGCCATCAGTGCTCAGTTGCCAATACTTCCAGTGGTCTTCACTAGATTCTACTTTCTGCGGTCTAAAGAATGTGTTCTGGATCATGGTAACAATTTGATTTACACATAAAACCTGTGAATCCAATCTTAAAAAAGTATTTATACTTTTCTCTTTGCCCCCTATCCCTTCTGCCGATTCCACTGAAAATTAATAAGTGCCGTTCTTATGGGGTTCAGGTCACACATAGTCGATACATTCATTACGACGGCAGTTATTGGAGTTTTTGAGAGTTAAGCCTCTCCTCTGACTGAAAATCTATAGGTGTTTGGGTCACACATATTCCGTATCGATACATTCATTCTATCGGCTGTTGTTAGATAGAGTTTTTAGTCCAAAATTTTGACTACCCAGGTTTATTCACCTAGTGTAAGGGAGGGGGTCTTTAACGAATACCTGACATCGAACAGGCTCGGGACCATCGCTCAACGTCCCATCTGAAGGACGGCGGTTTTTCAGCCCATAGGTTTTTTCACTTCCCAGACAAAAAAAAACTATATGTCTCGGCCGGGTTTCGAGCCCGCGATCTTGAGCTTAGTAGACTAGCAAGCTACCTCTGATCTACTTGCGCCTTCTTACATGAATAAGTTACTGAAAATATGAAAGAATTTTTCATTCTGAACATATATTTTGTTCTATGTATTTTTTTCTCTCGTTAAAACAGGGATAACATAGTGAAAGAGGTGAGAGGTAAGAAGGAAGAGGCGTTGCTCACCTGATCAGCTTAACATCATTTCCGAATTTTCCCCAACCCATACTATATTTAATATTAACAAGTTTTCACGCAATTGGTTCAATGATGTGGGTAATAATAATTTATTATAAGTTTTGTTCATGAATAATTCATTCGCTCTCTTCACTCTTTCGATAATGGATGACCTGGAGTTGGCTATCTTTTACTTCCCCGGCTATATGATGAGTATAGGCCAAGTTATGTAAACGATCAGAAATTCGATGTTGAGCAGAATTGCATTTTTTTTCGATCCCCAGACTCCAAATATGAAAGACATTCCTGTCTGTGTGTGGACATGATAACTCCTGATAGAGTGATTTATCGGCACGAACCCAGACTTTTGGTTTTCAGCTAGATCGGCCCAACGGAAAGGGCGATTCGGGGGAAGGGGGAGGCTTAACTAAAACCCCTAATAACTGCCGATGTAGTAAATGAGTCAACAAGCGGCCTTCGAAAAATCGTATTTTATATAAAATGTGCCTTTCAGTTTTCTCTTCAACTTTTATTTGAGAAGATCTTTGATTAAGTTATAAAATTTATAACGATTTATAAATTATAATACAATTTATATTTAATATAAGCGGTACTTCTAAAATGTACTTAGGTCCTAAAGTAGTGTGATCTTAATTTCCGTCTGGTTGTAGTCAAAATGTAATCAGATCTAAGTTAGTACATGTGACTTGTTATTTCAATTTCAATGCTACCTTCTTTTGAATAAGAGTACTCACAAACATGTTCAGGAGAGGTTGAAATGTCAAATTCCGTGGAATATCCAATCTTAGAATTAGAAAGTAAAGATGTATTGTTGTCTTTTTGTGCTTTATGTATATTTTATGTGCTTTACGAAGCTATATTTCAATTAAAGTTAGACTGAATTTAGGTTATGGGGGGGAGGGTGACCTCATAATAAGGAGAGACTTATAGGAAGACGAGAACCATCACATAGGATTTTGCTAGCCTTAGGAAAGTTAGGAGATATAAAAAAAGTAGGGATTTGAAGGAATCAAGGAGCATGGAAAATCTGTGGAAGGAGAGAATTCCAGAGGGAGGTAGCCTGATAAAGGAGTTGTGATAGTGATTAATAGAGTCGACAGTATTTTTTCAATGTAGAAGGAATTCGACAGGTCCTGTCGTGTAAATGAAAACTGAGTATTTGGCCAACGTTTCGGAAACTATTTATTCCCTTTTTCAGGGCCTTATAATGACTTGAGTGGATGTGTGTGGTGAAGATGTGACAACGAATTCACAACATCTTCACCACACACATCCACTCAAGTCATTATAAGGCGCTGAAGAAGGAAATAAAGTTTTCGAAACGTTGGTCAAATTTTGAATTTTTCATTTACACGACAGAACCTCGAATTTCTTCTATATTGAGTTGTGGTAGGTTATCCTGTGGGAAGAAAGGAGGAACGGTATCTAATGACTTTCTGATGGATATGGGATGTAAATTAGATAATTTAGAAGATCTAAAGGATGTATTTAGGAGACGACTTACTAAATATCTGTGAGCGGAGGTGACTGGAGGAGGCCACTCTACGTTCATAATAAAACAAACAATTTCTTCCATAGCAACCAATGCTTATCCGGCATTCATTCTTATATAAATTATTGATCACCATAAAGAATATACTTTAATTATTTGTTGTCAACAGGTAGGATCATTATTACAGTGTTGCCTCCTATCGAGACTTCTGGGCTCACATTGGCAGACATGCCAGAGTTGATGACGAGAGCTCACACCACCATGTCCCGTGTGTTCACGTCAACATCCAAAGAACTCCTCACTCAGATTCGAAATGATCCCAGTCATCTTTCAAATCGTAATTAACGATGTTGATGTTAAAAATATTATAAATTTTGTAGTATTCATTGTCCCATTGTGTTATCTTGGGTTTTGTTTGTGAGATGTTATTGATATATTTATGTTGAATCGCTGAATTTCATTTAGAATATTGTTTTGTATGTGTACTCAGGAAAATTTTCGAAACCAATTACCTAGATGGGGGTGGGGGAAACAACTTCACGCAAATAAAGTCCTCCGCAAAAACTCGGTAAATTAAACAGTATAAAATAGATTACAAGAAATAAAAGAATGAATGGCGATTACCGAGAGCATACTATCACAGAAAGAGAAGAATGTGTTGCGAGAAAAAAGTGGAGTAAGATTCTAGTAAAACATTCATTTTTAGGTTAACCGTGATTTTGATTTATCCGATTTATAATTTTTTAGTGGATGTTTTTCTTAATCTGTTATTCAAAAAGATCCAAAATTTTCTAAAAAAAAACGAATTTTTATCATGGATTTCTCCATCAGAAGTTCATAAAAATATATATATTTCCCTTCTAAGTTGAGGAACGCGGACATATTGTGGGAACTTGTAATAAATGAATAAAACAAACTTATTTTTGTAATATTATATATATATATATATATATATATATATATATATATATATATATATATATATATATATATATAATGGAAATATATATGAATAAAACAAACTTATTTTTGAAATATTGAACTCAGTTCATAACTAGACCTGACGATGGTATGAAGCCAAAACCGGTAGATATATATATATATATATATATATATCTACCGGTTTTGGCTTCATACCATCGTCAGGTCTAGTTATGAACTGAGTTCAATATTTCAAAAATAAGTTTGTTTTATTCATATATATTTCCGTTTTGAGATATTGCTTGGCGTACTTAGTCACATTTGTTGTATTAATTGATCTTAATAATTTGTTTAAATACAATTTAATAGAAAATGATTTCACAATGCGTGGAACAATTCACAAAACCCCTTTGGCTCTTTTTGTGGTATATGAGACTACTCATAAAGATAACAATTATATCATCTTTAGTGATTCATATAGCTTTTTTGAATGCTTCCAGTGTATAGTGTTCATATTGTTTTTTGTGTCGATGTACATTTTCCAGTATTATTAGTGTGTTATAAATAATTCATTTGAAATGAAATGTTAATAAAAAAAATATATAATATATAGTACCTATATATTAGATTTATATGTTATTTTTGATATTGAAAGAGCTGGAATTCTCATTTGAGAAAGCATGAAAGTGATGTTACCGAGAATATAATAAGAGTAATTATTTTTTTCTTATGTTAAATAGAAGTCTGTATATTAGTATTCTTGAAATAATTTGCTCCTAAAATATTATAACAATAAATCTGTGCTGTTTGGGTAAAGGGGTATTTGTCAATTTTTTGTGAAAATGGGTAACTTATATATATATATACCTATATAAGTCATAACTTGCTTTAGATAGGTGATCTCTATGTTGGGGTAAAGAGAAATAAGTCAGAATCTTATGACATCATTGAAAAAAAAGGAAGTGAAAAGGGGACAACTGAGAAACATGGGAGTTCTCTGAAAACTGACATATACCCCTTTACTCCAACACCACAGAAATTATACTTTATAATACATCTTAAAATTCACTTCACTTCCTTTTTTTTCTATCGGTTCCTAAAATTAAGATTTTATCGACTGTTGAATTATTGGGTAAATAAATGCCAAGGTATGCCTGTATTCTCACTAACAATAAGTCTGTATAAATAATTAAGTTTCTTCAAATTATCTTCCTTTTCCCGTATGTAATTCAAAGTATTATTGCACTATAGTTATGTGATAAAATACAGTATTGTTAGTAATTATTGATTTAATGTTTCTTTGCAAAATATACTCTAAAAAATTGTGTATCTGTATCTTTTTGAATTTCTCCTACTTCTTCAATCCTGGGAAATTTCTTTAAAAAGTGCCTTATTTATTTATTATCTGCAGAATATTGTAGACTTGTGAATTTAATAAATCTGGAAAAAAAATAGTAATCACCGTCAGTGTAGCTCCCCACCACGAATTGTTTTCGTTCTACCTTCAAAACTAATCCGAGGGTTGAGCCCCCTCTGATCCTCAGAAAAGTTTCCGAGTCGATACATTCATTCTATCGGGAGTTACCAAACATATGGGCAGCATTTTTCTTTATTTTTGGCAGCAGGAGATTGGAAAACATGAAATTCCGGTGAAAACTCAACATTTCTGATCGATTACATAACTTCCCCTATACTTAGTAAACTGATGAAGTAAAATAATAAAGATGCATGATAAATCATGTTTTAGATGTAAATAGTGATAGGGATCAAATGTTTTTTTTTTCAGGTGTGATACTAAAAAATAAATCAGTATTCATTAAAAAATGTATTGTAACAGTTTATACAAAAAAAAAGTAGAAAATACAAATTTACATTAAAAGAGGAATTACGAAATCTCACAAATATAATTAAACCATAGAAAGTATGTACTGAATTACAGTAAGCTCATATATAATATAGAAAATTATAATTAAATAAAACACAAAAATAATAACACAACTAAAATTGTTTATAATAAAAGTGATACTTAAGTTGATGATAATTTTAAAGACATAATTCGAACTACTGAAATTATAAACATATTTCTTACTTCAAAAAACTTCAACTTGGAATAGTAATTAAAGCTCTTCTTCTGTTTTATAAATAGAAACTATATAACATTTTCAATATTATTTAGAAACTTCCGATACAATATCCCCCTTTTCTACAACAATCTGATGCGGACCATTCTTGAACACGAGATGTCCACTGTTGTCATCCATCTCTAGCACCCTCCGCCAGTATCAAGACGACTCATGTCAGGTATCAAGACTATTTCTATATCTTTGTTTTTAATGGGTCTTTATTAAAGCACTTGAAATAATCAATATAAATATAATTTAATTAACCAAGGAGACAAAAAAATGTATTTTGACTTAGAACAGCTGAAGTGTGAGAGGTCTTCTTGAAATGTAGTCAGCAAAACTAATTTAATTCTGGTTTCATATGTTTCATCGATATTCGAAAGTAATATGGCCTTCAATCTAATTATTTAACATTTTCTGCAGAGATATTGTGAAACAATTAATAAAAATAAAGGAATTATTAAAATAAAGTTTTAGTAATTTAAAGCGAATAAGGGATGGATTTTACCCCTTGTTTTATCATGCTTTTACTCTCCGAAATTCTGATAAATAGGGTTATATCCAACACAGACAAAAAAATGTATGATAAAATCTGATAATTCAAGATGTTTTCGCAATTGTTATATCTTAAAGATTATTTTTGGATGGTGTAAGATTTTAAGATTTTGAATTCATACATAATACATTCATCACAGTACTTCTATTTATTTTTAATATATATTTTTTTAATTAGCAATTAAAGACGTTTCGAGAATTATTACGAACATCAATATCTATAATTTATATGTTCTTTGCTGACTGAGCTCAAGATAGCGGGTTCTAAGCCCTTAGTTAATTTTAACGGGAAGGTAAAATAAACTTAAGGAGGCCGCCCTTTGGATGGGACGTTAAGCGATGGTCCCAAGCCTATACGATATTAGGTACCGTACTCGTTAAAGACCCCTATGTGAATTAAAATTTAAGGTACGCAAAATTTACGGCTCCCATAGTAGAGTCGGGCCCATGTCCACTAGAGTGGACGAGAGTGCGCTCTGGTAATAGGCGAACTATCTTATTTATGTTAAAATATAGAAGATAGAAGTCGATTCAATAAATATGTTCTATAAAAGTAAGATTCTGATTGACAGAAGGAATCGATGATGGGAATACTTCCCAAAACGTCTATAATTCCTAATTTAAAAAAATGATGAATGTATTATATCGTGGGCTTACAACAGAAAGGCACTAAGTCATGACATTTTGATCATTATTTTTCTTAATAAAATCTATTTTGAATGAGTATGAAGTAATTGGTCACACCAAAATTTGTAGCAAAATTAAGAAAGGAATTTGAACATTAAAATTGTCCAGAACTCAAAACCATCGCCTTTCACTTGTAAGCCCACGATATATTATTTTAAGGATGTTTTTCCTCTTAGTATAAATGCTATGCCTCTAAAACCAGGGGTACTCAACCCTTAGCTTTTCAAGCTTAACTTCTGAAACTCAAATACTAACAAATTAATTCGACACAAATATATAATATTAAATGTTAATGAACCCTAATTTCAATTGTTTATATTGATGTTATTCTATTATATTAGATTAGAGATGGGAGGAATCGAGTATTTTTTGTTGTACTCAATTCGTAAAAAGACTCGAATTAGAATACACAATTATTCGAATATATTATCAATGTAGTAATGAAATAGTTCTTATAAGGGAAAGATTATTCTTAAAGGCAGGGCAAAGCTTTATTTTTCCTGTTATATTAGTTATAATTGATTCAGTTACAGGAGATAGAGCAAACCTACATTAAGTAAGCTAAGTTACAGAATGTAGAGCAACCCTACACTAAGTTACAGAATGCAGAGCACCCCTACACTAAGTAAGCTAAGTTACAGAATGTAGAGCACCTCTACACTAAGTAAGCTAAGTTACAGAATGTAAAGCAACCCTACACTAAGTTACAGAATGCAGAGCACCCCTACATTAAGTAAGCTAAGTTACAGAATGTAGAGCACCTCTACACTAAGTAAGCTAAGTTACAGAATGTAGAGCACCTCTATACTAAGTAAGCTAAGTTACAGAATGTAGAGCAACCCTACACTAAGTTACAGAATGCAGAGCACCCCTACACTAAGTAAGCTAAGCTACAGAATGTAGCGCACCTCTACACTAAGTAAGCTAAGTTACAGAATGTAGAGCAACCCTACACTAAGTTACAGAATGCAGAGCACCCCTACACTAAGTAAGCTAAGTTACAGAATGTAGAGCACCTCTACACTAAGTAAGCTAAGTTACAGAATGTAAAGCAACCCTACACTAAGTTACAGAATGTAGAGCAACCCTACACTAAGTAAGCTAAGTTACAGAATGCAGAGCACCCCTACACTAAGTAAGCTAAGTTACAGAATGTAGCGCACCTCTACACTAAGTAAGCTAAGTTACAGAATGTAGCGCACCTCTACACTAAGTAAGCTAAGTTACAGAATGTAAAGCAACCCTACACTAAGTTACAGAATGTAGAGCAACCCTACACTAAGTAAGCTAAGTTACAGAATGCAGAGCACCCTTACACTAAGTAAGCTAAGTTACAAATCACCTAATATCAATACAAAAACTAAAACTATATATATGAAACAATAAGTATTTTACCAATGAATGTACATTAACCCATGAGAGAGGTATATAATATTTGTGTAATAACAACATGTGGACAATACAATATTAGTGATATATCCTAATCTAGTGTGGGTGTTCCTTTGTTCTGACCTTCGGTCCACGCCTTTGCGATGGTTCTTTTCATCTCGTCGTCTCCATCATTGTAAATCTTCTTCATCAGATTCATAAGGCCCGCGGATGGGTCCTCTCCGGAGTCCATGTCTGGAACGTCTGTCTTCTTGGCATCATTGATCTGCTGCTCCGACATGGTCAGGTGTTTCCAAGTGTTGGAAGTAGTCGCCTTTGCAAGGAATACTACCACCATATCTATAAATAAATTAAAAAAAAAAAAAATGATTAAAACACAAAATGTACCAATTTGGTTAAAAATCAACAGACTTCTGAATCATCACACTTGAATACGTTCGTTACATTGAAAGTTATAAGGGTTTTTACTTCCCTAGCCCTACGAAGTATAGAGCGAGTTATGTAATCGGTCAGAAATTAGATGCTGTTTTCAGCTAAATTTCATGCCGACTCCCTGAATCCAAAAATTAAAAAAACGAATTCTGTCTGTGAACACAATAACTTTCGATAAAATGAATATATTGACACGAAACATTATACGGAAATTCAAAAACACCTAAGGACGACAGCTATCAAGTTTTAAGTTAATTGGCCAAAAAGAAGGGGGTCTCAACTCAAAACCCTAAATGACTGCTGATGTAATAAATGTATCAGTAGGGGAGGAAAGTATGTTTTGGGCCAGGGCTAATGCGCAAGATGGCGGCCATCCAAGCCGGTGATTTATGCTGGGGAAGTACAAAGCCGGTGATTTGTGCTGGGTATAAAGCCGGTGGTGCGCATTGGGACACCCTGTCGTATTATACTTGGGTCAGGGCTATTGCGCAAGATGGCGGTCGTCCTAGTACGACAGGGTGTCTCACCGCGCACCACCGGCTTTGTACCCAGCACAAATCACCGGCTTGGATGGCCGCCATCTTGCGCATTAGCCCTGGCCCAAAACATACTTTCCTCCCCTACTTTTATATTTAAATTCAATACTCCTACGGATAGGAAGACATATTAATTATCAGACGAAAGAGAAGGGGGGATCAGAGGGGTCACTAAACTCAAAACCTCCCAAACTGCCTATGTCATGAATATATCGACACAAAATTTAGTATAATTCCGAAGCCCCTATATAAATCAACTATAAAATTTTAACCCCAAACATTAGGTTGATTTTGGAGTGAAAAAAAACTTAAAATGATTTCGTGCTGGGGAAGTACACTGCCAGTGATTCATCAATTTTTTTCGCATAAATTATTCAAATTCTTTTAATAGAAAAACTGTTTTCAAGTTTTTTCAAAGCTACTTCTAATTCAATTTTGAATACACAATTATATATAAAAAATACTCAAAACATACCTGTTTTCACTTTCCAATGACTTGTCGTCTCGGAAATGTCGTGAAGGAGGTTGTTTATGGTAAGAAAATAGTTTTTATTATCTAGTCCACGAACTTGTAATTCTACGGATCTGAAAGAGAATAGATTTATATAGGAAATTGTATAGAAGACTACATTATAACAAAAATTAGAAATAATATTATAACCAACCTTTTAGTAAAAGCACACAAGACTTGTGCGTTCTCCAAAGTATGAACTTTACTTAATGTAACAAAAAGTTTTATAAATTTGTCTGACTGATCCCAAGCTGAAAAATAAATGAATGTTCATTATTATTTTTTTAATGGATTCATTTTTTATTAACCTTGAAACGATCGGTTGCGATCTTTGAGATCAATCAATGCGCCATCCTATCTCCATTAATTTTCTCCGAAACTAACTATTGCAGAGAATTGTGTTACATTCAAGAGCTTTATGATAGGAGGATACAATTCGTGAAATTAATTTAACTGAAGGCGCAAGAAATTAGTTTGATCTCAAAAAACCCCATGCGACCTTTCCAGATCTAGAAAAATAGATTGGATTATTATTTTTATTCTTTACCAAGTCGTGGAGGGTCATAAATTATTGATATCAACGATAACGGTAGGAAATGACCATACGAAAGAGTTGTGGCAGAAACTAATTTTGGGGCGGCCTGTTTTTTCAGTCAGGAGAGGTAAAATACTCGTTTATCCGGAGGTGATTTTTTTTTTTTTTTGGGGGGGGGGGGGGGGGGGGGAGAAAGCCTTATTTATCCGGATAAGGTTAGAACAAAATGTTGCCCTTAAGCATATTGTCCTCCAAGTCATTTAATTCTTCAATAGCTTCTTATATTCAGCCCGACTCTACTATGGGAGTCTTAAATTTCTATTCACCTAAAATAGGGGACTTTTAACGAGTATCTGACATTGTACAGGCTCGGTACCATCGCCTGACTCCCCATCCGAAGGATGGCGTGCTCAATTCTTCACCTCCCAGATAACACCTAAGGGCTTCGGCAGATATCTGGTAGGAATCCACTTCATTTATTATTGGGTTGAAGTTTAAGAACAGTTTTTAGACCTAAGTTAATTTTTCACTAAACAACAAGTCTAAAAAGTTAATTTCATCAATCTAACATTCAAATAATCGTCTACATTCAGATTTATCTCCTTTCAGTTCAATTTGTTTATGATATATTGTCTGACGAACCCAATATCTTATGTACAATTGATAACAGCCGAAATATTAAGCCATTAATTGTTAATAAATGTTTAAACATTTAGGTCTTAGAACCAACCCAACCGTTTATGTCGACGACCACCACCAGACCATTGCAGGGTTATAGAAAATATATGTAATCATTCAGAGAACTATATAAGTAAGATATATATATTTACCATAGTTAGTAAGTTTTACATCGTAACATCTTGGAGGGCGGATTGGAGCAGAGCCGTTACATGTTGTCGGCTGCGATGTATTCTGTTCATTCAATTTTGTAATTTCTGTTTGTAACTTTCGAATGTCTAATAGTAAAATATCTTTCACCTTGGGCCGAGTAGTCAACTCTGACAGTCGAGTTAATTCGTCTATATCAGTTCGAAGCTGAAAAAAAAGTTCATTATTATATGCAAAATATCTGTACTTGAAAGTCAGAAAACAACTTCAATGTTCCGAGATATGACAGTAATAATGGCGAATAATTACATTACATAAAAGAAAACTAATACATTGAAAGCAAAATAAAAATAAAAATCTGTACCTCGTCGAGTCTTGATGAAGACATTGTAAAAATCGCAAACCAAACTTTCAAAACTAAATGACAAAACCTTGATAACACCTCGTGGAAGAACAAAGAATGTTCAAGAACTAACGAACAATCGAAAATGATCTTTGGGAATCGATTGGAGGAAATCGATATGACACTCAACAATGTTGCCAATTACACTGAAAATGGGTGGTAATAAACGGTGAATAAACCTAGGTAGGCAAAATTTAAGACTCCCATTGTAGAGCCAGACTCTTGTACATCAGAGCCAAGAAGGAGCGCTCTGTTAGTAGGCGATATGACCTCGAAGTTAAATCCCGGACATAAGTCACATAACTAACTTCACCGAAAAATCATTGAACATAAAAAAAAAACATTTTGCTCAATAACTTAGTTAATTTGCCTAAATATTAAAAAAACACCAACTATTTGAGGCTTCCAATACAAAGAGTGTATTTTTATTGTGTGTAAATATTAATGAAAAATTAACAGATGTTTTGCAAATATACTCTTCCTTTATCGAACTTTTTATATCTAGTTATTTAGTTTTATGCAATAAAATTTTGAGTAGAATTCAAATTCTTTTAAGATGATAAAATGGGTTTGGGATTTTGTGAAAGCTATGTGTAAGTGCTATCATTTTTTAAATTCAATATATGTATTCAATTTGTTTCTAACAAATTATTATGTAGTAGGATGGAAATGTTTGGTCATTCTCTCCTTAAACACCCTGGAATTTGGTTCTTTGGACTCGACATCAGAACTTTTATCAACATGCTTGACAAAAAAAGAATCACCAGTAAAGCTTCTTGGTAATTAAGTGTGTTTTCTTTCACATATAAATGAGACCTGACTTCAACATATTGTTAGATTGACATTGCCATTAGTGTTAATGTCCATGATCTTATTATACTCTCAATAGTACTCGCAACAGCACTCTCTTCATGACTGGCACCAGATGGTAGTTGCTTTTAAGTATTTTATTATTGTGATAATCTTCTCTAGAGTCTATACACGGTATACATAATTTTAGCTTATATATTTACAACCATTTATATGATTTGGAACAATGGTTACCTAGATGTGTAATAATTGCTAGACAATATATTAATATTATTGCTATTAATCAGTGCGTAGTTCTCAGCATTTATAGCTTACCATCAAAATATTCTGTTGGCAGTAGTTATGTGGAGGCTAAACTGAAAATTACAGCTAACTGTTATAAGAAACTTACCATGCTCGATCTAGACGTTTCTATTAAAATGTAGAATTAATAAGATATTCTTATCCCATATAATATGAAATGTTAAATATGTCTACAAAATATTGATAAGGGCGTAGAAGGGCGGAAATTGCCCTTCCCTGTTATTGAGCTCCTCCCTCAAACACTCACCTAGAACCTACTATCTTACCTTACGTTTTTTAACTGGGAGGTGAAAGAACCTTGGGACGTTAAGCGATGGTTCCGAGCCTATACGATGTCAGGTACTCTAAAGACCCCTACCTACCCTAGGTGAATTAAAATTTAGGGAAGGCAAAATTTAGGAGTGGGACTCATGACCACCAGAGCGACAAAAGAGAGCTCTGGTAGTAGGCGATATAACTAACTAGGACCTGCATACACGACAGAAACAATTAGGCTTAAATTAACGACTCAACATTCTTCTTATTTAACATGTTATCAAAACTCATTGAACTAGAAAATAAATATAATATAGCTCCTTACATGCTAACTAAATTCTGTAATAATTGTTTAATTAACCATTTTGAAGGAATATCGAGAATCAGGCCATGTTGCTGCTTCCCTTGTCTCAATGGAGGAATTTGCATCGACAGAGGTAACCGTTATTATTGCGACTGCGTCAATACAGGATATACTGGCAGAAATTGTGCAATAGGTAATTAATTATTATTTTCTACTATCCATTTTAGAAAAGATAAATAGTTGTAACCCTAGTAGGAGCAAGTATTGTAATATTGGGAAATTCCGAGTTCGAGGGTTCAATGGATTTTCACGTTTCAAGGTCCCCTGAATACGTTTTGACCATTTTCGCGATGATATCTGTGCATGCGTGTGTGTTGGTTATCAAAGTAAAATCATTTCATAGGGACATTACTGGGTATAAGAAAGTCACTCTTAGAATTACGCTGTACAATGAAACAAAAAAACACACCTGACGCCAACTCATTACTCTTATATACCCAGTAATGTCAGTATGAAATGATTTTGAGAAGGGAGAGCGAGAGACAGAGCGACCTATAAGCCTGGTTGGTATAAGAAAGTCCTGTAATGGCCACATCGTCGATACAAATGCTATATATCGAATGTGAAAAACACCACTTCTCAGGAGAGTGAATAAACTGTTTCAAAGTTCATTCTAAAGCAGTGCGTATTGTCAAACTTTTTTTACTTATGTCATTATACGTGGTGTTATGCCTTATAGATGACTCTATAAGAATTTTATCGAATTATGTATCTTAATTAGTCAAAACGCACATTCGTTACTTTGATTATCTATAATTAATGATTATTTTTCTATAATTTACAACGCAAACTATCGAATGTGGCATTTTCTGTTTCAAAATCTACGCCTAACTTTCTCACTTTCTTCTAAATGGTCTGCAACAGAAAAACATGTTTTTTTATATTTCAGGAATAAAAAGGCAACATTGACATTGTCTAAATTGGCCGATAACTAATTTATTTAAATTTTTACTTTTTAATTGCAATTATGTAAATAAATACTTCGACACTTACCGAAATCGGTTGCTGGCAATTCGACAGATTTTGTAGACGTAGAAGATGATAACTTATTTGTAACTTCTTCACCAAAAACTGATTTCTTTCAGAGATTTTAAAAATAAAGCTCGCTGAGAAAACGACATTGTTGGAAGAAATACAGCTCTGAAATCTGAACTAACTGAGTAGAAAGAAAAACTGGAAAGAACTGGCGGGAAGGGAGTTGGGTAGATAAGTGAGGAAGGGTTTCTGGGAAATCATTGAACACGTTTTGTTTCGAGAATAACTAGAAAAACGACTAAAACATTCCTAGAATAATGCATTTTTACCATTTACGCAGTAAAAACACTCATATTCAACACTTTACATCGGTAAAGCTAAGAACACATTTTTAACACGTGTCAACACGCCACGTCAGGATGCGGCACATCAGATATGCCGGACACATATCTGTGTTGTAAAACGTGTGTTAATGCTGATGTTTTTAAACTGGTGACGTAGTGTCGTTCGGTTAGTATGTCTGCTTATAATATAATGGAGTACCTACAAGGAGAGATGGATTGGTTGGATGAAGAAGAGGAAATGGTAGCTGTTACTGCGGCATTGCTTGTGCTACACAACATGAACCCAGGGAATACTGGGTTCATCCAATAAACGTACGTAGACACGAATTTGGTGAATATGAAGTTCTGTGGCCCGAAATCAGCAATGACGATGACAGGTGTAAAATGTATATCAGGATGACCAAGAAGGAATTTGATGTGGTTTACAATGTACTAGAAAGTAAATTAAAGAAGCAAAACACAAATTTTAGAGAAGCAACATCTCGAGAGGAACGACTTTTATTAACTTTAACGTAGGTAACAACAAAATAAGATACTATATTTTCTTAAACACAGCCAATAAATCGAGTATATATTTATATACTGGCGGCGCTGCCTGAACCTTGTCCTGATGCTTTAACACTCTGACGAAAATCTGACCACTACAGATATTGAAAACACGCGTTATGACGTGTTAAAGCGTGTTGTCTGTCCCTGACGACACATCACAATAATATGTATATATCTATTTAAAATAACGTAATAGATATTTCTATGACACGTGTTAATGCGTGTTAACACGACGCGTGTTACAAATGTGTTCTTAGCTTAATAGTGATAGTTGCACAAATATTTACATTGCAAACTATTGAATATGTCACAATCGATAGTCTGCTTTAAAACAGCTCATTGTTTTTACAAAAAATTGCTACAGCAAACACACGAACATGACATATTCAATACTTTGCCATGCAGGGAATTTGATTTTGTTCCTATTCGAACCAGATCAAAAACGCGAATGTGGTACATTCGAGACTTTGAAACATCCCAGTTCATAAAATTTGTTCACAATAACGAATGCAGAATAACGAATTTTTTATTCGTCACTTTGATTTTGGACATCATTACATAGTTTGGATATTCGTCCCTTTGCCAGGGTTATTCCTCCCCTTTACAACGTTAATTCAGATTCGAGATTTCGCTACAACATTCATCCGTACTAAAGCTTTCGCTTTAGACCGAAAACGAAAAATGCCTTTTTTCACATTCGATACTTTGCATTTGTACCGACGACATCAAATAATTTTTTTTCAGTTTCAATTTTATATTTTATTATGAATAAATACACCTATTGATTTGTTTATTGATGTTATCTGCTTTGTTTTATTTTAGTTTAGACCTTATTATTTAAAAATTGTATTTATGATTATGTTTCAAATTTTTTGCTGTAAGATAATTCTTTATGAGCAATAAAGTTATTCATTCTTCATTATTAAGTAATCCATTTTTTAAATTAATTTTTCAGAAAAACCGATGCGTGCTTGTAAAAAGCTACTATTTGTGTTTTTAGAATTGTTTTTTAGTTTGGTCCACGTATTATGCATGGCTCTTAAAGTGTGTCCTCTAATTTACTGTCCGTATTACGAATGGATGATCAATGGTGAGTTACCAATATGATTATATTTTGAATTTTTATATGGCAAATTAATGAATTTTTTATTTATAATATTTGTAAATAATCATAATTTGTAGTGTATGTTGTGTATTTTAGAATCGTTGGATCAGATCGGAAGTGGTGCTCTGTACTCTATGAATGGAGAGATATACCCAACCCTGGATCCATCGTACAGTTCTGTTACTATCCGTTTGACTCCTCCAGTCACCAAAGATTGTCCAACGCCGCTTGGCGTCAGAGGTTAACTGTTTATTATCAAAATATTTTTTTTTACTACCCCAGTTATACCAAGTATAGGGGAAGTTAGTTAATCGGTAAAACATTCAATGCGGAATTTTCAATGAAATTTCATGTTTTCCGACCTCTAGATTACAAATTTAAATAATTTCCTGTTTGTCTTTGTGTCTCTCAGTAACTCTTGACAGAATGAATGTATCGACATGAAATTTTATATGTGAATCCAGAACCCTCTAGCGACGTCACCTATTGATTTTCAGTCAGATCAACCAAAGGGAAGGGGTATTAGGGGAGAGGCTTAACATAAAAACCCTAATAACTGCCGATGTTAATTTATCGACACAAAATTTAGCATGGAGCTATCCTTAGTCAACTATTGAATATTAGCGCAATTAATTAATTAATTCGTTCTGTGAAGTACGTTGCCGGTGATTCACCGATAAACATTTAGTGAGTATTCATAGTTTTTGTTAATCAAATCAATTGGATTGATTGTCTGAAAATAATTCGCCTTATATGGTTTAACTATTAAAACTTCTGAACACTTCCACTCTTTATTCTATACAAGAAATTAGTTTAAACAATTTAATTTTCAATTAATATTATTCATTGAGCTTTAGAATTTGTAATAAAAACAAATTGGGAGACACCATTAGTTCTGTCCTATCTACTCTCCCATTAGAAGCCACTTCCTGCCTCAGTGTCAACATTGATCCAAGTTCCATAGCTTACTTCTGCCCCAAAATAATCATGAGATATCCAATGCTTTTTATTACATCACCAGCGCTTTGATACTTAGGTTAAGAATTTCAATTTTCACTACCATTTTATGTACATCTTCATCCCCACTACATATTAAATATGTAGTAGTAAATTTTACTCTCTGTATCATATTATTTTTATTTATTTTATATAT
This sequence comes from Aradus depressus, assembly GCA_963662175.1. Lineage (NCBI taxonomy): Eukaryota > Metazoa > Arthropoda > Insecta > Hemiptera > Aradidae > Aradus > Aradus depressus. The sequence continues at coordinate 31,283,213 of OY759219.1, forward strand.
ATACAGGGTGATTCCCTCGTAACTTAAAAAATATATTTGGATGAATCTAGAGCGAAAATGGAATAGAATGCCGCCAACCGCACATTTCTATCTCAATCCGTTGCCGAGATATGATTTTTTAAAGGGTTTTTCGAGAAACGTTTTTTGGCTTTTTTGCCAACAAGTCCCACATTTCTCCCCTATAAATCACTTTTTGACAACTTTTGACCAAATTTTCGTAATCAACGTTACATTTCCTATCAGACTCGTGGACTTTCAACTTTGAAAATTACCAACTTGGAACCGAAATAACAGCTAAAACGTTAACACTAATGAATAAAAAACTTAAAAACAAGTCAAAAAATCCCACTTTATTTATATGAACACAATATATTTCACTCGTTAGAGCATTCTCAAGTGTACAGACAGATACAGACTAATGACTGGGGAGAGGGGGGGGCGTGGAGGGGTAGGAGGGGAAGAGTGAGGGAGGGTGACAGAACAGGAAGGGGGGGGGGGGGGGGGGGGGGGGCTAACATACTATACCAAAATTAAGTCAGAAAAAATTAAAAATAATAAATCTCAATATTAACCTAATTAAACATATCACAATATAAACCTATTAAATATGAACCGAGCATAATAAAAGCCCCCCCCCCCCTCCTGTTCTGTCACCCTCCCTCACTCTTCCCCTCCTACCCCTCCACGCCCCCCTCCCCCCCAGTCATTAGTCTGTATCTGTCTGTACACTCAAGTGTGTACAAGTGGGATTTTTTGACTTGTTTCTAAGTTTTTTATTCATTAGTATTCACAATGAACTTCCATAAGATCTCTGGCGAAAACATCTCTAATTTGAAACGTTAACATTTTAGAAAAATTAAAATTTCGGGAATACTTCCACGTCAACTACTTTCCCACTCAAGAACCGCTTCAACCGTCCAGGGGGCTAGAAAACCTGCAAAAATCAGCTTTCTATTAGTATGGTCAACTTTGCAATTCCGTATCGATTTCATGGAGAAATTAAAGGTTGAAAAAACGTGATGTAAATCGAATCTAAGGAGGTCACAAATGCATTTTTTTTGTTTTTTTTTCTATCTAGAGATCATAAGTGTTAAGTTACGAGGGAATCACCCTGTATATATGTACAGATATATATATATATATATATATATATATATATATATATATATATATATATATATATATATATATATATATATATATATATATATATATATATATATATATATATATATATATATATATATATATATATATATATATATATATATATATATATATATATATATATATATATATATATATATATATATATATATATATATATATATATATATATATATATATATATATATATATATATATATATATATATATATATATATATATATATATATATATATATATATATATATATATATATATATATATATATATATATATATATATATATATATATATATATATACTTTTCTCTCTGTAATAATATTACTCTTAATTTTTTCTCTTAATCACTATTATTACTTGCATTTATTTCCCTAACTAGCAGTAATACCCGGCGTTGCCCGGGGAACTTTGACTTTTCTCCCAATATCTCCTATAAGGCTATTCAGTTCCTCGACAGTACATTCATGATGTTATAATTTTCAATTATTCATACGGAATAAGGCTTATAGTCCTTCAACTGTAGTAACGCTAGTAAGTTTTTAGGACCCCTGGGCACCACAGCTATTAAGTGCCTTGCAACAGCGGACCCTACAGCTAGTACGTAGTTAGAACCACTGGGCATCACAGCTAGTATGTGTTTTGCAACGGCGGACCCCACAGCTACTACGTTTTTAGGAACGCTGGGCATCACAGCTAGTATGAGTTTTGCAACGGCGGACCCCACAGCTAGTACCTAGTTAGAAACGCTGGGCATCACAGCTAGTATGTGTTTTGCAACGGCGGACCCCACCGCTAGTACCTAGTTAGAAACGCTGGGCATCACAGCTAGTATGTGTTTTGCAACGGCGGACCCCACAGCTAGTACGTTTTTAGGAACGCTGGGCCCTACAGCTAGTAGGTGCCTTGCAACTGCGGACCCCACAGCTAATACGTAATTAGGAACGCTGGGCATCTCAGCTAGTAAATGTCTTGTAGGTGCCTTGCAACAGCGAACCCCACAGCTAGTACATACTTTGCAACAGCGGACCCCACAGCTAGTACGATATTAGGAACGCTGGGCATCACAGCTAGTAAATGTCTTGCAACAGTGAACCCCACAGCGAATACATAGTTACTACTACTACATGTGAAATTCCATGACAATCCAATCATCCGTTAATGACCTATCACTATCTTCAAATTTAGGCCTACCCCCATAACCCCCCTCCCGTTCACAATTTTTTGACGTCACACACTCTATTTTTCTATTTGGCCTTTATGAATACTACATGTGAAATTTCGTGACAATCTGACCAACCGTTAATGAGCCAGCACTATATTTATACTTAGGCCCCCCCCCACAACCCCCCTCCCGTTCAAAACTTTGGGTCGCCACACACCTTATATTTCTATTTGGCTTTTAAAAATACTACATGTGAAATTTCATGACAATTCGACCATTAGTTAATGAGTTAGCACTATTTATATACTTAGGCCCCCCTTACAACCCCCCCTCTCGATCAAAACTTTGGAACGCCACGCACCTTATTTTTCTATTTGGTCTTCAGGAATACTCCATGTGAAATTTCGTGACAATCCGACCAACCGTTAAACAGTTAGCTCTATATTTATACTTAGGCCCCCCCACAACCCCCCCTCCCGTTCAAAACTTTGGGACGCCACACACCTTTTTTTCCTATTTGGCTTTTAAAAATACTACATGTGCAATTTAATGACGATTCGCCCATTAGTTAATGAGTTAGCTCTATATTTATACTTAGGCCCCCCCACAACCCCCCCTCCCGTTCAAAACTTTGGGACGCCACACACCTTTTTTTCCTGTTTGGCTTTTAAAAAGACTACGTGTGAAATTTCATGACAATTTGACCATTAGTTAATGAGTTAGCACTATTTATATACTTAGGCCCCCCTTACAACCCCCCCTCCCGATCAAAATTTTGGGACGCCACATAGCCTATTATTCAATCGGGCTCAAAAGAATGCTACATGGGAAGTTTCATAAAAATCCGTCCAGCGGTTTGGGCGTGATGCTGGAACAAACATACATACATACATACATACATACAAACAAACCCCGTTTCAGCTTTATTAATATAGACTTTATTAATATAGATTAAGGAGAAATATAAACAGTGCAATAACACTTGTATATTTTATATTCAATAATAATACATTAAGACGACACCAGGTGGCAGGTAATGAGATGGACCACAACGTCACCCTCTATATTAGTTGATGTAGAGCTACTGTAAAGATTTGACCCTGTTCAATATTTACCAAGATTAGTTAGATGAAATGGCCTCCCGTCCAGTATCCTTGTTTTGTGGATATTTTCAATGTCGACCCATGACTAATGGGCTGATCTCACCGAGTCAAGATCACGGACCTCGCCCGATTGTCATTGAACATTTTGTCTCCACTTTGATCATTGTTTCTAGGGCATTCCACGCCAAAACATAAAAAAAAAAAAAAAAAAAAAAAAAAACATCAATTGATTTTAACGAAATTTGTAGAGGATGTTTGGTCCAGGTTCAAACTAAAAAATACAAAGAAACAATTTTTGATCATTATTTTTTATAAACGAGTGGTGGACCCGCCGGAGACGGTTCAGCTTTGTCGAGTGAAGTGGAGGGAATTGCTTCCGATAAAAAAAAAAAAAAGTGAGGATAATCCCGAACCCTGCTACCTATATCCCAACTTCAAAAAACACACTTTTTCTAAAAAAATTATCAGCAAGTCTTAGTTGATTTTTTTTCTTGTTCTGGTGCAATAAAACTGAGTGGCAAAAAAAATGAACAAACAACTAAATACTTACAGAAATAAATAATGGCTGTTGAATCATCTTCCTTTACTTGTAAAATTAATAGGTGAACCTTGAATTTCGGATATTAGGGTTAGGATAGTATATCAAAAATTATTAATATCATATTTTTTTTCTCAGACCAAGAGAAAAAAAAAATATATATTATTAATTTTTGATATAGGTACATCCTAACACTAATATCCGAAATCCCAGGTTCACCTATTAATATTAGAAGTAAAGGAAGATGATTCAACAGCCATTATTTATTTCCGTAAGTATTTAGTTGTTTGTTCATTGTTAAATATTAAATTTATTACTTGTTATAATTAAATATTATATTAGCAGGATAACTGGCACCTAATAATTCAATAACAAGACATCCCTCTACTATGTAGTACTCAGTTAACTTGAATCTAACCTTAGCAACTGGTCTACAACTCACCCAAATGATCCCTGTCCTCTTCCTTTTCTTATCGTCTTCTTGGCATCTATCCCATATTTTTAAATTTTTAAGCACGCAATTTTTCTGAAAAATGAACTGAGAACTGTTTGTCGATTCCTCTTCATTGACATTTCTGAGGTTCCGTTCCACAAATGGTAAAAACGGAGTCGTTATGGAAAGTTTACGGTGTCTGTCCATCATTCTGTCACAACATTAGATATTTATTTTTTTCCTGTGTGATGTATAAAATTACACACATTGTAATTATTAATAATATATTATAACATTAATTATATTTATTGGTATAAAAAACTGAACAAAAAAAAGCTGTTAGAAATGAAGTAACTTAATTATTGAATAAATATATGAAGTCGCATTTTGTTTTAAAAAGGAACCAATGAATGAAGTACAAAAGACGACGATCAGCTGTTTTTAATAGAGTGGAGCAGTCTAAGTTGGGTTGTGGAGGTTGAAGTCTGGGAGAGATGTGAAGATGGACAGGCTAGGAGTGAGAGAAGTGTTTAGGCTTAAGGTGTGGTGAACCAAAAAGGTGTGAAATAACATGGAAATAGATACGCAAAGGAGGTACTTTTATTTATTTATATGTACATATATAGGGTGGCCCAGATAAGCGGGCCACCCAACTACATGTTACTACTACATGTGAAATTCATGACAATCCGATTACCCTTTAATCAGTCAGCATTTTTTTATGCTTTGCCCCCCCCCCCCCCTGTTCAATTTTTGAAGATGTCACATAGTGTATTTTTCCATAGTGTGAAATTCCATGACAATCCGATCATCCGTAAATGATCTATCACTATCTTCAAATTTACGCCTACCCCACAACCCCCCTCCCGTTCAAAACTTTGGGACGCCACACACCTTTTTTTCCTGTTTGGCTTTTAAAAATACTACATGTGAAATTTCATGACAATTCGACCATTAGTTAATGTGTTAGCACTATTTATATACTTAGAATACTTATACTTAGGCCCCCATCAACCCACCCTCCCGTTCAAAATTTTGTGACATATACACTCTATATTTCTATTTGGCTTTTAATAATACTACATGTGAAATTCCATGACAATACGACCAACCGTTAATGAGCTAGCACTATATTTATACTTAGGCCCCCCCGCCACAACCCCCCCTCCCGTAAACAATTTTGAGCCGTCACACCGCCTATTTTTCTATTTGGCCTCCAGGAATACTACATGTGAAATTTCGTGACAATCCGATCATCCGTTAATGACTTATCACTATACTTATACTTAGGCCCCCATCAACCCACCCTCCCGTTCAAAATTTTGTGACATATACACCCTATATTTCTATTTGGCCTTCAGGAATACTCCATGTGAAATTTCGTGACAATCCGACCAACCGTTAAAGAATTAGCTCTATATTTATACTTAGGCCCCCCCACAACCCCCCCTCCCGTTCAAAACTTTGGGACGCCACACCTTATTTTTCTATTTGGCCTTCAGGAATACTCCATGCGAAATTTCGTGACAATCCGACCAACCGTTAAAGAATTAGCTCTATATTTATACTTAGGCCCCCCCACAACCCCCCCTCCCGTTCAAAACTTTGGGACGCCACACACCTTTTTTTCCTATTTGGCTTTTAAAAATACTACATGTGAAATTTCATGACGATTCGCCCATTAGTTAATGAGTTAGCTCTATATTTATACTTAGGCCCCCCCACAACCCCCCCTCCCGTTCAAAACTTTGGGACGCCACACACCTTTTTTTCTTGTTTGGCTTTTAAAAAGACTACCTGTAAAATTTCATGACAATTCGCCCATTAGTTAATGAGTTAGCACTATTTTTATACTTAGGCCCCCCCACAACCCCCCCTCCCGATCAAAACTTTGGGACGCCACACACCTTTTTTTCCTGTTTGGCTTTTAAAAAGACTACGTGTGAAATTTCATGACAATTCGACCATTAGTTATTATGTTAGCACTATTTATATACTTAGGCCCCCCTTACAACCCCGCCTCCCGATCAAAACTTTGGGACGCCACACACCTTATTTTTCTATTTGGCCTTCAGGAATACTCCATGTGAAATTTCGTGACAATCCGACCAACCGTTAAAGAATTAGCTCTATATTTATACTTAGGCCCCCCACAACCCCCCCTCCCGTTCAAAACTTTGGGACGCCACACCTTATTTTTCTATTTGGCCTTCAGGAATACTCCATGCGAAATTTCGTGACAATCCGACCAACCGTTAAAGAATTAGCTCTATATTTATACTTAGGCCCCCCCACAACCCCCCCTCCCGTTCAAAACTTTGGGACGCCACACACCTTTTTTTCCTATTTGGCTTTTAAAAATACTACATGTGAAATTTCATGACGATTCGCCCATTAGTTAATGAGTTAGCTCTATATTTATACTTAGGCCCCCCCACAACCCCCCCTCCCGTTCAAAACTTTGGGACGCCACACACCTTTTTTTCTTGTTTGGCTTTTAAAAAGACTACCTGTAAAATTTCATGACAATTCGCCCATTAGTTAATGAGTTAGCACTATTTTTATACTTAGGCCCCCCCACAACCCCCCCTCCCGATCAAAACTTTGGGACACCACACACCTTTTTTTCCTGTTTGGCTTTTAAAAAGACTACGTGTGAAATTTCATGACAATTCGACCATTAGTTAATGTGTTAGCACTATTTATATACTTAGGCCCCCCTTACAACCCCCCCTCCCGTTCAAAATGTTGAGACGCCACATAGCCTATTATTCAATCGGGCTCAAAAGAATGCTACATGTGAAGTTTCAAGAAGATCCGTCCAGCGGTTTGGGCGTGATACTGGAACAAACATACAAACAAACCCCGTTTCAGCTTTATTAATATAGATTAAATTCATATTATGAATTAAATTCGTAGGTGTAATTATGGTTTTACCCAACCTTGTATCCGCCACTACTGCCTATCTGTTTGTCAACACGACAACTCCCGATAGAATGAATGTATCGACACGAAATTTTATGTGTAAAGAATTTATAATATTTTTTTATTTTAATTTTTTTTTAATGTGTAAATCCATAACACTCAAACGACTACTCCAGATGTAACTATGAAAACTTGAGGGCCATGACGGCTGTGCGGGCTGGAGCGTAGGGCTTTGATAGCATGGTCATGCGGGTTCGAATCCCGTCCGGAAATTAATTTTATTTCATACGATAGAACTCCCTCCAATGGGGCTATGGATGTTGTGTAAATAATCAAATAACACCATACACAAGACAAAAAAAAAAAAATGAATACTTGAAATGTCCTCCTTAAAAAACACATTTTTCAGTTGGTAACATTTGTTTCAGTCAAAAATCCTGATGATCCAATAATTTATTTGATTCCACAAGAAGATATGTTTAACAGATTAAACCACATTATAAACAAACGTTATTATATTCGAAGACGAATAGAGTTTTTCCTAAGATCCTGTGAAACTTGTCATATTCTAAACATTAATAAATACCGCCGATATAATGAATTTATCGACACAAAATTTTGTATGAGGATTTAGGAGCCTTTATGTGAGTCAACTGTTAAATATTAGCGCAAACGGTGGACAGGGAACGAAAAGTTATTTGATTAATTCGTTCTGAGGATTCTATATTTTTTTTCTTATTTGAAATCTGGAGTTCGGAAAACATAAAATACCGTTAAAAACTCCGCATCGAATTTTTGACAGGTTTACATAACTTCGCAAGCTATTGAATATTGTGTCCTGAATACACATATAAAATCGTGTGTCGATAAATTAATTCTATCGGGCGTTATCGTTCACAGACACACACATAGGCAGACAGATTTTTTGTGTCATTTTATAGAGTGGATGACGTGGCCAACTACCGTATGGTAAACAACACGTTTTTTGTGCTCCTCAATATTCGTTTTCTTTGAAGGCTATTTAAACTTATTGTTTAAAATATTTTCGATTCTTTTTTTTTTTTTAAAGAGAACTGTGGTTAATTTCTGTTTGAATTTTATGTTATGTGTTCATTAGAAACTTGAAAAAAAATAACCTTACATAAATTTTTTCAATTTAATTCAGTTTATTCCTTTTACTTTATTTTATCTTTACTTTCTTTTGTTCGTTTAATGTTTTAATTTATGTTTTTTTTTTTTCTTTAACTTTTTTTGATGAGTAAGTTTTAACTTACAATCAGTAATGGGTGACGAAGGTAAAAAAGCAGAAGCCACAACTACTGAGGCTACTCCCTCCACCTCTGTATGGCAGGAAGTGTTTGTCAGGGACAGAAAGAGACCAGCTGCAGACACCAGAGACCCCAGAAAGGCTGCGCGGCTGAACAGCAACATTCAGCAGGTACCCTTCAATAACCACTATACACCATTGTCGCAAGATGAAGCAATGGAGTCATCATCAAATAGCCAACAAATAGTAAATGAAAAACCACCTCCTATTTTCATCAAAGAAAACATTAGTAGTTATAAAAATTTTCAATCTTTATTAGAAAACACTTGGGGTCAAAATTCATTTATTTTAAAATCTACAGCTAATGGAATCACACTCTACCCTACCACACCGGCCCATTATAGATCATTTGTACATTTACTAGACAAAGAGAAGGTCATGTACCACACATACCAACTCAAGTCTGACAGAGTACCGAGGGTAGTGATCCGCGGCCTCCATCCATCCACAGATCATGCAGATCTGAAAGTAGCTCTTCAGGAGAAGGGATATACGGCTCGAGCTGTTATGAACGTATTCAAAAAAACATGGGTTCAGGAACCCAGTGCTACACATTCAGAGCCTGTTAAAGTACCTCTGCCTATCTTTTTTGTTGACGTGGACCCAAAACACTACGACGAAAAAATCTTCGATATCCGGAATTTACTTTACTCAAAAGTAACCATTGAAGAACCCTACAGAAGGCACTCTATAAACGTGTAAACGTTGTCAAGGTCACGGGCACACGCATTCATATTGTAGATTAATGCACAAATGCGTGCGCTGTGGCCAGGAACATGTTTCTGGTACATGCCAGAAGCCTAGGACTAGCCCCGCTACATGTGCAAACTGCAATGGTTCACATCCTGCGAACTACAGAGGGTGCGCCACGTATTAACAATTGCGCATTCAAAAGGGAAGGACTACCGAAAGCATAGGAGACAAGGCGCAAATGCATGGTGCACAGACGAATTACGCTCCAACGGCAGCAAGATCCGCACACCCAGCTCATGAAGTAAACGGACCTCCCGCTGCTACACTCCCAACCATACCGCAGCCAAGAAGGAACTTCTCCAACTACGCAGAGGCAGCAGGTCTTCAGAGAGGCTCACCTGGGACGTCCAACCAATACCCAGCATACAGCCCTCCGACTGGCGTGGGGGTCGAAGGGCCCCCGTGGTCTCCTCCCAGTCAAGGTATCCCTCCCAACTTTTCAAATTTCATTTCAAGCCTTCAAAACATTATCCAACCCCTCGTCACTCTCCTCACACAACTTTCACAAATGACACAACTTTTCACACAAAATGTCAACTAATTTACTCACCGCTGGTTCCTTGTCAGTTCTTATGTGGAACGCTAATGGACTTCTACAACACAGAAACGAACTGGACATATTTTTACATGACAGACCGATAAACGTAGCACTGATCTCTGAGGCTCACTTGACATCTAAATCCAGACTTACATACGTGACAATACAATACACAGAGCTGACCATCCTGACGACACCAGTCACGGCGGGGCCGCTGTTCTCATGAAGTCTTCACTCAAACACTACCCACTTCCCAATGAAACAACACCTCATATACAGGCAGCAGCTGTATCACTACACACAAAACACAAACAAAAAAATAGCCCTTGTGGCCGTTTGCTGTCCTCCGAGGTTCGCCATAGCACCTGGTACATTTTCAGCATTTTTTCGAAAATGCTTCCTTGCTTCCTTGCTGGATGTGATGGTCCTTGCTTCCTTGCTGGAGATGACTACAACGCAAAACACCAGCAATGGGGCTCGCGACTCTGTACTCCGAGGGGAAGGAGTCTTAACACCACACTTAATAGGGACCATTTATAAATAATTTCGCCTAATTCACCGACTTACTGGCCAACTTCAAGACGGAAATTATCTGACTTATTGGACTTTTTCATCCATAAGGGACTACGAGGTTTGCCTTATACTGTCAGTTGCCCACCCGACCTCTCTTCTGATCACTCGTCCGTGATTCTAAACCTCTGAGCAGAACCGTGTGAGAAAGAGAAGAAACCCACGCTAACCCCAGGAATCACAGACTGGCAGTTTTCCAGTCAACATTAAGCTCTAAGCTCTCCATTCCTTATGCTCTAAAAACGCAGGAGGAGCTTGAAAATTCTGTGGAACACTTCATACGAAGCGTCCAAGAAGCTACATGGACCTCTACAACTCCAAAAATAATTGGCCGTAAACAAGATCAACCATCGTACCCGGAGTACATCCGGAGAGAAACGGAGAGCACGACAGAGAAGGCAAACCTCTAGACTTCAATTTGACAAACGAACCTACAACCAGCTAAATAGTAAACTTAAGACAGAAATTAAATTATTCAGACAGGACAAACAAGATGACTTAATGCTGAAAATGGCAGTCTCTGGCGAAAAACTCTCGAGTTCTGCGTCAACCAGTAGTGTCATCACCGCTTCGTAATGATGATGACGCATGGGTAATAACGGATGATGAAAAGGCAGAGCTTTTTGGTAGATATCTCGCACATCCTTTCACTCCACATCAAGACTCACCCCACACTCCACATGACGACACTGTGTTAAATGCTTTACACATTCCACTCCCACTTTCACTCCCTTCTAAATCATTCACCCCGGCCGATGTGACCTACGAAATTCAACAACTGTCCAGAAAGAAGTCCCCGCGGTACGACCTCATTATGCTGAAATTCTCAAAGAATTGCCCCGTAAGGCTATAGTTTTTCTCACGACCCTGTATAACTGCATACTTCGCACAACATTTTTCTCCATACAATGGAAACACTCACATATTATCATGATATTAAAACCAAACAAACCATCACACTGACCTTCGTCATATTGCCCTATCAGTCTTCTTCCTCTTTGCTCAAAACGTTTTGAAAAATTACTCTATAAAAGACTCATAACTATCATAACATCCCAGCAAGTACTCCCAGATCATCAGTTCGGCTTTCGTTCACAACATTCGACAACACATCAGTTACACAGGGTTGTGGATTTCATAGCTTCTGCCTTAGATAGAAAGTTGTATGCAGCAGGGGCCTTTCTTGACGTAAGTCAGGCTTTTGACCGAGTATGGCACCCGGGACTTCTGTACAAATTGAGGCCTTTACTTCCACACACATACTACCTCATCCTACAATCATATTTAGCACACAGATACTTCGTCGTCCGACAGGGCTCTGCTGTCTCTTCGTTGCAGCCCATCTTGGCAGGCGTGTCTCAAGGATCTATTTTATCTCCTTTGTTTTATACACTTTACACCTCAGACATGCCCACGTCACCACATACCTTGACAGCTACATACGCCGATGACACTGCCATCTTAGCTGCTGCTGAATCTTCCATACATGCCTCGTTCACATTACAACACCATGTTTCTCAAATTGAGAACTGGTGCAACATTTGGAAAATTAAACTCAACACGAACAAATCACAACATATAACATTTACATTAAGACGAGATACATGTCCCGCCGTTTTTATCTACAACAAGCCCCTCCCTCAGACTAACACAGTAAGATATTTGGGACTTACTCTGGACAGACGATTGACATGGAACCCACATACAAGCCTCCTACGTAATACTCTAAATAAACGATTTAAAATGCTTCATTCTCTTCTGCACAGACATTCAAAATTACCCTTGACACAAAAGCGTAACTGCTACACGTTTCTACTAAAGCCACTCTGGATGTATGGCTCACAAATCTACGGTTCGGCTAAAATATCTAACCTGAAACGTATCCAGGTTTTCCAGTCAAAGACACTCAGACTCATTACACAATGCCCACCATACGTAAGTAACAGAACACTTCACAATGACCTCATGATAAACACAGAACACGACACAATTCAGGACCTTTACAGACGTTTCCACAACAAATTGCATTCACACCCAAATCCATACATCCACTCACTTTCTTCACCACACTTGCCACACAATCCTCCCAGGAGATTGAAGAGGAGGTGGAACCATGACTTAATATAATCCCAAATTACAACCCCCCACTTCTTGAAACAAAATCATAAAATCCCCATTCATTGATAATAACCATAATATTCATTGTTTTAAATTTCGCCCTGAGGAGCTACCGCTGGGTGGCCTTCCTCTCTCACGCCAATCAAGTCATCCACATTCAATGAAGTCCTCTTGGTAGCTGGTTGTTGCGTCATGGCGACCAACATAATAAAGACAAAAAAAAAAAAAAAAAAAAAAAAAAAAAAAAAAAAAAAAATAGATTTTGGAATCGGAGATCGGAAAACATGAAACTCCGTTGAAAGCTCGGCATCGAATTTCTGACCGATTATATAACTAAGTATTTTTTCGTAATTTTTTTCTGAGTTCAATAATTAAAAAGAAAGTGTGTGTGTTAGCTCTCAGTGTACGATCTTTTATATTTGTATCCAGAACCCTCTAAGGATGACACCTATCAATTTTTAGCCAAATCGGCCAAAGGGAAACCCTAATAACTGCCGTTATAATGAATTTATTGACACCAAATTTCATATATGAATTCAAAGCTCTATAAGGACAACACCTATTAATTTTCAGTGTAATCAACCGAAGAGGAGGGGTATATCAGACGGGGTCTCAACTCAAACATTTCAATAACTTCTAATGTAATGAAAGTATCAACATAAAATTTTTGTATTTAAATTGAAAACCCCATAAGAACTGCACGTATTAATTTTCAGTGAAATCGACCGAAGGAAAGGGGGGAATCAGGGAGGGGGCTCAACTCAAAAACCCGAATAACTGCCGATTCAGAAACCACTATATAAGTCAAATATTGAGTTTTAGCCCAATTGGTAGATTGTATTAGGAGGGAGAGTGGAAACTTTATTGATTAACTCGCGCTGGGGAAGTACATTAGCCGGTGATTCACCGACGAAGTTTTGTCACAGGTTGCACTTATTATGCACTTATTAACCTTGTATTTTTGTTGCAGGTAAAAAAGTTCTACCTCTAGCAATGGAAGTGTACGATAAATTGTTGAAACGCCAGCGGTTTATTCCTAATAAAAATGTTAATCTGCTTTTTACAATCTTTGGACAACATTTTGCATTGCAATTTTTGGAGCAGGGAGACGTTAATGGAGTAATATGCTGTTTATATAAAGTTTCTTCATCGTCATCTGGCTGTGTATCTTCTATTTTTCTAGTTTCTGTCATACTCCCTAATGCCGACTGGGGTTTATTAACAGTGCCTGGGTGGTATTTTTGATTCTTGTTCTGATGGGCTGTTTTATCTTCTTGTTCTCTATCTTCTGAATATTGCCTAAGCATTATTTATACTGTCCGAATTTTAAATAATAAGCTCCCCAATGGATTTAATACTAATTATAGTTATTAGGCTTCTATAAATTTAGTGCTTGGTACCTATGTCTAAAAAAAATTAAAAATCGGTCAAGTGCCTATACCTAGTATAGTCCCCTATACTTGTACAATTAGTGTTCCGCGCCATCATTCCCCCACTTAAATTATTAATAGTAATTCACTCATGATAATTTTTCGTTCAATTTACACCTTATAGTAAATGTTCCTTATTTTCTTCAAATTTTTCTGATTTATACTTTTAGAGGTAGGGTGGGACAAATTTTAAACAATTTTTATAATAAATTTTGAAAAACGTTTCAGGACAAAAGTTGTTCCTTAAATCGTGAGAAAATTTTTTTGTCGAGAAACTTTTTCTCTAAAACCAATGGTTCAGCAGTTATAAGGAAAAACAATTAAATTGTTTATAACAATTGATTGCGCTAAAATTTTTCAATCTTGATAATTTTGGCTCAATTTACACCTTATTCTCAATGTTCATGATTTTTTTCAGATTTTTCTGAGCGATCCTTTTGGTTTTAAGGGGTGGGAACAGCAATTTTTAAGCGTTTTTGCAGAAAAATTAATTAAAAAATACATCATATATATTGCTGAATTCATGCTTCAATGAGCTTTCATTTGACACCCTACATGATGTCCTTGAAAAAAGTTTTGCAGGCATGTCTGCAATGCAACAGAGGCTTGTAGAAGCTGCAGATAGCGTAGGGCTTCAGGTCAGCGAAATGACGACAATGTACCTCATTGTTAGCAAGACGCGAAATACCCGAATGTTTGGGAATTCAAATATCTTGGCAGCTACAAAGCGAGCAGTGTGACCACTTCCAGAAACATTTCCGCGGCCTACCACATCAAAAGGAGAGGGGGCATCTAAATTTTTAGACATTTCGGCAAAAAATGTCATACTTAATGTGACGAATCACATGAAAAATTATTAAAGGCAGTTTTTTTTTTTTTCCCCTCATAAATTTGGAGTAATTGAATCAAGGCCTGTTGCACCGCGAACCCGTCGCTAGGATGTTCCTTACTTTATTAAACGTAAGTTATGAGTCAAAAAAATCAAAAATGCGTATGACATAAAGATAACTCAGCACACTGAATTAATTTTTTTTTTTTAAATAACTGGGCTGAAGGGAAGAGCAAACTAAAAAATGTTGAAAGCAATAAGAAAGACTGCGAACCTATAGGACGTTCCCAATTGGCGTTAGTTAAATGAAAATGTGAAAACTCGCACAATGAAAGAAAATAGCGCAAAATTGTATACTTGGTAATATTCTGATAATATTTGTGAAACGATCTTCACATTCGCGCAACATTACAATATTAGCGTTCTCACTTGACTCTAATTCTCGTAATGGCGTAAGGGAAATTAAGGAACTACCTGAAACACGATTATGAGCTTAACCTGTTTAAATTTAAAAAATATTTAACCTGTGGATATTGATAATACTTGACAGTAATATTTACTTAATGCATTAAATTTTTATTTAATGTAATAATTTATTTATTATCTTGTAGATAACATGTAAACAAATATATTGTGAATACCAAAGAAGTTATCGTGAAGGAAAATTAAGAGTTGAAAAATACAAAGGAGACGATTTTCCTGTATTTCTGAAACGCACAGATTTGAGATCCTGGATATGTCCTGGAAAATGGGTACATTTATGTTTGAATTGTTTTACTGTTCTTCATAATATGATGTATAGGTATTATTTATTTTTTTGTAAAATTGAATTTCAGAAAAGATCTGATTTAGACAGTTGGAAAGAATTTATACTAAAACAAAATTCTTTGACTTATGCGATAGCTACGTTGTGGGTGAGAGAGCACAATCGAGTTTGTGACGTATTAAAGAAGCAATGGTTTGACTGGGACGACGAGCGACTCTTTCAAACAGCGAGAAATATCATAACAGGTAGCCTTACAGGATATATTATAGGAATAGATAATTAAAATACACAATTTCTTTGCTAAACTTCACTATATATTCTCAAATACTCAACTAGTTTCGCCGTGTTAACGCATTATCTTATAAACTGTTTATAAGTGACTCTTGATAATGCCTTAATACGGCGAAACTAGTTGAGTATTTGAGAATATACATATAGAGAAGTTTGACAAAGAAATTGTGTATTTTAATTATCTATTCCTAGAATGGAGCTTCACAAAGTAAATCTGGAAATCATAAATTATTTGGATATATTATAGCTTCTTATTATAATCATTTCCTGTAAGTTTATGGAAATTTATTGTACATTTTTTGGAGCACTATAATTTTGGTTGTATCGGTCCTTGCCTCAAATCTAAGGGCATTTTCATAGTTGAAATTTAATAAGGAACATTATTTGTAATAACCAATTTTTTGATAGGACTTACCGTTTTCACATACATCTAGAAAACATCCACAAAAATGGATTTCGAGTTGTCATTTTGAGATGTTTTTTGTTATGTATCTCGCAAACTGGTGTCCATCAAAAAGTAGCATTTTATATAAAACGTGCCTCTCAGTTTTCTGTACAAATTTTATTTGAATAGGTTTTTGATTAGGTCATATAAATGTATCTTGTAAAATCCCCGGAGCCAATGTTGTCTCCATTTTCGACTGAGAAATGGTATTTGTCTCTGCCAATGATATGGATCATTGAGAAGAATAAAATACTATAGTATTGGGAATATACTCTTAATCCTACATAGCAACATTCAAGAATGGAATAATAGTTGTATCTATATCTCCAAATACAATAAGTATTATGAAATACTCCTGAATCGTGGTACAGTTTTTGGCACCTGGGAAATTTAGGCTTTTTTTCGCGGGCATTCAAGGACTACATGTTCACCAGTCTCGATGCCGAACGAACATTTCGGGTTGTTCTTCCTCTTAAAGAAGAAGAGCTTGGAGTTAAAATCTCCATGATCTGATAATATCTGGGACATCCATTGATCAGATTGTACCCATGTTGAGTCAAGGCGTACCCGGACCTCCGGGAAGTATGCATAAGTCGTTCGGCCATCCGCAGATCTTGACCACCGTTGTTGCCATTTTCCCACTATTCCTGAATAATGTCCATCAACGCTCTGGTCTGGACTGTCCACATATCTCTTCTTCCACGACTAGGCGTTTATATCTTTAAACTTTAACGTAATTTAATTTTATGATGATATAATTCAAACAATTAGAGTTAATAGCGCCTCGAGTATATTTCTATTTTATGGATGGATGTTAAGTACTATTTGCTTCCCTTGTAAGACCTGATTTCTTAAACGTACACCAATGAAGTACTCTGAGGCTCTTAATTTTTTAGGAACAGCGTCCTAACTAAAACTATAAACAAAACTATTTTTTTTTTCAATGTAAAAATGCATTAATATAAAAATTCAAATGTAATGATAATTAATTTTATATTTTATTTGCAATAGCTATGTTATTGTAATTAGGTTCTTGCTTTCTGCTGATCCCAAATACCTTCTTTTTTTTAAAATATTTATAATATGAAATACTAGTTAGTTACTGTGACTCATGCCTGGGCTTTAACTTCAAGGTCATATCGCCTTCAACCAGAGCCCTCTTTCTTCACTATGGTGGACATGAGCCCGACTCAACTGTAGGAGTCGTAAATTTTGCCAACCCAGGTTTATTCGCTTAATGCCCCACCCGAAGGACTGCATGCTCAAGGTTTTTTCACATTCCAGATAAAAAAGTTAAAGGCCTCGGCCGGGTTTCGAGCCAGCGATCTTGAGCTCAGTAGACAAGCTCTGAGTTACCAGCGTTCTCTATAAAATACTATATTTCAGTATTCTACGTAATGTAACAGAATGTATTCTTTTGTTCAATATTCTGCACACAATGTCAGAACTAGGGTGTCCAATAAGAAGGATGTCTAGAAGACGCAGCTTTCTGGCCACTCACAGACTGCCTCGGAGTCGGCTGGCCTCAGGAACTCTTCCTCATAAATAAAGCCCGGATTCCTGTGCAGTTGCACTTTTTTTTTCGCCTGCTTGAAATCACTAAATAACAATTTATTTTTACGAATTAAGGCATCCTGATTAATATACAAAAAAATTTTTTTGCACGAAATATCACGTTTTTAACTTTTTTTTTCGCAAAATTGCATGAATATAAATTAAATATTTTTTCGTAATTAGAAAATTTATTTATAAGTTAGTTTGAAAGTGTATACATTTGTTAATCGATAAATTTACAACAGTTTTGAGAAAAAATTTCGAATATGACCAACTCAAAAAGTACAATGGGCCATAAATGATGAAGATATTGGATTGGATCTATAACCTGACATTATAAGCAGCTACAAAATATTCCCAATCACAAGTGTCAGCGTCGAGAGATCGTTTTCCCAGCTAAAACACATATGTACTTAGCGAATGCTTAAATGTTCTGTGTGTTTTGTATTTTACATATCTCTAGTATTTTTTTAATCAAAAATTTATACTTATATGCTTTTATAGTTATTATAAAAAATATGAAGGTAAAAAAAAATTGTGTTTTGATTTTATAGATTTATTTTTAAACCCTACCCAATTTTATGCTGAAAAAATAATTATTTAATTTACAAATTAGATCCAATTTTTTTCGCAGAAAAACAGTTAATGGCAGGATTTTGTTGCACATTTTTGCACGTTTTTTAATGCACAAAATCCGGGCTCTACTCATCAGTCTTCTATGGACTAGCCGATATGACCTCGAAGCCCGGGCATGAGTCCCAAACATGTGTTGTTGAGTGGTTTATATTTCGATCCTTCTTAGGTTAGCTTGTTCCCAGGTGAGATGCTGGTCATCACCACCTCCGAATGGCTTCCAGTTCTGGCCGGCTTCAAGACCGACATCTTCTATGAGCCTTCTTACACCAATCTTGGCCGAGCCACTGTCGTCAACAGAATGACCATTGAGACATTTTTAGCATTCCACTGGCCTCACCTCATTCCGGACAGTATTGAAATTAAATCCACCTCGTTTAACATTACATCAAATGTTCTCTACAATCTCAACGATCATTTTGTTAAACATTTTGGACTATATGAATTTTTGAGAGCCCTTGCCTTAACTCCATCTGGTCAGGTGAGTAAATATTTTTTCGTACTGTAATAATTTCATAAAACTGTGACAAAAAAATGAGCTCATATACGTCACCGCAGCCGCGCTAAGTTGTGGAGGGGATAGGTGAGTTTCTGACTCTATCTCTGACAAAATAATATAACTTTATATAATATAAACCTAGCGAATGTTGTGAAAATTCGTTCTGAATTATTGTCAAGTAGTAAGTGAGCAGTAAAATAATTTAATATTTCCAAAATTAATCCGAGTTTTCTTATTGTGATTATATTGGAACTACATGACTATCGTAAGTATTGCCAAAAAAATGGAACAAATAAATTTTAATGAATAAATCCTCAATTTTGAGACATATTTCATATTTCACAGAACACAAAATTCACTACGTGATGTTATCAGATTAGACATTTTTACACCCTGTATATTCATATGTATCTTATTTTAATTATTACAAGAAGATTGCATCATTTTAACCAAAATATTAATTAAACAAATAAAATATCGTTGCATTAAAAATGTGGTAATTCATGGTTGACATTTTTGGTTCTCTGTTTTGTTGATTCTTTACAGCATTTTTTTTCAGAGTTGTCTTCTTCTTTGTTCTTTCTGACAATATTTCGGGACACTTACAAGTCCCTTCTTCTGGTCACTATGAACCACTATGAATTTGGTTCACAGTGACCAGAAGAAGGGACTTGTAAGTATCCCGAAATATTGTCAAAAAGAAGACACCTCTGGAAGAAATGCCGGAAAGAACCAACAATTCAACATCCCAGAGAAGTTTAAGAAACACGTTCTCTGTTTTCTCATGGAGATATTGTTTTTGACCAGAATGTTGGGCGATAAAACATATACAGCAGCAGTTTTCAAATTATTTTTTGTTTGTTCTTCTGTCAAGCCTACTCCCTTCTCTGGAAAAGGACGAAATTTCATTCCTCTCTTATTTTCCAGTAAACACACACACGAAGTTTACACATAACTATGAGAGTACTAAATGGACTCACGTTTTTTTTTTTTTTCAAAAGTAAATTAGAGTGTGGGTTCGAACCTTACATGAGAAGTAAAAAAAAATATATAGAAATACATATATTCACATAAAAAAGGTTATGGGATGGTCTCCTACAGGACCGGCGTGATCATAGAGGCTATCTAGTAGGCAACATTTAGGGCTCCCATAGTAGAATCAGGCTTATCTCCATCAGAGCACTATTAGGCAATACGGCCCAGTAGTTGAAGCCCGGGCCTGAGTCTCAAACAACAACAAATTATTATAAATTAATAGATAATATCAACATATGATTATTATAGGTTACACCAGGGAATTCAGCAGACAGTATGTCAAAAATAACACAGCTTATGATTGAAGAGGGTAGAAAATTACGATTTCCCAGTTTAAATAAAATAAGAACATCTCTTGGTTTACCTATTTATACAGATTTCTCACAATTTGCGCGCAATGATAAACAAGTAAACAATTTGATAAAGTTATACGGTGATATAGAAGGAGTGGAATTTGTACCAGGTAATAAATTTAAAGTAATATTTTTGGATTATGTAAGGAGGTTCTGTATTCATACGTACATTCATTACAGTATTACTTCTCCATACGAGGGCGCCGATAGCTCAGTGGTAGAATTGGGCGATAGTCGATAGGTACTATCGATATATCACGCCAATCGGTACCCAATATCGATAGGCAACGCCTATCGGTAACCAATAACGATAGTTTTGACTATTGATATTTTTTAAATTTTTACTCACAAGTTTTGAAGTTGATGACGTAGTCACGCACTTGTGCAAACAAATTAAATTCACGGTATTGGGCATTGGCTCTTCTAAGTATTTATAATCCTAACTTCCTCTTTAATTGGGGATCTTATTCTACAATTCTTAGAAATTTTTTTGGGGTTGGCCGGCGAGAGCGCAAAGCTGATTTTTATTATGAGGGTGACTATACGACGAGAGCGCAAATTGGCAAATTAATTAATTCTTTATCACAGAACTTCAAACAAAGCCGTTGGCCGGCGAGAGCACAAAGCTGATTTTAATTATCCAAATTTTGTAATATTTCTATTTATGTTTGTTCTAGGAATTTATGTACCTAGATGAATGATTATCGCTGTTAGACAGCTTACAACAATGAAAATTGAGATGGCCGAGTAATCAGTAGGCCTTTGCAGTGGCGGCCTTTGTGGCGGGCGAGACGGGCAACTTCAAAATAAATTAAAAACTTAATTAAAACCTTTGCGCTCTCGCCGTATAAAAATGGGATTAATTTTTATTATCTGCTCTCTGGCCGTAGATGGCCAATTTTTTTTATAGCGTTTTCATTTCGTTCCCCTTCCCTTCCTGGTACCTCTTTCTTGTAATTGTTGGAAATGTTGGTTCAGTTTTGCTTCAGATCTCATTCATTCCGTTCAGTAGTTGAGTAATGCCAATATGCCACCAACATCAGATGTATGGAAGTTTTTCAAAAAAGAAGACGAAAAAAGTGCGAAGTGTTTAGTATGCAAATTAACTTTTAAAACAAGTTCAAATACATCCAATCTGAGAGACCATCTCCTGAGACGGCACCAAGATGTCTACAAACCTATCTCAAAATGCTCCAAACGTACCGGAACGTGTTCTTTTGGAGAGGCTGGTTCAAGTAAGTCAGATCAATTTAGAACTAGAGACATAAAGACATACTATGAGACCACTTCCACCACCAAGTATTCTAAAACAAATTTAAGAAAAAAAGAACTGGACTCAGCAGTAGTTGAAATGCTCTGTGAGGACATGCAACCTTTCAACACAGTTGCGCGAAAAGGCTTTAGGAAGATGTTCCGAAAAGTAGACCCACGGTACCAACTTCCTGATCGTAAAGTTTTATCCAAGACGGTGGTACCGGCTTTGTATGATGAAGTCAAAGGTCTTCTTGTGGAAGAACTTAAAAATGCTGAATACCTTACTGCTACCACTGATATGTGGACGTCGATCACTGGAGACTCTTATATATCCATTACCATTCATTACATCAATAAAGAATGGGGGTTGAAAACAAGCATTTTGAAAACTGCATACATGCCGGAACGCCACACAGCAATAAACATTTCTCAAGTACTCAATGATACATTTGCTGAATACAAAATTAAAGATGAAGTAGTTTGCATTGTTTCAGACAATGCAACTAACATGATAAATGCTGTACACGCTTGCAAAATTAAACATTTGAACTGTTTTGCGCACACGTTACAACTAACTGTGCATGATGCTTTAAAATATGAGCCTATTGTCGAAATTGTTGAAAAAGCTAAGGCGATTGTGACAATTGTTAAATCTAGCAATGTCGCACGAGAAATTTTGAGGACTGAACAAGTAAAACAGAACAAAGCTATTTTAATGGTGATCCAAGACGTTGCAACTCGTTGGAACAGCACCTTTTTTATGTTGAAACGTATACTGGATATCGGGTATCCATTGATTTTAGCTCTTACAAAGCTGGATTCTACACGTGCAAGTTACTTCACTGCAAAGGAAATACAAATCATTCATGAGTTGGTAACAATTTTGGAGATCTTTCAAAAAGTAACTGAGGATATTTCGGGGGAACAGTACGTTACTGTATCATTAATTATCCCTTTAGTTTATGGCTTGAACAAGGAATTACAATTAATGAGAAATAAAGTACAAACCGATACAGGCAAGAAATTCCTTGATTTATTAGTAGACAGTGTATCCAGCCGGTTGTTCCCCTACGAAAAAAGAACAATTCCTGCTTTGGCGACTCTACTGGACCCAAGGTGGAAGAAGAAGGCATTTTTAAGTGATTTAAATGCTAAAAACGCATACATGTGGCTACAAAATGCGTTAGCTTCATTCAAAAACGCTACTAGTAGCTTGGAGGGGCCAGATGGAAAGTGCACACGACTCTACATTGACATCAACACCCGAATCGCACATTCAGGAACCGTCTACATCTAAGGAAAGCAGTAGCAGCGTTCTCGTTCACGTTCAACGCAAAAAAGATGAAGATATGCAACTGAGAACATGTACTGCAGATTCCATTATTACCATTAATAATTACTTACAGCAACACCCATTGTCGAATGAAGCCCGTCCATTACAATTCTGGAGAGAAAAAGAACTGTCAGGTGATTACAACCAACTATATAATATAGCCAAGAAGTACCTTTGCGTTCCAGGCTCATCTGTACCCTCCGAGCGTGTGTTTTCTTCGGCCGGGAAAGTTATTTCAGAACAACGGACAAGATTAAGCCAAAGGAAAGCAGAAATGCTAATTTTTCTTTCGGGAAATATGTGGCTCAAGGAGCGCACTTGAATCTTGGAGTTAACTTTTTCTTTATTTTTATTTTCTGAAGATTTGATTTGTTCATTGTAATTGTAAACATGTACCTACCTACACACACTTTTTGAAAATTCAAATAAATTCGATTTTCATTTATCTTTATAATTATCCCTTATCTTATCATTTATAATCCTGCAAGTTTCAAATAGGTAGGTAATTGAATTTAATTATAATAAATTTCTTGAAATTCTTTATCAAATAGATCTGGACAAAAATGAATTGCTATCGGAAAACTATCGATAGTATTCGATAGTTTTTAACCTATATTATCGGACTATCGATAGTGCCAACTATCGACTATCGCCCAAATCTACTCAGTGGTAAGCGTGCTTAGCGTTCAATCGATATCACAAATTATCGATACTTTTACTCATAAGTAGTATCGAATAAAACTTTCGATACTATCCAAGTATCGAAAAAAACGTATCGATTCAATCTAGTAGTTGGTTATAATTAATTTTAAAAAATCTATAAATCTACATACGATTTAAGTACAAATCGTATTGCATCGACTACTTCGTTATAATTTATTTTAAACCATGTATAATATATATATATATATATATATATATATATATATATATATATATATATATATATATATATATATATATATATATATATATATATATATATATATATACATATATATATATATATATATATATATATATATATATATACATATATATATATATACATATATATATAGGTATATATATATATATACATATATATATATATACCTATATAATAATAAAAAACAATAAAATTTGAAAGGTATAAATGAGACATTGTAGTGGGCATATGAAACAAATAAATCAAATCGAATAAGATAAAATTATATTTTTTAAAACATACCGAAAATAATAAAAAGCCTTATAAAATAAACATACAATTTATTTTTACTAAGTATATAAAACTACTGGAGACTATTCGTGTCCCACAATATTTCATTTTTTTAAAACACTTCTTGCAAGTCGCTGAGATCAAATCGTTCTTATTGTAATGAATCCACACTTTCGCCGTGGACGTGGCATTATAATTTATAATTGAGAGATTGTAAAAATAAAATAAAATGGTGAAATCATGTTGACGGTTCTGTTCAAAATTAAACTAACGTATACCTTCATAAACGATAAACCATTTAATGTAAATAAGGTAAGAAATAAGGACCCATCATGCAGACTGCGTGATCATATCACACATGAGGTTATCATCATCGATATATATCATTTGTCCGTGGACCGTAATTTGAGTTCAGTATTTTATTGCAACAACAAATAAAAGAAAATTTAAGAAGTTAAACGGTGAACGATTTTGATGAATTGAAAAATTTGTATAATTTTTTTTAATTGTTGAATTTTAAAACGAGTACCTACTTTGAATCGATACAAGTAATATCTATTCGATACCTAATTGGTATCGAATAAAAGTATCGATACTTTACTTGTATTTACTTGCATCGATAGATCCCTAAGCGTGCTTGGTTCAAAAGCCGCCTAAAGCTCTTAGTTTATTTTATCGGGGAGGTAAAATAAACTTAAGCACGGATAGGACGTTATGCGATGGTCCCATCTGGTACTTGTTAAAGACTCCTATCCTAGATTTAAAAAAAATTTTGGTAGGCAAAATTTAGGAAAGACTCCCATAGTTATGTTCACCAGAGTGATGAAAGAGCACTCTGGTATTAGACAATATAATATAGTTGTAGTTAAGCCGAGCATGAGTCATAATAACTAACTAACTGTAATGAGTGTAGAACTTACCTTTAGCTTATGATCGTAAAATTGTCAGATAATACAGTGAATAATAATTTCATACATAAAGCTGAAATTTTCTTTTGTCAGGAATGCTGATGGAGCCAGCCTCATACAACGCTCTAGGAGAGACAGCCACGACCCTCATCAAACACTGGCTGCTACGAGCCCTGGTCACCCATCCCCTGGGCTCCAAGTCGCTTTGGAGGCCGGGCACTGTGGGGGGCTCCGTCGGATGGAGCATCATACTCAACGCCAAGTTCAGCCAATTGGCCTGCACCAGCCTCAACAGGAGTGAGCTCTGTCTCAAGGAGGGCCTCATGACCTTTCGATCCACAGCGCTCTGGAAGCGGACCACTGTCCGCAAGAAGAAGCTCAAGAAGATCCAGATGATCCGGGTGAAGAAGGAGCGGCCTTCAGTGGGTCCCATCCCTCTCAAGAAGACAGTTGGAGCTACGGCACAACTCCAACCGCAGGAGAACAATGGCTCCACTCCCTGCTCTCTCAACCTCCCCGGAGAATGGAACCAACCATAATAAAATATTTAGTTAACTATATTTATATTTGTTTTATTTTAAAGTATAAGCGCATGAAAATCGGTCAAAGAACCTAACGTGCCTGCTCAAAGTTCTTTCTAACATCCTATTGTTTCTGTATTAATATTAAAGATAAAAAAAAACGTCATGAAATAATACTTCTACATACTATTATTTCTGTATTCAAATAAGTTAGAGAGAAATAATAATTAGGGATCCAGGGATCATTTTTAAATCATCAGTGTTTCCAATTGTTGTCCTTAAATTATTATTTTTTGTTATCGCTATTATATTTTATATATATATATATATATATATATATATATATATATTCAAATTTAAAAAAATATATATGTGAACGTAGGACAAAGGTGATGACAATATGGGGTCAGGCCAGGGATCAAATCCAGGCATTCAGCTGTTCCTAAAGTCAATGTGTGGGGTCTTCGTGCGAAGGCAGTGGTTCTCAACTGGTAATCCGCAAGCTCACAATGGACGGTTTGCAAACTCTCAATCGACTAATTGCAAGCTCTTAGAGTGAGAGCAAAAACTTATTTCATTAATTTGCACTGAGGTAATTCATTTTTGGAAACAGAAGTTCCGAAAACACGAAATTCCGGTGGAAACTCAACACCGATTTTTGTTCAACTATTTCTGATCGTTTACATAACTTTCCCTACACCTCGTAAAGCTAGTTAGTTATTGTGAATCATGCCCGGGATTTAACTATGAGATCATATCGCCTACTACCACAGAGATCTTTTGTCGCTCTGGAGGACATGAGCCCGACTCTACTGTGGGAGTCCTAAATTGTGCTTAGCCAGGTTTAGTTACTTAGAATATGTACTTTACATCGCACAAGATCGGGACCATCGCCTAAAGTGCCATCCGAAGGACGGCGTGCTCAAGATTTTTTCTTCTCTCAGATAATAAAACGACTTCGTATACATAGATGGGGGAATAAAAAAAATGAGAATAGAAGAACACGAACTTGCCTTCAAGGGAGATTATATGAATGCAAGATGGAGAAGAGTTTCATCCTGGATCAACATAAGTCAATAGACGGAGGAATACATCCTACGTTGTCATATATCTTAATATTTTGTAATAAATGGAGAGTTGCGCGTCGCGTTTTTAATAAAAAAAAATGATATTAGAATTTACTTTTAATCTAAATTGCGGAGATTTTCTCAAAAAAGCTTTGTCTTTACTAATTTAAAATGTCCAAAGGATGCCAGATCGTCTATATAATAGAACGGTCATTTAAATTTACTGATTTTAATATATAAATTGGATTTCTGTAGTCCAAAGGCGAAGGATTCGTCAGCGAAGAGAGTTTTGAAAAACCAAATTCTTAAATCAATATTGACTAGGATAAGTAAGTGAAGCAAACAAAAAAAATCTAGCAAGTCATATTGAAATTAATATATTTACAACAAAATAAATAACTTAAAATTAAAAACATAATAACCTTATTGATAATGGTGTATGGATGCTGGGGCTGGAGGCTAATCGGATGATGATGGCTGGACGGCTCTGCGATGGTTTGAGAGTGGAAGAACAGACTAGCGGCTGAGTTCCTCCTGAACTTCTGGGGTTGGATGATGGAGGCTGGAGCTTCCCTCGAAGGCTACTGGATCAGGACTCAGACCTCAACTGGTGTCTTCCTCTCCTCACTTGGAACTGTAGGAAGTGAACCTCTCCTCTCCTAGATCTCAACTGTAACTGAATGAACTTGAGCCCTGCACTTCCCGAGGCTCCTGGACTGGTTCCCCCTCTCCTTCTCCTCCTCGGCCATTTTGCCTGGCGGGGATCCGGGAGCAGACTTCAAGGGGGAAGTTTATCCATTGAAGAGTGGATAGGTTGACACTCGAGGCAAATTTATGTGAGCCAAGGTGTGCACCCTGGAGGTTTATATGACCCTAACAGAGGGCTTGGGCTCTAATCTGGTACCCTTACTGTAGACAGATTGTAAAATCCGGGTAACTATCTTTATTCTTCTGTCAACTGGATGGGTTGTAAAAGGCTATACAAATACTCATCCAGGTAACTAGGCTGGCTATCCCTCGGTACCTGAGCCCGGTTCCTCTAGCCAGCCTCCAGAATTAATTTCTTCCTCCATACTTTATATACATATACTATTTACAAACTTTAAATAAAATTATAAGTAAAATTATATCTGGCCTACGCAAATTGCCTACATAACAATTTATTTATTTAAATTATATTTTTTTCAAAACTAAGTATTAGGGTTAGTAAGCATGGTTTATACACAAATAAACATATAATAAAACAATAAAATTATGGACTTGCATGCCGAAATCATCTCCTCTGGTGGCCCCACGGATAGACTTAGAAGAATATTCTGTAAAATTTTTAAACCTGGCGACGACCTTCTAACCAGCTCTATGAATTTTTGAAAAACGAATTTTCACATATAATTAACATAGAATCTCACCCTCAATACTATGAAATGTTTTTGGCAACAAACAAAAATAGTTTTTTTGACAAATAGTTTCACTCTCTGTTTATTTTAGAGTACAAGTAATGCAAATATCGTATCAAAATAAGGTTACAACATTTTTTGGCTGTCGGAATAATCATGGGTACTGTAAAAATGCCAGCGTATACTGATTATTGGGCACTATCCACTCGCTACTACAAAATTGCGCAAATTATGCCACTCAAGAAATACGAATGCCTTCGTAGCTACTTCCACTTCACGAACAATCAAGAGAATAGCGATGACAGGTATATAAACGTTCGCGGTTTGCTAGAAATTATTTTAAAAAACTGCAATGATATACCAAACGAAAAACGCCAACCCATCGACGAAATGATGATCCCGTACAAGGGGAAAATGGCCGGGAGCAGAAAACAATATGTCAATTTTTTCCCAATTTGTGGACATATCAATCAACAATGCCTGGCTACTGTATAGGAGAAATATTGAGAAAGACAAGGATATGCCTTTGAAAAAATTCAGACTAGAAATAGCCGAGGTTCTTCTATACTCTTCAAGGTCTCGTTCGGCTGCAAGACCACGCTCTTCAGGATGGAGCCCGTCCATTTCTCCTCTATCCTCAAGAAGATCTTCGCCAACTCCACCACCAAGCTCAGCTGCGAAATTAGATGAAGTTGGTCATTTCCCAACTTTTGATAAAAAAGGACCGTGTAGGCATTGTCAAACTGGACAAACGAGTGTAGTTTGCTCAAAATGTGGCACGAGACTGACTTTTGGCTACGAGAAATTGCTTTGTAGAATTTCACATAAAATAATTACTTGCAATCTAATTTTGTTTTTTACTTTAATTTATGAAGCATTTTGGAAACAAAAAATTTTTAGGTTATCTAAGCAATGAGCATAAAAGTGTTATCACAAGGAATATGAGTTTCCCCAGATGTATGTATTATAAACAAGACGTGCAGAAACGTTGTGATAATGTGCACAATTTGCTTCAACTATCGCAATAAATATTTTTTTAAATCGGCAGCATAATTGAAAAACCTTGTGCGCACGGTTTTTCCGAAAAGTAATGGAACTGCTCATATATATATATTAGGGTGGTCGTTAATAATGCAAGGTTCATATTTTAACGAGACACACGTCATTCCAACACACCAATTCGGGTTCAAGCCACAACACTCCTCAGTACACCAACTACAAAGGGTGTCGGAACTCATCGTGACCGGGTTCGAGCAGAAGAAGTACACCGCTGCTACTTTCTTAGTTTGGGGACGTGGTCGCAGCGTTTGACACGGTCTGGCACAGAGGACTACTGCACAAATTGCGTCGAACATGGTCCCCATCCTACCTCTTCAAGATTATTGAGTCCTTTCTCAACAATAGAACGTTCGAATTCTTTCAACATACGCAGACGATACAATGATTGCTACCTTTTTTTTTTTATTATTTTTTTTTTTTATTTTTTTTTTTTATTATTTTTTTTTTTTTTAGGGTGCCCCTGACCCCTTGAGGGGGGTCGGTCACATCACCCTATTTGTCCGTTGTGGACCGGCTCGATGGCTACAGTTCGCAGTCGTCATTGGGTTCCTCAACGCCTCATTGCGCCGAGTGAGCTCGAAATTCTTCTTCTTATACCAACCAGGTTTCTACAGATCTCTCGCTTCCTCCCACCCCAACTGCTATAAGAATGAACTGGGTTGACACCAGTGGTGTTCTTTGTTACATTGTACAGCGTATTTACAGAGAGTGAGTTTCTTATACCCTACGATGCCAGTTCGAAATGAGGAAAAAATTAAGACTTTGGGGAGAATGGTCAGTATAATCGTGTCTGGTTAATGAATGTTCTAATCTGGCCACATCAGATATAATATATATTTTTTCCTTATTTTAATTCTTTATAGTAAAAATTATTTTAAGAATCGATGCCATACACAGTTTGAACCACTATTTGTCATTTTGTCATCCTGAATGCAGGTAAGAAATAGACACTTTTCAGATTCCCCGAAAGAATTTTTTTTTATACAGGGTATAACCAAAATTGTGTCCAATATTTGTTGAGTGTATTCTAGAGACCAAAATAAGAAGAAACGTTTCTACCAAAATGGTTTCGCAAATGTTCCCTTAAAATATTGAAGTTGAACTTCTACGAAAATGAAATTTTCAATTCTTACTTTATTATTATTTTTACTGATTCTGTCTATTTTATACGTTTGTACCAATTTAACTTTTTTTACATCTTCAACTTCGATTTTGTACACTTTAATCAAGTAAGTTGAAATCTTCGAATTTTTACCTTTTGGTGTCAAACATTCCTGAAGAAATCATGCTATCTGTTGAATATTATTGCCACTAAGCTGTCCTGTATTTCAGGAATTTAACGGTAGAGACCTCTAGTAATCCGACGGTGTTACGATGCAGAACTCAATGTCATTTAAAAATAAATATGTTGGTTATGAGGAACCTTGAAAGCAAAATTGTATACGACTGCAGTTGAAACATGAGAGGATCTCTTTCGAAGAATTGAAATTTACTGTGAAGCTACATATATGAAATGATGATGAGCTGATTCGAGTATGTGACGACTCAATTCTTTTTATGTTGTATGTTTTTATCT
Source organism: Aradus depressus (assembly GCA_963662175.1). Lineage (NCBI taxonomy): Eukaryota > Metazoa > Arthropoda > Insecta > Hemiptera > Aradidae > Aradus > Aradus depressus. The sequence continues at coordinate 31,313,995 of OY759219.1, forward strand.
ATGATCCTTAAGTATCGACCTTAGAAGGTTCTGGAAACGTATATACAATTTCGTGTCGATACATTCATTCTATCGGGAGTTATCATGTTTACAGACAAACAAAGAGCATGTTTTAAAATTATTTTTGGAATCTGGTGGTCACAAAACATGAAATTCCATTGAAAACTCAACTTCGAATTTCTAACCGATTACATAACTGTTCCCTGTACGACATAAATTATGCGTGAAAATAGTATTAATTGATTGTTGAAAAATGCTAATCTTCTCTTTCATTCTTCACAGAATAAAACAACAAATTAAAAATTCCTTCTTTCAAAATTATCCTTGCCTATCAGTAAGAGTGCTTATTGCTCTTATTGTAAACTGATGAGACAAATAAGGATTAAAATATAGATAGGATGGATAGAGGAGGCCCCCAGGCCAGCGGTACCCTCAAAAGGAGTAGTGGTCTGGATAGAGGAGGTCCCCAGGCTAGCGGTACCCTCAAAAGGAGTAGTGGTCTGAATAGAGGAGGTCCCCAGGCCAGCGGTACCCTCAAAAGGAGTAGTGGTCTGGATAGAGGAGATTCCCAGGCCAGCGGTACCCTCAAAAGGAGTAGTGGTCTGGATAGAGGAGGTCCCCAGGCCAGCGGTACCCTCAAAAGGAGTAGTGGTCTGGATAGAGGAGGTCCCCAGGCCAGCGGTACCCTCAAAAGGAGTAGTGGTCTGGATAGAGGAGGTCCCCAGCCCAGCGCTACCCTCAAAAGGAGTAGTGGTCTGGATAGAGGAGGTCCCCAGGCCAGCGGTACCCTCAAAAGGAGTAGTGGTCTGGATAGAGGAGGCCCCCAGGCCAGCGGTACCCTCAAAAAGCCTAAACATCTCTTAACCAATTCCTCTCAATGAATCGCTGTTTTTCATATTATCCTTATTAAAAATTATTTTTACAAAATGATTTCACCACTTTTTTAAAAATTTCCTTTTTGAAATGTCCAGTAGATTTGATTTTATTATATATTATATAATAGAATAATTTTTATTTATCGGCGTCCAATGGCAGAGATTTTTGACGCCTTATACTCGATTAAATCACGTCAATGAGGTGGGTTGTCTTCATTGTGCTGAGGACAGCTTCAATAGATGAGTTATCTCCTAGCATCTCATGTAGGTCCCTTTTTTGCAAACCCATGGCCTCTAGTATATCCTCATATCCAGGGCACTCCTCCAGGATGTGGCTTACTGTGAGAGGCCAGGCCCCACACTTGCTACAGCCCGGGGCCATCGCCCTGGTTATGAGGTGGCCATGGGTTAGACGAGTGTGGCCTACACGGAGCCGCATCAAACATACCTCCTCCTGTCTATTCTGTCTGTCGGAGCTTTTCCATTTGTCCACATTTGCTTTAATGGACCTAAGCTTATTTTTTGGGTCCATGTTGGTCCACAAAGAGGCCCAGCTCTCTTTTATTTTGTGACGTATGCTGTTCTTTAGGTCTGGAATTGTCGTTATCACTCTTCCTTCTCCAGGCAGCGCCGCTGCTTCTCTTGCCATTCTATCCGCTGCATGGTTCCCTTCGATACCCACGTGTGGGGGAATCCAGCAAAAAACCACCTGCTTTTTATCACTGATTGGCGGTGTTGGTTCCATCCGGTCCCATTCCTTATCAACTCTCATACTATTACCATTTAGACTGGAGGTAGAAGAGAACATAGGGGAAGGAAAGGATGGACATTGGCGGACAAGTTTCTGTTTGTGTAGCTATGTTGGCGATATGGGGTTTCATCCGGTCCCATTCCTTATCAACTTTCATACTATTACCATTTAGACTGGAGGTAGAAGCTACGACGCGTGCAAATGATTTACTAAAGGTTGGAGCCAGTCGCTCTTTGTATAATTTCTTCGCATGACCGAAAGTTAGTTTTTCATTAGTTTGAATCTCTTTTATGGCCTTTTCCTCTATGTACCTCGGACACTCGTTCGAAAAGCAGTTATGATTACCTGTACAGTTTATGCAGGACTTCGGTTGTTCGCAAACAGTGTTTGCGTTTGTATGTAGGGGCTGACTGCATTTTGGACAAATAGGGTTATGAGGGCATTGCAACTTTATATGACCGAAACGAAAACATTTATTGCATCGGATGGGGTTTGGAGTAAATTTACGTACTTTATGGGCGTAAAACCCAACTTTCAATATTTCTGGGACGGAATCGAGAATGTGATGACGTATGTATTTGTTTTTCTTTCTTTTCCTCCATTTTTGGAAATTATTCTTTTTACAGCAGTGACCGATTGAGTTTGTAGTTCGTTCAGTATTTCGTCTTCCGTTAGTTCGGAAAGATCGAAGCACGTAATTACTCCCTTTGATGAGTTCAAGGAGCGATGGGGTTCAACAGTAATTGGGATTTGATCAAGAAACGTTGTCATTTTTGGTAATGCTATTGATTGACTCTTATTTTTTGTTTCCACTAACAGAGTGCCGTTTCGGAGTTTTTTGATCAGTTTCACGTCACCTAATTTACTTACTAAAGCCTTATGAATTAAGAACGGGGACAATTTATTTAGAGTGCCCTCATTAGCCCGAGGGAGATTACGAAAAAAGTTGGGGTGATTTCTCCGAAATTTTCATGTTCATGTTTTGTTGATTTTAATCTTGTTATGTCTGGGGGTAAGTTCATGTTTATTTTCTATATGTTTGTGTGTTTTTACGAAAGGATTAGTTGAGTGATATATTGGTGAATATGTAGAAGTAGTAAGGTATGTACTCCCTGACTGGACTTGATATGAATTAGAAGGGGGGCACGTGAAGACTGTTCAAGTCCACACTTGGTAGATCTCTGGCAGGCCGTCGCGGAGGGATCACAGTTTATTTTCATGGAGAGACAGTGGCGGATTTCCATATTTGGCGCCCTAAGCAATTTTCGGAGTTCGCCCCCACCCCCTCCACCCTGGATTTTTTAAAAACATTTTATTTTGAATAATTAATTTTTATTTTCATTTTCTTAAACATTGAAATTTATAAATAATATATAATTTATAAATTTCGCATTTTTATAATCTTATAAATAACATATATATGTTTTCATAATTTATACAATCACTCGTCTCGCTTTTTGTACCGCAAATTGACTAATCACGTCGTTATAATCTATCGTTTTAGTTAAATCAGGTTCAATTGCCAAGCTCGCTAACGCGTTCAATCGATCTTGAGATATCTGTGATCTCAAATAATTTTTTATCCACTTGAGAGACGAGAAAGACCGTTCTGCATTCGCATTTGCGACCGGTGTACAAACAAACATTCGCAAAGCGATTTCTATGTTTGGGAAAACCTCTTGCATTTCACTATCTTTTAGATATTGGAATAATTTACCGGGGCGCATGTGTTCCTTATCAAAATTGGCATTATCACAGTGGGTTTTGAAATGCAAACACTCGTCAACAAAACACTCTTCTAAATCTTTGTTATTCTTTTTCGCGAGTTCGTTTGCGGTACTCTGCTCCGCTCAGCTTCTTCTTTACGTCACCCATTTTAATTCTTGTAAAATACTTGTAACAAAGAGACTGTAAATTTTTGCGACAACGAAACAGGTTCCATGAAAATCGAGAAACACAATGAACGATTTGAGGTTAGGGCATTTGATTAGAAATCTAGTCGCTCAAGTTGGTAATCCAAATGGCGCGAACATTTGAAAACGCACACACTTTAATAACTTACATTTTCTTTGAAGAAAATATTTAGTTTCTTTTTTATTTAATTTTTTTATTAATCAATAGTTTTCATCTCATTAAAAAAATAATGAATTTCATTTTTTTCCGCCCTAAGCAGGTGCTTACTTTGCTTCTAGAGAAATCCGCCACTGTGGAGAAAGTTGTTATCATATGATATTAAAAGGTTGAGCTTCACTCAGATCTTGGTGATTCAATCTTCTTAGTCCTTTCCCGTTTTCGCGCCAAGATGTTGCTATAGTATTAGGGTAGAATTGAAATTCAGAATTGAAAATTCTTAATCTTACTTTTGTGATTTTTGTTAAGGTTATATATTTTTTCAACACTCAGCACAAGTTCACACTATATATATATATATATATATATATATATATATATATATATATATATAAATAATATTAAGGACAACAATTGGAAACACTGATGATTTAGAGTGTATTTACAAATTAGGGACGTAAGAGTTATCTAGCTTAAGGTTACTAACGAAGCAACCGCCCTGGTAACCTATTGTTGAGAACATAGTATGAGCATCTTAACCAAGAGGTCGACTAGACTCGGTCCGAGGAAATATTTTGGATTTAGGGGGGCCTCTGGCTACACCCCATACCCAAGAAGACTCCCCTCGTTCGTCAACCACAAAAACTAAACGAAAAAGGGGTTCCTCATGTCGTCCCCATCCAAGTTCTTTAAACGGATCTAACCTCCAAAAACAAAGGCAAAAAAACTGGGCTTGTTGGATAAATGTGGATTAGAAGTGCAAGGCTAAATCCGCCATCGAGGTTCCGTGGTGTAGTGGTTATCACATCTGCTTTACACGCAGAAGGTCGCCAGTTCGATCCTGGCCGGAATCAATTTTTTTTTCTCCCATCCATTGAAACTTTTATTTTTTTTTTCATATGATATTAATTACTTTTCAAATTATGCTATACTGTATTAATTACTTTTGTTTTTATTTGTCTATTTTTGGTTTGGTTAACCACGCAAAATGATTTGAATAAAATTAGTAATTTTGTTTTTTGCTAAACAAAACTATTTTAGATAAACTATTCGACTTTTTTTTTGCATAGTTTTAAAATATTTAATTCAAAAACTAATTTTCTCAACAATTTAAAATTGTCTCCTTGAAAATTTAACTCAGTTCAAGGTTGGTTTTGAAATTGGTTCTGATTCGTTCATGGGAAGACTGTTTTCAAATTGAAGTTTATTGGAGAAAAAACCATATGATAGTTTATCTATCATCTGAATAAAAATGAGGAGAGATGAGGTTCGCCAGTCCCTTCAACACGATATAACAAATCAAATTATGTAAAAAAAAAAAAAAATTGATAGGACCGACCTGGGCCTTCTTCCAAGTTAAGAATCAATAATTTTACTGTCAGAAATTTGACGCTGAGGTTTCATGTTTCTTACCTCCTGATTCCAAAACATAATCGGTGAAAAAGATAACTCCAATGAACGTATTGACACGAAATTGTATAAGTAAATACAAAACCCTGAAAGATTGACACTTACAATCTTATTGGTCCCAACAATTTCGAAAATCGACGTGCTAACTGGAGAACATTTGGTTGTAGAAAAAAATAAATAGACTTCAAATTTCTTGAACGAATCATTTTAACTTTAGACGAAATCTTCTTTAAAAATATGTACCATTACGGTATTAGAGGTAGAGCGCTTGATCTCTTTCATAGTTACTTATCTGCAAGGTTTCAGAGTCGATGTAACTGGTATACATGAGTGGGAAGAAACCATATGCGGGATACCTCAAGGATCAATAGTGTATGGAACTCTTTTACAATAACGATTTACGGCAGTCCTTTTCACGAATGTTTAATATTCTTGTGACAGCTAAAAATTCAAACGCTTCGATTGACTTCATTTCTTAAGATCTTCAAACATTAAATGGATGGCTTCTAATCAAAGAGTTAATGTTAATAGATTCCTCCAAAAGACCTAAAAATATAGGCACCAGAGCTCCAATGTATTAAACCGTATATATCACCAATATGTATCACTAATATTAAACCGTATATATCACCGTATAATATGACCAATGTATTAAACCGTATATATCACCGTATAATATGACCAATGTATTAAACCGTATATATCACCGTATAATATGACCAATGTATTAAACCGTATATATCACCGTATAATATGACCAATGTATTAAACCGTATTTTATTACAGAATAGAAATATGAGTAATATTATGTCTCCTTTGGTACGATCTTTTTAAGATTACGAAGTAAGAAACAAATGGAACCGTTTCTTACCTATGACTGACTGTTCAGCCCATGTGGTTTTGTATCAATATGGAGACCAGAAATTTCATATAACTTCAAATTTCAAAACGCCTTAATTATCAAATGATAACCCCTCATTAGTTAGTCATAATAGACTCATGCCCGGGCTTTAACTACAAGGTCATATCGCCTACTACCAGAGCGCTCTCTTGTCACTGGTGGACATGAATTCCTTCCTACAAGTCATGAATTCCTTTCTAAGATTCATTTGCGGGCTCCCCAGACATTCTTCTATTACTAGTTCTTATACAGACCTAAAATGGCCATCCTCTCGTCGACAATATTTCCTAGGCTCCTTCCTCTATCAAACCATATCTTCCCAAAAGCCCTCCTACATCTTCCAAATGCTTCAATTTAAATCCGGATCCCGTGCCTCTGATATTTACCTCCCTTCCCGCAGGATATCAACCTACCACAACTCCTTCCTTATCCAGGCTAACTCCCTCTGGAACTCTCTCTCTCTCCATATTCGCCATGCTCCTTTAAGTCCCTACTTTTCCATTATCTCCTAACTCAACACCTCTGATTCCTAAGGCTGGCTCCTATGAGATAGTTCTCGTCTTCCTATAAGTCTCTCTCCACTGGACAGACTGTTACTCTTCTGTTTCATCAGTCCAGTTTTTTACAATTCATTCATATATAAGCCATTATTGTTGTCATGTTTCGCATTATTATTCTTACTTGTTTTTCAATTTTTATTTCTCTTTATCATTTTTCACAAGTTTATTATATTATTTACTCATTGCCTGTTTCTAAAATTTAATATTTATACCTAGAGACCTTTTTTCTTTTCTTTTTATTCTTCTCGACTGGTTGATACTTGTATACTCTTGATTATTCTTTATGTTATTATTCTTAGGGGACATATGTCCCAGAATAAAGATTATTTTTCATTTTATTTCATGAGCCCGACTATGGGAGGTTTATATTTTGCCTACCCTAAATTTTTATTCACCTAGGATAGGGGTCTTTAAGGAATATCTAAAATACAGGCTCAGGACTATCACTTAACGTAAGGTCTCCGTATTGATAAAAAACTAACAAGAGCTCAAAATTAGTCAGTCAGTCATAAGTAAGAAAATGAGTTCCGTTTGTTTCTTACGCCAAAATTTAAAAAATATCGAACCAAACACGTATTTCTATTCTGTAATTACCGTTTAATACATTGGGGAGCTTCTAGCGCTATGTACGAGCAGTAGAAAGATATTTAATAAACTTAAAATCTTGTAATTTCCTACGCTGTTTATATTTGAAACATTAATGGTCATATAAATATTTTTCCTCTCAACAATACTAGTTATTATTATGCCAGGAAGAATTTCTACTAAACATAGCTTCTCTCTTTTTGAATGAAGTAGAACGCATAAAGGAATAAAATTCTTCAGTGTCCTTCCCCTCTTTTTGAAATCAAAATACTATAAAACAATTTTAAATTTACATACAAATGTTTATGTTAAAAGAAACCCTCCTCTATTCGCAATTTTTTTCTAATTTTTCAAATAGGAAAAAATATTCGTATAATTTACGAATATATTCTTTCCTTTTATATATATATATATACAAGACTATTGACTATACAGTAAAAGCTCTTTATTCGCGGGGTATATGTTCCGTAAATATGCCGCGAATACAGAAACCGTGGATATGGAATGGTAATTAGTATGGAATCATAGGGGAACGTTCCAAGGTTCCAAAATAAAACCAATTTATTGAGAAATTCGCAATTAAAACCAATCGTTATTGTCAGCTTCAGGCAAAGGTTTAAAGAATTTAGTAATTTTTTCTTCTTTTGCCGCTTTGAAAAGGTCTTTAAATTCAGATTGATATTGAACTGTAGCATTAATAATTTGCCTTTTAAAAATAAGGCTCCTTTCCATAGATGGATCAATTTTCATGAAGAAATCACAAAGTTCATTTGCCATACGTAAGTCTTTACTCACATTTTTCTTCAGTGGAATGTGGAATTAACATTCCAGTCGGTTACATCTTTCATAAAAGCCGCCTCGGCACGTACCAGCAGTACTCAAAGGATGCCGATACGTTAATAAACGACACCGAATCCTTTTCTGTTTACCGATTGCATCTGCGAATAGACATTTTTAGCCGCGAATACAGGAACTGGGTTGCAATTTTTTCATCCGCGAATAAGGAACTTTTACTTTATATTAAGACTTGACAATCAAGAGACCAATTTTGGTTTAATCCGCCTAATTCTCTTACTATCTAACACCTGTTGCCTTGACAAACGTTTCAACCATGAATTTGACTGGATGGTAAATGGTTCTTTACACTGAAATTTAGTAATTTTTTCGTAATTTCTTGTAAAATTGATTATTAGTAAGTCAGTGTCGACACCAAATAGAATATAATTGTTTCACTAAAATTTTGTATAATTTTCCCAGGAACATTGTTCACAAATTACAAAGAAGTTTTATTTTCAAAGTGAAGGTAAGTCGTAACTACAATGCTCTTTGTTTTTATATTACAATGACGACTTATAATGAGCAAGTTTCAATTATACATATCTCTGTTTCTCTTCTAATAGCGTATGGTTTGGAAGTCTTTGAAAATCGCATTAAAAAATAATTAATTTATATTCCCTCCAAAGCGGACCCATGATGGCCCGCAGGCTGTGTGAAAAATGAAACTAATTCGATGACGTAGAGTAGCAAGCACTAAAGAAAGCTATACATATAGTCATAAAAATATAAATAAAAAAGAATATTTTTTTAAAGTATTATACTTTCGGTAGCGCTACCATCGTATATATTATATGTTGTCACTTACATTAAAGCTTTAATTTTATTTTCTTGGCAGAGGTCATCCATCATTTTCCTCTAATCTAATTACTTTTATTTATATTACAATTAACTATTTTAATTTTATATACATACTGTTTACTCCATTTTTTTTTCTCAATTATATATACTTCGTTCTTTGAGGCCTGTGTTCGCACGGATATATCAACTTGAAAGATGATTTATCCATTTAAATATAATATTTATAATTATATTTTATATAATTATAATAAATAAATATAACCTATAATAGTAGGAATTTGATATTCCATTATTTATTTATTTAATATCATCGGTTGTTATAAATATTTAATAAGCTAATTCTATGTACAAATACTATTTTGTGGTTTAACGGAAATAAATATGATCATTGTGTATAACGTTTTTGTGATAGACAATATTTCAAAAGGAGTTGGTTTTATTTATTCATAGAAGACTTTTGTTTACCTAGAATTAATCATCAAAAAAGAGAAAGGTGGATAGAAATTAAACAAAAATGAACAAGAAAAAAATTAAAAACTTTTATGTTTTATTATTCAAAAAAGATGTTAACAGTTTAGCCCTGTTTTTGGGCCAATTCTCGGGCCTTAGCCTTCTCGAGTTTAGCGATCCTGGCTGCTGACTTAGAGCCCAGGAGACCACCGCCCCAGTGTCGCTTGATCTCTTCGTACCTCTCGTTGTAGTTGGTCTTCACCGCTTCCACCACTTTGTTGAGAGCGGTCCTGTCGTTACCGTCCACCTGGAACACACAAACACTAGTGTTACAAGGGTTCCCTCGGTGAAATTCAATGGACACCATGACAGATGGGTCGCCAATATGGCTTTAGCTGATGATCAAAGCCGTAATGTAATATTAAAAGATAATAAAAAGTAATATTAAAAGATATTAAAAAGTAATATTAAAAGATAATAAAAAGTAATATTAAAAGATAATAAAAAGTAATATTAAAAGATAATAAAAAGTAATATTAAAAGATAATAAAAAGTAATATTAATTAACATCAGTCAGTTCTTGTTTCAACACAGTTCCTTTCAGAGGATTGGCTATGAAAGGGGTTGTTTAGAAGAATCATCATCCTGGTGCAGACATACTTGTCAACAATACTATTCATAAATAGAAAAACATTCAAGTTCAACATACAACATTCTTCAGTTAAGTAACGAATATTTACACAATAGACTTCAGCTGAAGGCTAAGAAATTGAACCACCAAGTGAGCACTGCTCAGTATTCCTTTGTGGAAAGGGAGAAGCGCTCTGGAAGTAGGCGATATGACCTCGTAGTTAAAGCCCGGGCATGAGTCATAAAACCTAACCTATACATAAAATATGTTCTGCATAAAGATTATGATGAACATCAGGGGAAAATTGTTAACAATAAAGATCAGCTTATACACTGATGGGAGATTCCGAAATATTTGCTAGCGAATAACGAACTTAAATATAACCCAACACTGCTACCTGGTATTCAACCATGAGAGTAGCATACAAAAATTAACATCAGTCAGTTCTTGTTTCAACACAGTTTCTTTCAGAGGATTGGCTATGAAAGGGGTTGTTTATAAGAATCATCATCCTGATGCAAAGACATACTTGTCAACAATATTATTCATAAATAGAAAAACATTCAATTTCAACATACAACATTCTTCAGTTAAGTAACGAATATTTACACAATAGACTTCAGCTGAAGGCTAAGAAATTGAACCACCAAGTGACCACTGCTCAGTATTCCTTTGTGGAAAGACAACGTATTTTGTTTCTATGAGAAATCTCGTCCCACATCTTATTATCACATATGAAAATTCAGTCAGTTCTTGTTTCAACACAGTTTCTTTCAGAGGATTGGCTATGAAAGGGGTTGTTAAGAAGAATCATCATCCTGATGCAAAGACATACTTGTCAACAATATTATTCATAAATAGAAAAACATTCAAGTTCAACATACAACATTCTTCAGTTAAGTAACGAATATTTACACAATAGACTTCAGCTGAAGACTAAAAAATTGAACCACCAAGTGACCACTGCTCAGTATTCCTTTGTGGAAAGACAACGTATTTTGTTTCTATGAGAAATCTCGTCCCACATCTTATTATCACATATGAAAATTCATGGACAGTTCTTGTTTCAACACAGTTTCTTTCAGAGGATTGGCTATGAAAGGGGTTGTTTAGAAGAATCATCATCCTGATGCAAAGACATACTTGTCAACAATATTATTCATAAATAGAAAAACTTTCAAGTCAACATACAACATTCTTCAGTTAAGTAACGAATATTTACACAATAGACTTCAGCTGAAGGCTAAGAAATTGAACCACCAAGTGACCACTGCTCAGTATTCCTTTGTGGAAAGACAACGTATTTTGTTTCTATGAGAAATCTCGTCCCACATCTTATTATCACATATGAAAATTCAGTCAGTTCTTGTTTCAACACAGTTTCTTTCAGAGGATTGGCTAGAAAGGGGTTGTTTAGAAGAATCATCATTCTGATGCAAAGACATACTTGTCAACAATATTATTCATAAATAGAAAAACTTTCAAGTTCAACATACAACATTCTTCAGTTAAGTAACGAATATTTACACAATAGACTTCAGCTGAAGGCTAAGAAATTGAACCACCAAGTGACCACTGCTCAGTATTCCTTTGTGGAAAGACAACGTATTTTGTTTCTATGAGAAATCTCGTCCCACATCTTATTATCACATATGAAAACTCAGTCAGTTCTTGTTTCAACACAGTTTCTTTCAGCGGATTGGCTATGAAAGGGGTTGTTTAGAAGAATCATCATCCTGATGCAAAGACATACTTGTCGGCAATATTATTCATAAATAAAAGATCATTCAAAATGCAACATTCTTCAGTTACGTAAAGAAGATTTACACAATAGACTTCAGCTGAAGGCTAAGAAGTTGAACCACCAAGTGAGCACTGTTCAGTAATCCTTTAGCCTCTACACTGTACGTGTGAGATGTGCCACTGATGATGACGCTGTTGCTGTGGGAAGACAACGTATTTTGTTTCTGTAAGAAATCTCGTCCCACATCTTACTATCACATATGAAAATTCAGTCAGTTCTTGTTTCAACACAGTTTCTTTCAGAGGATTGGCTATGCAAGGGGTTGTTTAGAAGAATCATCATCCTGATGCAAAGACATACTTGTCAACAATATTATTCATAAATAGAAAAACTTTCAATTTCAACATACCACATTCTTCAGTTAAGTAACGAATATTTACACAATAGACTTCAGCTGAAGGCTAAGAAATTGAACCACCAAGTGACCACTGCTCAGTATTCCTTTGTGGAAAGACAACGTATTTTGTTTCTATGAGAAATCTCGTCCCACATCTTATTATCACATATGAAAATTCAGTCAGTTCTTGTTTCAACACAGTTTCTTTCAGAGGATTGGCTATGAAAGGGGTTGTTAAGAAGAATCATCATCCTGATGCAAAGACATACTTGTCAACAATATTATTCATAAATAGAAAAACTTTCAATTTCAACATACCACATTCTTCAGTTAAGTATCGAATATTTACACAATAGACTTGAAGGCTAAGAAATTGAACCACCAAGTGACCACTGCTCAGTATTCCTTTGTGGAAAGACAACGTATTTTGTTTCTATGAGAAATCTCGTCCCACATCTTATTATCACATATGAAAACTCAGTCAGTTCTTGTTTCAACACAGTTTCTTTCAGCGGATTGGCTAGAAAGGGGTTGTTTAGAAGAATCATCATCCTGATGCAAAGACATACTTGTCAGCAATATTATTCATAAATAGAAAAACTTTCAATTTCAACATACCACATTCTTCAGTTAAGTAACGAATATTTACACAATAGACTTCAGCTGAAGGCTAAGAAATTGAACCACCAAGTGACCACTGCTCAGTATTCCTTTGTGGAAAGACAACGTATTTTGTTTCTATGAGAAATCTCGTCCCACATCTTATTATCACATATGAAAATTCAGTCAGTTCTTGTTTCAACACAGTTACTTTCAGAGGATTGGCTATGAAAGGGGTTGTTAAGAAGAATCATCATCCTGATGCAAAGACATACTTGTCAACAATGTTATTCATAAATAGAAAAACTTTCAATTTCAACATACCACATTCTTCAGTTAAGTATCGAATATTTACACAATAGACTTGAAGGCTAAGAAATTGAACCACCAAGTGACCACTGCTCAGTATTCCTTTGTGGAAAGACAACGTATTTTGTTTCTATGAGAAATCTCGTCCCACATCTTATTATCACATATGAAAACTCAGTCAGTTCTTGTTTCAACACAGTTTCTTTCAGCGGATTGGCTAGAAAGGGGTTGTTTAGAAGAATCATCATCCTGATGCAAAGACATACTTGTCAGCAATATTATTCATAAATAGAAAAACTTTCAATTTCAACATACCACATTCTTCAGTTAAGTAACGAATATTTACACAATAGACTTCAGCTGAAGGCTAAGAAATTGAACCACCAAGTGACCACTGCTCAGTATTCCTTTGTGGAAAGACAACGTATTTTGTTTCTATGAGAAATCTCGTCCCACATCTTATTATCACATATGAAAATTCAGTCAGTTCTTGTTTCAACACAGTTTCTTTCAGAGGATTGGCTATGAAAGGGGTTGTTAAGAAGAATCATCATCCTGATGCAAAGACATACTTGTCAACAATATTATTCATAAATAGAAAAACATTCAAGTTCAACATACAACATTCTTCAGTTAAGTAACGAATATTTACACAATAGACTTCAGCTGAAGACTAAAAAATTGAACCACCAAGTGACCACTGCTCAGTATTCCTTTGTGGAAAGACAACGTATTTTGTTTCTATGAGAAATCTCGTCCCACATCTTATTATCACATATGAAAATTCATGGACAGTTCTTGTTTCAACACAGTTTCTTTCAGAGGATTGGCTATGAAAGGGGTTGTTTAGAAGAATCATCATCCTGATGCAAAGACATACTTGTCAACAATATTATTCATAAATAGAAAAACTTTCAAGTCAACATACAACATTCTTCAGTTAAGTAACGAATATTTACACAATAGACTTCAGCTGAAGGCTAAGAAATTGAACCACCAAGTGACCACTGCTCAGTATTCCTTTGTGGAAAGACAACGTATTTTGTTTCTATGAGAAATCTCGTCCCACATCTTATTATCACATATGAAAATTCAGTCAGTTCTTGTTTCAACACAGTTTCTTTCAGAGGATTGGCTAGAAAGGGGTTGTTTAGAAGAATCATCATTCTGATGCAAAGACATACTTGTCAACAATATTATTCATAAATAGAAAAACTTTCAAGTTCAACATACAACATTCTTCAGTTAAGTAACGAATATTTACACAATAGACTTCAGCTGAAGGCTAAGAAATTGAACCACCAAGTGACCACTGCTCAGTATTCCTTTGTGGAAAGACAACGTATTTTGTTTCTATGAGAAATCTCGTCCCACATCTTATTATCACATATGAAAACTCAGTCAGTTCTTGTTTCAACACAGTTTCTTTCAGCGGATTGGCTATGAAAGGGGTTGTTTAGAAGAATCATCATCCTGATGCAAAGACATACTTGTCGGCAATATTATTCATAAATAAAAGATCATTCAAAATGCAACATTCTTCAGTTACGTAAAGAAGATTTACACAATAGACTTCAGCTGAAGGCTAAGAAGTTGAACCACCAAGTGAGCACTGTTCAGTAATCCTTTAGCCTCTACACTGTACGTGTGAGATGTGCCACTGATGATGACGCTGTTGCTGTGGGAAGACAACGTATTTTGTTTCTGTAAGAAATCTCGTCCCACATCTTACTATCACATATGAAAATTCAGTCAGTTCTTGTTTCAACACAGTTTCTTTCAGAGGATTGGCTATGCAAGGGGTTGTTTAGAAGAATCATCATCCTGATGCAAAGACATACTTGTCAACAATATTATTCATAAATAGAAAAACTTTCAATTTCAACATACCACATTCTTCAGTTAAGTAACGAATATTTACACAATAGACTTCAGCTGAAGGCTAAGAAATTGAACCACCAAGTGACCACTGCTCAGTATTCCTTTGTGGAAAGACAACGTATTTTGTTTCTATGAGAAATCTCGTCCCACATCTTATTATCACATATGAAAATTCAGTCAGTTCTTGTTTCAACACAGTTTCTTTCAGAGGATTGGCTATGAAAGGGGTTGTTAAGAAGAATCATCATCCTGATGCAAAGACATACTTGTCAACAATATTATTCATAAATAGAAAAACTTTCAATTTCAACATACCACATTCTTCAGTTAAGTATCGAATATTTACACAATAGACTTGAAGGCTAAGAAATTGAACCACCAAGTGACCACTGCTCAGTATTCCTTTGTGGAAAGACAACGTATTTTGTTTCTATGAGAAATCTCGTCCCACATCTTATTATCACATATGAAAACTCAGTCAGTTCTTGTTTCAACACAGTTTCTTTCAGCGGATTGGCTAGAAAGGGGTTGTTTAGAAGAATCATCATCCTGATGCAAAGACATACTTGTCAGCAATATTATTCATAAATAGAAAAACTTTCAATTTCAACATACCACATTCTTCAGTTAAGTAACGAATATTTACACAATAGACTTCAGCTGAAGGCTAAGAAATTGAACCACCAAGTGACCACTGCTCAGTATTCCTTTGTGGAAAGACAACGTATTTTGTTTCTATGAGAAATCTCGTCCCACATCTTATTATCACATATGAAAATTCAGTCAGTTCTTGTTTCAACACAGTTACTTTCAGAGGATTGGCTATGAAAGGGGTTGTTAAGAAGAATCATCATCCTGATGCAAAGACATACTTGTCAACAATGTTATTCATAAATAGAAAAACTTTCAATTTCAACATACCACATTCTTCAGTTAAGTATCGAATATTTACACAATAGACTTGAAGGCTAAGAAATTGAACCACCAAGTGACCACTGCTCAGTATTCCTTTGTGGAAAGACAACGTATTTTGTTTCTATGAGAAATCTCGTCCCACATCTTATTATCACATATGAAAACTCAGTCAGTTCTTGTTTCAACACAGTTTCTTTCAGCGGATTGGCTAGAAAGGGGTTGTTTAGAAGAATCATCATCCTGATGCAAAGACATACTTGTCAGCAATATTATTCATAAATAGAAAAACTTTCAATTTCAACATACCACATTCTTCAGTTAAGTAACGAATATTTACACAATAGACTTCAGCTGAAGGCTAAGAAATTGAACCACCAAGTGACCACTGCTCAGTATTCCTTTGTGGAAAGACAACGTATTTTGTTTCTATGAGAAATCTCGTCCCACATCTTATTATCACATATGAAAATTCAGTCAGTTCTTGTTTCAACACAGTTTCTTTCAGAGGATTGGCTATGAAAGGGGTTGTTAAGAAGAATCATCATCCTGATGCAAAGACATACTTGTCAACAATATTATTCATAAATAGAAAAACATTCAAGTTCAACATACAACATTCTTCAGTTAAGTAACGAATATTTACACAATAGACTTCAGCTGAAGACTAAAAAATTGAACCACCAAGTGACCACTGCTCAGTATTCCTTTGTGGAAAGACAACGTATTTTGTTTCTATGAGAAATCTCGTCCCACATCTTATTATCACATATGAAAATTCATGGACAGTTCTTGTTTCAACACAGTTTCTTTCAGAGGATTGGCTATGAAAGGGGTTGTTTAGAAGAATCATCATCCTGATGCAAAGACATACTTGTCAACAATATTATTCATAAATAGAAAAACTTTCAAGTCAACATACAACATTCTTCAGTTAAGTAACGAATATTTACACAATAGACTTCAGCTGAAGGCTAAGAAATTGAACCACCAAGTGACCACTGCTCAGTATTCCTTTGTGGAAAGACAACGTATTTTGTTTCTATGAGAAATCTCGTCCCACATCTTATTATCACATATGAAAATTCAGTCAGTTCTTGTTTCAACACAGTTTCTTTCAGAGGATTGGCTAGAAAGGGGTTGTTTAGAAGAATCATCATTCTGATGCAAAGACATACTTGTCAACAATATTATTCATAAATAGAAAAACTTTCAAGTTCAACATACAACATTCTTCAGTTAAGTAACGAATATTTACACAATAGACTTCAGCTGAAGGCTAAGAAATTGAACCACCAAGTGACCACTGCTCAGTATTCCTTTGTGGAAAGACAACGTATTTTGTTTCTATGAGAAATCTCGTCCCACATCTTATTATCACATATGAAAACTCAGTCAGTTCTTGTTTCAACACAGTTTCTTTCAGCGGATTGGCTATGAAAGGGGTTGTTTAGAAGAATCATCATCCTGATGCAAAGACATACTTGTCGGCAATATTATTCATAAATAAAAGATCATTCAAAATGCAACATTCTTCAGTTACGTAAAGAAGATTTACACAATAGACTTCAGCTGAAGGCTAAGAAGTTGAACCACCAAGTGAGCACTGTTCAGTAATCCTTTAGCCTCTACACTGTACGTGTGAGATGTGCCACTGATGATGACGCTGTTGCTGTGGGAAGACAACGTATTTTGTTTCTGTAAGAAATCTCGTCCCACATCTTACTATCACATATGAAAATTCAGTCAGTTCTTGTTTCAACACAGTTTCTTTCAGAGGATTGGCTATGCAAGGGGTTGTTTAGAAGAATCATCATCCTGATGCAAAGACATACTTGTCAACAATATTATTCATAAATAGAAAAACTTTCAATTTCAACATACCACATTCTTCAGTTAAGTAACGAATATTTACACAATAGACTTCAGCTGAAGGCTAAGAAATTGAACCACCAAGTGACCACTGCTCAGTATTCCTTTGTGGAAAGACAACGTATTTTGTTTCTATGAGAAATCTCGTCCCACATCTTATTATCACATATGAAAATTCAGTCAGTTCTTGTTTCAACACAGTTTCTTTCAGAGGATTGGCTATGAAAGGGGTTGTTAAGAAGAATCATCATCCTGATGCAAAGACATACTTGTCAACAATATTATTCATAAATAGAAAAACTTTCAATTTCAACATACCACATTCTTCAGTTAAGTATCGAATATTTACACAATAGACTTGAAGGCTAAGAAATTGAACCACCAAGTGACCACTGCTCAGTATTCCTTTGTGGAAAGACAACGTATTTTGTTTCTATGAGAAATCTCGTCCCACATCTTATTATCACATATGAAAACTCAGTCAGTTCTTGTTTCAACACAGTTTCTTTCAGCGGATTGGCTAGAAAGGGGTTGTTTAGAAGAATCATCATCCTGATGCAAAGACATACTTGTCAGCAATATTATTCATAAATAGAAAAACTTTCAATTTCAACATACCACATTCTTCAGTTAAGTAACGAATATTTACACAATAGACTTCAGCTGAAGGCTAAGAAATTGAACCACCAAGTGACCACTGCTCAGTATTCCTTTGTGGAAAGACAACGTATTTTGTTTCTATGAGAAATCTCGTCCCACATCTTATTATCACATATGAAAATTCAGTCAGTTCTTGTTTCAACACAGTTACTTTCAGAGGATTGGCTATGAAAGGGGTTGTTAAGAAGAATCATCATCCTGATGCAAAGACATACTTGTCAACAATGTTATTCATAAATAGAAAAACTTTCAATTTCAACATACCACATTCTTCAGTTAAGTATCGAATATTTACACAATAGACTTGAAGGCTAAGAAATTGAACCACCAAGTGACCACTGCTCAGTATTCCTTTGTGGAAAGACAACGTATTTTGTTTCTATGAGAAATCTCGTCCCACATCTTATTATCACATATGAAAACTCAGTCAGTTCTTGTTTCAACACAGTTTCTTTCAGCGGATTGGCTAGAAAGGGGTTGTTTAGAAGAATCATCATCCTGATGCAAAGACATACTTGTCAGCAATATTATTCATAAATAGAAAAACTTTCAATTTCAACATACCACATTCTTCAGTTAAGTAACGAATATTTACACAATAGACTTCAGCTGAAGGCTAAGAAATTGAACCACCAAGTGACCACTGCTCAGTATTCCTTTGTGGAAAGACAACGTATTTTGTTTCTATGAGAAATCTCGTCCCACATCTTATTATCACATATGAAAATTCAGTCAGTTCTTGTTTCAACACAGTTTCTTTCAGAGGATTGGCTATGAAAGGGGTTGTTAAGAAGAATCATCATCCTGATGCAAAGACATACTTGTCAACAATATTATTCATAAATAGAAAAACATTCAAGTTCAACATACAACATTCTTCAGTTAAGTAACGAATATTTACACAATAGACTTCAGCTGAAGGCTAAGAAGTTGAACCACCAAGTGAGCACTGTTCAGTAATCCTTTAGCCTCTACACTGTACGTGTGAGATGTGCCACTGATGATGACGCTGTTGCTGTGGGAAGACAACGTATTTTGTTTCTGTAAGAAATCTCGTCCCACATCTTACTATCACATATGAAAATTCAGTCAGTTCTTGTTTCAACACAGTTTCTTTCAGAGGATTGGCTATGCAAGGGGTTGTTTAGAAGAATCATCATCCTGATGCAAAGACATACTTGTCAACAATATTATTCATAAATAGAAAAACTTTCAATTTCAACATACCACATTCTTCAGTTAAGTAACGAATATTTACACAATAGACTTCAGCTGAAGGCTAAGAAATTGAACCACCAAGTGACCACTGCTCAGTATTCCTTTGTGGAAAGACAACGTATTTTGTTTCTATGAGAAATCTCGTCCCACATCTTATTATCACATATGAAAATTCAGTCAGTTCTTGTTTCAACACAGTTTCTTTCAGAGGATTGGCTATGAAAGGGGTTGTTAAGAAGAATCATCATCCTGATGCAAAGACATACTTGTCAACAATATTATTCATAAATAGACAAACATTCAAGTTCAACATACAACATTCTTCAGTTAAGTAACGAATATTTACACAATAGACTTCAGCTGAAGACTAAGAAATTGAACCACCAAGTGACCACTGCTCAGTATTCCTTTGTGGAAAGACAACGTATTTTGTTTCTATGAGAAATCTCGTCCCACATCTTATTATCACATATGAAAATTCAGTCAGTTCTTGTTTCAACACAGTTACTTTCAGAGGATTGGCTATGAAAGGGGTTGTTAAGAAGAATCATCATCCTGATGCAAAGACATACTTGTCAACAATATTATTCATAAATAGAAACACATTCAAGTTCAACATACAACATTCTTCAGTTAAGTAACGAATATTTACACAATAGACTTCAGCTGAAGACTAAGAAATTGAACCACCAAGTGACCACTGCTCAGTATTCCTTTGTGGAAAGACAACGTATTTTGTTTCTATGAGAAATCTCGTCCCACATCTTATTATCACATATGAAAATTCAGTCAGTTCTTGTTTCAACACAGTTACTTTCAGAGGATTGGCTATGAAAGGGGTTGTTAAGAAGAATCATCATCCTGATGCAAAGACATACTTGTCAACAATATTATTCATAAATAGAAACACATTCAAGTTCAACATACAACATTCTTCAGTTAAGTAACGAATATTTACACAATAGACTTCAGCTGAAGACTAAGAAATTGAACCACCAAGTGACCACTGCTCAGTATTCCTTTGTGGAAAGACAACGTATTTTGTTTCTATGAGAAATCTCGTCCCACATCTTATTATCACATATGAAAATTCAGTCAGTTCTTGTTTCAACACAGTTACTTTCAGAGGATTGGCTATGAAAGGGGTTGTTAAGAAGAATCATCATCCTGATGCAAAGACATACTTGTCAACAATGTTATTCATAAATAGAAAAACTTTCAATTTCAACATACCACATTCTTCAGTTAAGTATCGAATATTTACACAATAGACTTGAAGGCTAAGAAATTGAACCACCAAGTGACCACTGCTCAGTATTCCTTTGTGGAAAGACAACGTATTTTGTTTCTATGAGAAATCTCGTCCCACATCTTATTATCACATATGAAAACTCAGTCAGTTCTTGTTTCAACACAGTTTCTTTCAGCGGATTGGCTAGAAAGGGGTTGTTTAGAAGAATCATCATCCTGATGCAAAGACATACTTGTCAGCAATATTATTCATAAATAGAAACACATTCAAGTTCAACATACAACATTCTTCAGTTAAGTAACGAATATTTACACAATAGACTTGAAGGCTAAGAAATTGAACCACCAAGTGACCACTGCTCAGTATTCCTTTGTGGAAAGACAACGTATTTTGTTTCTATGAGAAATCTCGTCCCACATCTTATTATCACATATGAAAACTCAGTCAGTTCTTGTTTCAACACAGTTTCTTTCAGCGGATTGGCTAGAAAGGGGTTGTTTAGAAGAATCATCATCCTGATGCAAAGACATACTTGTCAGCAATATTATTCATAAATAGAAACACATTCAAGTTCAACATACAACATTCTTCAGTTAAGTAACGAATATTTACACAATAGACTTGAAGGCTAAGAAATTGAACCACCAAGTGACCACTGCTCAGTATTCCTTTGTGGAAAGACAACGTATTTTGTTTCTATGAGAAATCTCGTCCCACATCTTATTATCACATATGAAAACTCAGTCAGTTCTTGTTTCAACACAGTTTCTTTCAGAGGATTGGCTATGAAAGGGGTTGTTAAGAAGAATCATCATCCTGATGCAAAGACATACTTGTCTTATTATTCATAAATAGAAAAACTTTCAGGTTCAACATACCACATTCTTCAGTTAAGTAACGAATATTTACACAATAGACTTCAGCTGAAGGCTAAGAAATTGAACCACCAAGTGACCACTGCTCAGTTTTCATTTGTGAAAAGACAACGTATTTTGTTTCTATGAGAAATTTCGTCCCACATCTTATTATCACATATGAAAATTCATGGACAGTAACTATTAGACACACTGTGTCTAACTATCGGATGCTGAACAGAATCAGTGACTGGGTCATCGAACCCGAAGAGAGTTGTTCTGATCATCGCATCATAAGTTACAACTTAGAATTAAACGAGAAAAGAAGACCTGATAACCGACGAGGAGCCAGTACCCGTAAATACAGTATGAAGAACGCGAATTGGCATTTCTTCATTATAGTTTTGCGACAGAGTTTCGTTCGGCTATTGGAACAGCAATTACCCGCTATCATCAACAATGACTCTTCGCTAGATGCTATCTTAGCGTCATGGGTTAAAGAACAAAGGAATTTGGAGACAGTAATTGCCCGATTCAACTCCATACTTGCTAAGACATGCAGACTAGTGTTCAGACATATAAGAAGGGCCAGTGGCGGCAGCAAGAAGAAGGTTCCATGGTGGAACGATCAATTAACTTTACTACGGAAAAAGGTTAATGCAATGAGAAGACGCTACCAACGGACCTACCGCGACTCACACTTAAGAGCAGAACGGAAAAGACAGTATTACGATGAGAAAGCAATATACACAAAGAAAATCTCTGAAGTGAAGTTAGAGTCGTGGAAAAATTACTGCAACGTAACTGAAGGCAGTAATCCCTGGAACATGGTCTACAAGATTGCTGCTGGAAAAAGGAAGACTACCTCCCCGCTAACCATAATTCAAAAGCAAGATGGCACATACACCAGCAATATGGAGGAAACCCTGCAAGAGATGTTGAATAAATTCATACCCAAAGACGATGTAGCCACGGATGGGGAGTTCCATGTGGCTTGACCATCGAAACAATGGATGATCCACCGTTCACTTCAGCAGAGGTATTCAGCGTTGTATCTGGTATGGACCCAAAAAAGACATCTGGAGAGGACGGACTAACAAGCGAAATATTAAGAAACATTACCTTTCTATTCCCCGAATTCGTGACTACGCTTTACAATGAGTGCCTAATCAGAGGCCACTTTCCATCTGCTTGGAAGAAATCAAAAATTGTTCCTATTGTAAAGCCTGGAAAAGAAAGCTCCAACGACCTCTCAAAGTACCGACCGATAAGCCTCATTAACTTGTCTGGGAAGGTCCTGGAAAAGCTCATGATCGATAGAATTATGCACCATGCCTATTCCAACAAGTTATTAAGCGACAGGCAATATGGATTCAGGCCACAGTCGAGTGCGACTGATGCAGTAATGGAGGTCAAGCGATTTGTTCAGAGTAATCTTCAACGTAAATGGGATATTCTATTGATCTCGCTTGATGCGCAAGGAGCATTCGATGCGGCCTGGTGGCCGTCTATAATGAAGCAACTTCGATGTATGGCATGTCCGAAAAATCTGTTTATTTTAACAAAGGACTACTTTCGAAACAGGTTAGCAGTTCTATCGGTAAATAATGTCGAGTTTAGTAAAAAGATCGAAAGAGGATGCCCCCAAGGCTCTTGTTGTGCACCTGGATACTGGAACATCCAATACGACTCCCTACTCAAGCTTCCATACTCGGAGAAAACTCGAGTAATTGCCTACGCCGACGACGTCTTACTTATGATATCCGGCCGGACAGAACTAGAAATAGAGGCGACTGCAAACCGTGAAATTTTCAAGGTATGCAGCTGGGCTATATCGAATTAAGTCAAATTCAATAGTAACAAGTCCAAGGCACTATATATCTCTCGGAAAAGACATCCTAGTCCTGTAGACGTGTTACTGGAGGGAGAAAGGCTTCAGCTAGCAAATGAGCTGAAGTATCTTGCGAGTGATCATCGACAGTAAGTTTACTTTCAATAAACATGTTGCGCACATCAGCCAGAAGAGCTTACAAGTCATAAACCTACTGTCACGGTCAGCAAAAGTACGGTGAGGCCTTGGGCAAGAGGCACTGGAGGTCATCTACAAAGGAGCAGTACTTCCTCTCATCTCTTACTCTGTAGCGGTTTGGATCGACGCCCTGAATAGGAAATATAATCAGATCAAATTAAACAGAGCGACTCTAGACGAAATTTCCTATAGGCTGGATCAGGTGTGCTCCAATAACCAAGCCGAGCAGCTGGCTATACTGAAGGCACTAGAGTACATCGGAGAACATGAGGCGGGACCTGGAGTAAGCACAGTGCTAGTGTGCACGGACAGCCAGGTAAGCTTAGAGAGCTTGAGGAACCACAAGAATCACTCGCCACTAATTGAAGATATAAGGGTTCGAGTCGGGGTTCTTCAAGCAGAGGGCTGGACCGTTAAATTTAGTTGGGTTAGAGTGCATGATGGCGATAGCGGCAACGAACGTGCGGACTGTCTGGCGAAAGAGGCGGTACACGACGTAGATCTTCCTCCGAGCTACATCAAATACCCGAAGACGCTTCTAACGGCGAAGACGAGATGGACGTCCATCCTGAAATGGAAGGAGCAATGGGGGCGGACAAATAAAGGTGCTGTTACAAGGAGCTTCTTCCCGACTGTAGAGGACAGGTTGGTGATGAAGAACGACAAACCGTTCCCATCCAAGATGACCATGCTCCTGAGTGGACACGGCAAGATGAGGCACTACCTCCACAGGTTCAAGATTGATTCGCCTCTCTGCCTCTGCGGCACCCAGGAGCAGACAGTCCATCATTTGATTTACACCTGTGAACTATTGGAGGGTCTAAGAAGTTCTCTAGTGAGATTTGTAGTGGTCAATGGTGAAAGTTGGCCTTTGTCAACAATTATTTTAGTGCGACGTTTTTATAAAGAATTTTTAAATTTTGTACAGAAGATTAATTTTGATGAACTATAACCTTTTTTTTTCTAAATTGTTGTATGTCAAATTCAAAATTAAGTTGTGTAAAAGCATGTAATATACATATGGCGCATGCAGATAAATATATTCCCTTCCAGTAGGGATACTACTGGATGGAAATCGAAAAAAAAAAAAAATATGTGAAAATTCAGTCAGTTCTTGTTTCAACACAGTTTCTTTCAGAGGATTGGCTATGAAAGGGGTTGTTAAGAAGAATCATCATCCTGATGCAAAGACATACTTGTCAGCAATATTATTCATAAATAAAAGATCATTCAAAATGCAACATTCTTCAGTTAGGTAAAGAAGATTTACACAATAGACTTCAGCTGAAGGCTAAGAAATTGAACCACCAAGTGAGCACTGTTCAGTATTCCTTTAGCCTCTACACTGTACGTGTGAGATGTGCCACTGATGATGACGCTGTTGCTGTGGGAAGACAACGTATTTTGTTTCTGTAAGAAATCTCGCCCTACAACATCTTACTATCAGATATGAAAATTCAGTCAGTTCTTGTTTCAACACAGTTCCTTTCAGAGGATTGGCTATGAAAGGGGTTGTTTAGAAGAATCATCATTCTGATGCTAAGACAATGATCTCAGTAATATTCATAAATGTGAGAACATTGAAATCTGGAATTTCTACTCATTCAACCAAGTTAAACATGGAATATTTACGTAATTGGCTTGAACTAAGCTAAGAATTTCAACCAACAAGTGAGCAAACCACGGGATCTAAAACAGTTATAAAAGGTTCAGATTTTTAAAATACATTTCCCTGATTATTGTGCCTAGCTATCCCGAACCCTAATTTTTTTTTCTGATATATCATTTTTACAAAGTCTACATAACATTTCGTTATTACGAAAGTGACACTATATAAAATGAAACGCGAAACTCTCTTTTTACTTTTATGCGATACCTGAAATATGAAATGAAAATAAATTTGATTTCGGACAGAGGTCTTCTAAGAAATAATGCATAAAAAATCAGTAAGCCCTAAGAAAAAATAAAAAAAATTTAACTAGTGCTACTGTGCAGAATACCGTACAATAAATAAATAAATAACTAAATTAAGTGGAAAATAAATATATCTATAAAAGTACTAAGTCGAAAAGGAGATAAATTTAAGTATAAGAGAGGGAAGGATGCCCAGACGGTTTGAAATAATATTGATTTAAGAGAAACAGATGTAATTAATACTAAAATAAGAGAATGAATAAATAAAATAAATACAAATAGTATGAATTTATGGCAAAATGTATAAAATACAAAGGGAGGGGAATGAAAGGGAGAGGATTGTATATACCAGAGAAGAATTGGAACAGAGAGGACTTGAACGAAGCCACGGAAGAAGAGTGACGGATAGACAATTTTCTTTTTTAGTGTCACCTTGTGAAATTGTTCATATACACAATCAATCAAAAAAAATGTAACTTCTATTAAAAATCTCAATATCTATTACCGGTATAGGATATAATGTATCATTTAATGTTAACAAATCGACCCAATTTTTTTTTTTTCCAGCGTGGTGTTCAAGACAAGCTTAACAACACTACGGAAAAATACAATAAATGTAGCACATATAAATGAGCATCAGTCAGTTCTTGTTTCAACACAGTTTCTTTCAGAGGATTGGCTATGAAAGGGGTTGTTTAGAAGAATCATCATCCTGATGCAAACACAATTTGTCAGTAAAAAAAAATTTCAACCACCAACTGAGCTAACTACTGACACTACGCTACGTGATATAACTTGAACATTACTTTGAAATATTTCCTAAGGAAATTTATTTATTTTACAATCATTGAGGCACTAAAACTTTCTTGATTTCATTACCTGTTGTGTGAGGGCGACACAGGAGCATGTTTTCCTCCTGACGAGGCGGCCAAGTCGAGCTTTCCCCTTGATGATGCAGTAGGGTACTCCCATCTTACGGCAAAGGGCCGGCAGAAACAGAACAATCTATGAACACAAGGATTAACTAGTACATTATGTTTGCGGTGCACATCAACATCATGTACAATAATCGAAAAAATAAAATTGTATCTAGAATTTTATATTCGAAGAGTATTGTATTCTAAAACGGTCACAGGAACATGAAACAAGGAAATTACATTAGACAATATAAACGTTAAGTTCTTTCGTTTTTATTTAATCATGTCAATTGCCAAATTGTATCTGATATTGTAGGCATGGTGAAAGTTAGTCAATACGAGGAGGCAGCGCGATGAGTGGTAGCTAATACGAGGAGGCAGCGCGATGAGTGGTAGCCAATACGAGGAGGCAGCGCGATGAGTGGTAGCCAATACGAGGAGGCAGCCAATACGAGACAGCGCGATGAGTGGTAGCCAATACCAGGATTCGTGGTAAGCGGATTGCCAATACTCTGCTCCAAGGAGTGTCCACTTATTTAGGCTACAAAACAAATTTATAAGAAAAATGGCTGGAGCATCAGAAAAAACTCATTGTCGTCCTCTATTTCTTGATTTTGACATATTGACATTGCCCATTTATATATTCTGAACAGTTTACCTATGTCAAACAGACAGTGGGAGAGTAGTCTGGTAGAGTCGGTAAACCAGTACCAGTTGAGATTTCAACACAATCTGGTCACCCCAGATACAGGCTGGAGAAGACCAAGAGAAGCCACCTTTTGGGAAACACGCTGTTCAACTGCTTGTCACAGCAAGTAAGACACTTGAGTAATAGGGACTTAAATAAAAATATATAGGAACTTTGGATGATTTTGTTAATTTTAAATGTAAGTAAAAAATGGAAAATATTGAAGTTACCTATAAATCTGTAGATTTCTTTGGTAATACAATTATTATTATTATTATTACGAGGAAGCGTAGTGAGCTTCATTTCAATTTGCAGAGCAGTTTGTTGGTTCCTAGCTTATGCTTTTACTCTTATTTTATTAATCTTGTTTTAATTAGCTGTTTTATAGCCTAATATTATTATTTATCGAGATTAGTATTAGATCTAGAGTAATAAAGTTGGGTCAACTATGCCCATCTAACACCCCGCCTCCTCAACTGACACATTTCATTGGTCTGACAGTAACCACTACTTTACCATTACCCAGCCAGATCAGAATATAATCGGAGGAAAAAAATTATCCCTGAATACTCAACCTTTGTTCTCAGGATGTCATTCTCTTCAATATAATATCAGGTGAAGAAATTCAATAACCATCATCATCGAACAAGTAAATCAAGCCAAATAAAAGTTGAAAAGAGAATTCACTTTTTCAACTTTCAACAAAACGAATACTAAACAGGTTCTTCATAAGCAAAGATTAGCGTAACAGCGGAATTATACTAGTGCGACACTCAGGAGTAAAGACATACTGCAAACCATATAATCATTTTTAGATTTAAAAATTCAAATTACAACAGGATTTTAAATATATTTCCTGGTAAAACTGAACGCGCAAGCGCATTCTGATGAAGTACGTTTCATAACAATAGAAGCCGAATATTTTTTACTTGCTCATCTATAGAAAGTGTGAGGGAAGTGATGTAATCTGCCCAAATGTTGTTGCCAAAAATGAAAAATGCTGCCTTTCTGTGAATACCAAAACTCCCAATACAATGAATGTCACGAATAGTCAATAGTCACGAAATATTACATGTATATCCCGAACACCCTGAGGACGACAGCTATTAATTTTCAGCAAAATCGACCAAAGAAAAGGGGGGAGGCTTAACACAAAAACTCCGATTACTGGCTGGCTGGGTAAGGGGGCGTTCAAATATTACGTAAGGCAATTTGGGGGGGGAGGGGGGGGGGTCTTGTAAAACGTTACAATGCGTTATAGGGGCGGGAGGGGGAAAACTAGGGAATTAAAATCTCCCAAGTTGGCAATGAAGAATACGATTTTATTTTGACTAAAATGTTTTATTTCAGGTAGGTTTCCGTTTCTAATTGCATTGCCAAAGGTTAAAAAAAATATGTTATTTTATTATAAGAGTTTATTAGTAAAAAAAAGCTAAAATAGGAGAATGCATGAGAAGAACAATGGTGGATGAAGCCAAAAATGTATGTAAGGATAGGGCCAAGTCAGGAAAACGGCGTAATTAAATGTAAGATTAGTAGTATAAGTTTATTAGGGCAAATTTGAGCCCATTTTAACATATTTTAAACTTAAACAAATGTTTATTACATTATGTATGAGTGTTTGTTAAATAACAATATGAATAAATAAAATAAACAACATACGCATGTATTGCGAGCTAGGAAATCTCTTGTTTTATTTATTATTACAGCAAACGCGATTAAAACAATAACAAAGGTATTTTAGCGACTCCGGTACTTTTGTGACTTTTAGGTAAAAATGGTCACATGGGTGTTACGTAACGTTTAGGGAGGGGGAGGGGGGTACAGAAAAACGTTCCGGCGCGTTACATGGGGGAGGGAAGGTCAAAAATCTTCAAAAATTGCAATACGTAGTACTTGAACGCCCCCTAAAAATGTATCGACATACATTTTTAATTCAAATTTCCAAAAGGACGATATGTGTTTATGTTCAGCAAACTCGACAGGAAGAGAAGAGGGGATTTAAAGGGGGGGGGGGGGGGGGGGGGGGGGCTCAACTTAAAAAAAACCAAATAACTGTCCAAGGGGAGGCTCTAACTAGCCAATCTCAAAATTCGATAGATCGTCCTTAATACACAATTGTAGTCTCGACACACCGCTGATTCGGCTGAAAATTAATAGCTCTTGTTCTTATGGGGTTTTGGATTTACATATCAAGTTTCTTGTCGGTACCTTCATTACTTGAACTGTTATTAAGGTGTTTGTGTGATCCCCCCTCACCCTACCTTCCAATCAATAACTGACATAGGTGTAGTCCATATGAGGTTTCAAATTTACACATAAAATTATGTATTGCTACATTTTTTACAACGGCATTTATTGAAGTTTTTGTCTTAAGCTTTCGCCCTAATCTCCCCCTTCCCTTGAACCGATTTGCTGGAAAATCAATGGGTGTCATCCTAGAGGTTTTGGGTACAAATAAAAAAGTTTGTATCGATACATTCATTCTAACATTTTAAATCGTGATAATCTAAAACTTCGTATACTGGAGAAGTAAAACATAGGAAGGTTTCCTGGCTAGAATGGAGTCTACTTCCATCTGCTATTTAATGACATTTGTTCTCAGAAGTCATGTTTCTTCAAAGATAATCAGGTGAAGAAATTCAAACTAAACATCACAGAACAATTCAAGTAGTGAGGATCTAAAAAATAGTCTGTTTTCCTTAAGCTAGGGGACAGCGGATAAGGATAAACTTTACATCCGAAGGGATTCATTGTTTTAACAACTATTACAAAAATGTTAACAGGACATTTCGGCGCAAATACGTTATTCTTACGTATTTCTATTCATTGTTAGTCTAACTATACGTCTGAATTACTCAGCTCATACTAGCGAGGTATGAATTTCCGTATTTTTTAAATTATACAATTTTTATTATTTGTTCTTAATATATCCACGAATTATTTAACACATTGATGTAATTAGTCTTATGAATAATAAAATTCCGAATTCTAATCTGAAAAACACACAAAAAAAAAGTTGTGGGTGACCATCAGCAAGGTTATTCCCCAGAAGAAATTAATCAATTAACTTTTCGCTCCTCCTTCGAAACCAGTCGACCGTTTGCGCTAATATTCAATAGTTGACTAACACAGGGGCTCCTAAATCCTCTAACCAAATTCTGAGTCGATAAATTCATTACATTGGCAGTTATTAGGGTTTATGAAAGAGCCCCTCCTCTTCGGTCGATATCGCTAAATTTTACAGGTTGTGTCTTCATTGGGTTTCGACTTATTTGAAATTTCAAGACGATATGTTCTTTACATCGACAGTTATTGGCGTTGAGTCCCCATTCCTTCTGCCGATTCCGCTAAAAATTAATACGTGTCGTCCTAATGGGTTTTTGAATTCACATATGAAATTGTGAGTAAATACATTCATACAACGGCAGTTACTAGAGTTATTGTGTCAGGCTTCTTTCCTAATCCCCCCATCCCTTGGCCGATTTCGCTGAAAATGATAGATGTTTTCAATAAGAGGTTCTGGTCACACATATTCTATCGGGAGTTATTGTGTTCCTAGATATTTTTCTTCATATTTGGAATCTAGAGGTCGGAAAACATGAAATTTCGTTGAAAACTCCGCATCGAATTTTTGAACGATGACCTAACCTCCCTTATACTTCGTATAGTTGAGCCAATAAAAGTCAAATGTCAAATAGCGTCCCACGAATAAAAAGTGTCCTGGTTTAAGATTAGATTAGGTTTTATGACTCATGCCCGGGCTTTAACTACGAGGTCATATCGCCTACTACCAGAGCGCTCTTTCGTCACTCCGGTGGACATGAGCCCGACTCTACTGTGGGAGTCCTGAATTTTGCCCACCCTAAATTTTTATTCACCTAGGGCAGGGGTCTTTATCGAGTACCTGACATAGTACAGGCTCAGGACCATCGCTTAACGTCCCATCCAAAGGACGGTGTGCTTAAGTATATTTTACCTCCCAGATAAAATAAACTAAGGGCCTCGGTCGGGTTTCGAACCCACGTTCTTGAGCTCAGAAGGCAAGCACGCATACTACTGAGCTACCGGCGCCCTCCCGATAACATACACAATTTTACGAGATACCAAGAAACCCACTTCTTTATAATTCCGAAAATATTAAGATACCAAGAAACCCACTTCTTTATAATTCCGAAAGTATTAGAGTCCTGAGCTCCCAACTTCATCACAGTGCGCAGATGGCTTGGGAGATCATCATAGTACATTTTGGCCATTTTACGACTTAACAATTTATTCTCTGTGACCATAGATTTATCCTAGTCAATTTTTATTATCACTATTTGATATTATTTATTTTTATTATAATTTAAATTCTTATTTTTATTGTTATTCCTTTAATTATTTTATATATAGGAAAAGCTTTTGATTTAAGTTGTATTAACATTTTCATCATATTCGATTTGCTTGGGATAATGTTTGTATTTAACATGTCACCATTAATCATTTTGGGGCCATTATTCGGGTATTTGAATCGAGCCCCTTCTGGTCCTACCCTTTCCTTCCACCGATTCAGCTAAAAATTAATAGGTGACATCCTCATGGAATTTTGAATCGAAATATAAAATTTAATGTCATCAGTAATCATTTTGTTAAATATACAATTACAATACACGTAAATATACATTTTTTAAATAATAAAGATAAAATAAGTTTAGCAGGTATACCTCAATAGGGTCGACGTCATGTGCGATGACCACGATCTGTGCTTTCTTCTGTTCGACCAGCTTAGTGACTGTATTGATGCCAGACCTGACTACAGTGGGCCGCTTGGTGGGAGCATCCTCCTTCGTCTTCACCTTACCCTCAGCCCTCGCCTTCAGCCTCTGCTTCTTGGCCAGCTTCGACTCAGGACGGTACTTCTCCAGGATCTTGAACAGCTGGGTCGCTGCAATCAAGTCAAATGTTACATAAGTTCCATAGAAAATAATGCATAAATCATCGTCTGCTATTGGATGACACTAATTGAGAATTAAACGAGAGAAGTAGGGGTGGGCATTAGAAAAGTTGTAAATGAAACATCGATAATGTACCCACAACGAATTAATCAACTAAATTGACTCTTCCCAAAACCAATCTGAAGTTCGAGCTAATTATTAAAATAATGTTAACAACTAATTAACTTCAGCATTTATTAAAATTTTTGAGTTGAGCCCTCCTCTGATTCCTTTTCGCCAGCGGATTCCACGGAAAAGTAATAAGTATCTTCCTTATAGGAATTTGAATTAAAATAAAAAAAATATACGAAAAAATTCATTACATCAGAAGTTATTAGATTTCTGTGATAAGCATCCACCTTCTCTTTGGCCCAATTGCCTGAAAATTAATAGGTGTCGTCCTTATAGGATTCTGGATACACTTATAGATACATTCATTCTATCGGAAGTTATCGTGGTCAAACAGATACATACAGATTTTTTTTTTTAAATTCAGAACCAGGGAAAATGAAATTTTGGGAGAAATTCAACATCGAATTACAGGCAGATTTTATAATTTCTCTTAAATTCCAGATTAATGCATTCGCAGCTGAATTTTATTTTTCTCTCTAGCCCCTCTATTTTTATTTATATAATTACTCATTATTGTTATTATTTTTTACATTATTAATCTTACTTTGTTTTTTTTCTTTTGAGTTTAATTTATTGTTTTAATAATTGCCTGTCATTAAAATTTAATGTTTCTTCTCGTTAATTCCTAGAGGCATCTATTATTTTTTTCTTTATTCTTTCTCAACTGTTTTGTTTATTTCTTATGTTATTATTCTTAGGGGACGTATGACCTAGAATATTCATTTCGTACAACTTGGAAAGAAAAAAGTGAATTTTCAATGGGGGGATTCTATTAACTTTTTTAAAACAATAATATATTTAACCTTTAACTAGCTCTCATGTTCGCAACAACATAAAATGCACCAAACTAGATACGGATTAGGCGATATTCGGTATCATAAATATTCATTCAATCCACATACTGACATATCCGGACCATGTTAATGGACCTATTAGTGGGTGAATCATTTCCCAAATTTTACACCTTTTTTGAAACAAAGTTACTTAAAATATATAGATATAGAAACCCATTGTCCAGATATCAAAACTATTGAGTGAACAATTTTTAATTTTAAAAAAAATTACATGTATGATGGAACAAATAGGGAAAATATTACAATATTTTAACCGTAATACTGGTAAAAATAGTGTGAATAAGGACCACGTTGTAAACAAGAGGACAATATTAATATTACTTCGACAATAGGATCAGCTCAATTCATCTGCGAATTCGGTGATTTACAAAATAGTAAACCTAAATGGGTACTTTTTAATCCGAATCAAACTAACTGACTTCTACCCACATTAAATAACTACGACAGAATAACAGATTTGATATAGACTTAGAAAGAGATAAGTAATCTAAAATATAAATGAGTTATGTTCAAGATTGGAATAAAAATATGTAGAAAGACTAAGTTACAGACAAAAAGACAATATTAAGATAAAGCTAGCAGCAATAGGACCAGTACGAATTATTCACCTGTGAGATGCTTTGCAACAACAATAATACGGGTATTTTTTAATCAAAATTAACAATCTGTCTTATCCTCATCTTAAATGACTATTTGAGGGAAAACTAATTTTGTTGGCCTCTTTAGGTCTACTATATTTAATCATTCTGACGTTTCGGCTTCTAAGAGCCATTTTCATACATCACAGAAACGATCATCAATAATTAATAATTAAAATTCATCATAATTGTTGTGAAAAGTCATTTTTCAACTGTAAATAGGCCATCGACTTTTCACAACAATTATGATTAATTATTGATTATCGTTTCTGTGATGTATGAAAATGGCTCATAGAAGCCGAAACGTCAGAATGATTAAATATAGTAGACCTAAGGAGGCCAACAAAATTAATTTCCCCTCAAATATTCACGAGGTCGAAACCACTACTGGTAATATGAGTTATGTTTAAAATAGCAGTTTAAATACATATGTAAAAATACAAAGTTATAGACAAAAAGACAATAACATAAACCTAGCGGCAATAGGATGGCATATATCTGCAAGATGCTATGCAAAAACAGTAAGCCTATATGGGTACTTTCCATTTAAACTAAACTATTTGTCTTCTCCCACTTTAAATTACTACTAAAATATAACATATTTGAATAATATGTTACCATTAAACAGAAAATTAACTTGAAATATATGAGTTGTGTTTAAAATTGCGATAAAAAACCTAAGTGGAAAGGCCAAATTATAGACAAAGAACAATATTAAGATGAACCTAGCAGCAATAGAATCAGCACATGTGCCATTAAACTGCGAGATGCAATGCAAAAACAGTAGGCCCATGTGGGTACTTTTCAATCAAAATAAACTATTTGTCATAAATGATCACAATTATAAAATATTTGAACATTATGTTACAATTAAACAGAGAAGTAATCTATGATTCAGATAGATAGCTGTTTTAAAATGCAATATTATAACCTTAAAATAAGGCAACAAACTTTCTCCCAAGCTTATATCCACCTTGGGATGACAAAATGAGAAAAGAAAAATGAATACAAAGGTTTGTAAGAAACTGATACACGTTGAGAACACAGTAGCGGAGATATTCCATAATATTCGGAGATTTTCTACATACACATGTTTAGAAAAATAAATACTACTCACCTGTCTGTTTATCCAACGCCTGAGAAAACTGATGAATAGAGGGAGGGATCTTTAATCTTTTTTGTAAAACAGATTTTTGCCTCTGGATACGAATATATTTTGGCCATCTTACGAAACGACTTAAGTCTCGAGAAGGCTGAATATCTTGGCCTATTGATTAAACATTTTTCATTAGAAAATATACTGTCAACAAGACTATAATAATTACAGTAAATAATTACTTACCAATGCCAAAATTCCTAGGCCTCTTTTCAAAAAGTGGATTAACTACTTTTTCAACTTCTTGTTTTTTAACGGCAAGAGGTGCTGCCGCTACCTTCTTTCCTGCCTTCTTCTTAGGCTGATAAAATAAGACAAAATATCACATAAAGGAATGAACGTTGTTATAAAAATTTAACCATTTTTAATTATCCCTATGAATAAGACCATATCACAATATACACAAAGGAATAAAATAAATATCATCCAGACATGAACTAGGTGCGAGTTGTTAAAATAAAGAATGAAAACATAATCGAAAAATAACATGGAAACTTATCACATAACATTAACCAAATTTTAAAATACCATTAGTAAAAAGTGCTCATACTACAACGATTATATACAAAAATATTATGTAGAATTTAACACAAACCTTCTTTTGAACCATTGTGTCTCTATTGAAACGATGAAATTGGAAAACTTTCCTCTACAAAAAGAACGACCACCACGCTAAAGAGAAGCCATGAGGTTACACCAATGCTACCTAGATCAATAATAAAATAATCCTTGATTAATGGAATATGATAATTATAAACTGAAATATTAAGAAAATTGTCTATTAGAATTAACAAAAAATGAAAATTTATTTTTATGAATTTTTTTCAAATGCAGGAACTGTATGTATACTAGGAATATAGTGAGAAAATATGAATGATATGTCCTGGTGAAAATGGGCACAATTTACCCGTACGCACAAAACGTCTATAATTGAATTAATTTTCTTATGTAATCCTTCATAAATTTAATAATATAAAACACTTCCTCTTGTGTGTAAGAATACACCAGAAAATAAGAGGGGGGTGGGGGGTGCGATAAACGTTTGTCCTTCATCCCCAAATTTTGCAATTCGCACAGGGCCTCCAATAATAACATTTAAAATACAAATAAAATACCATAAATATCATCTTTATTTTTATTTTATTTTATTTTCTATCTCTGTAATATGTACATAATAAGCAAGGATGATCATAATCGCAATAATCGGACAATGTGACTTGATGAGAGAAGCCAGTCAGCGCTGACACCCTTGAAAGTTTAGCTTTATCAATATAACATTGCAAGGCCACCTCCTGTTAAAGCGGCGAAGAGGATTGTCAGTATGGGAATAAGAGGATAGGTCTTGTACGAGAGATCTGTATGGGAAGAAAACTTTCTGTGAAGGAATGTTTGGAATCAGAATTGCATTTAATTCATTGATAGTGAGAATATTGAGATCACTGTGTAGACCTTATAGGTGACATAGAAAGGAGCATTGAAAATTTGTCGGATGAGTTTGGACTGGAATGCTTGGATATGATGTACATATGTACCCTAAAGTTCAAGTCCGTACTGTTAGTTTTGATATTGGTCCAAGTAGGCGACCTAACAGTCGGTATTTTTGATTTAGTTTTTGTCGTTTAAGTCGTGTATGTGGGTTACACGTGCTTACTGTCTAGCTAAAATCCGAGATAGCGGACTTCGTTTGAAGAGGTAATCAAGATCTTGTTAATGGTGACAGGACAGGATTGACGGCGTAGGGTAAATGTAATTTGCACTCATTTCTGCATTAAAAAAATATATATTTATTTTCTATTGTATTAAATTTAATTTATTGGGTATTTCAAACACTCATTTTAAAAATATCTGTAATTCCTTGTGTGATGTAGACCCATCTCTATACGTGAACCAGATATAAATTTAAAATACAAACATATTTTGTGGCGCGGCTTATTTCTCATTTTTCTCCCACCTCCTTTCTTATGTTCATTTTACAAATAAACTTCTCTATACGAAACAGTAATACATGCTCGTGAAAGTTCCAGGCAACGCCATCCTCCACAACTACCGTATATTTTAAGGAAGGCTTAGCTTAAAGACTATATTCCAAATTTCGCTAATCTTGATCCGGTCGTATTTGGTCAGTTAGGAGCACCACTCCCTTAAAAACAAGACAGTGTTCGACATATCCTTTGAAGAACTTGGACTCAATCCATTATTAAAAAAATATATATACATCTGTAGCGGTGTCCTTTTTAGAAATTAGTTATGCAAAGGAGCCTCCTATAAGTTGCTCGGTTCACAATAAAATACATTCTCTAGAAATTAGAGCATACTTACAGACAGAAGTATTTATATCCTAGCTCGAATGCTAATGTTTTCTACACACTTCTAAAGAAAACACTCATAATCAAAGAATAAGCTACCTAGAGATATTTAATAAACTTAAAATCTTGCCATTAATTGCACTGTTTATATTTGATATATTAATGGTCATTGGAATATATATACATATATATAAACATATATTCCCTCTTAACAATACTGACTATCATGATTACGACATCAGGAAGAAAGAATAATTTCGAATAACTAAACATTGTTCATCACTTTTAGAAAAAAGTATAACTCATAAAGGAATCATCTTCTTTAATGCCCTTTCACATTTCTTGCAACAAGTACAATAAAAAAAAATTAAACAACGGTGATGGTACAAGAAACTCTATTCGGAAATATATTTTGATTCTCCTTGTTCAAAAATACAACAAATAAAATATCAATCAAATGTCGTGTTTCTCTCAGTAGAGTCGGACTCATATCCACAAAAGTATATTATAATTTATTGTTGAAATACATGTAAATACCCTTCTTCAAACATAGCGAGACCTTACAATTTAGAAATTATATGAAGTAGAGCGCACGCTAAAAATATAGTTAAAATTTTCATTTGCCCTGAAGAACTCAGTGTCGAAAGCTTGGCAGAAATTCTACAAATTTGTTTTTATAGACCACAAGCCTGATCTCTCCTTCGCATTTATGAACCGTTAACCCAGTTCAGGAAACTGCATTTTAGTTCGTTTTATTATATAAATATTTCGAAAAAAAATAGTCTAAAATAATTGAAAACGGCGAAATGTCGAAAAGAATTTTAAGGTGAAAATCGGAGCTCCTGCTTAGGTCTTCAAAAATAAACATGATTTTTCACTCCACAACATAGCATTGGGTGTCTAGCAACAATAAAATGTCAATGATACAATATATTATATGAATGAGGGCGCCGGTAGCGTGCTAGGCTTACTGAGCTCAAAATCGCGGGTTTGAATTCTAACCAAGGCCCTAAAGAAACATTGAGGTAACTAAATCTGGGTAGGGAAAATTTTGGAGTTTAGAGTCGGGCTCATGTTTCTTGGGCGACGAAAGAGGGCTCTGGTAGTAGGCGATATGACTTCATAGTTAAAGCTCTGATATGTCATAATAACTATTATATAATTTATCAAAAAAGGTAATAAAAAATAAAAATAAATCAGAAATTAATCAATCACTCATTTTATTGTAAAATAAGAATAATGATTATAATAAATTACACCAAAGTTATAAATTTGTATTTTGCACAAAATATAAAAAAAGATGTGTTTAGGAAATAGCAAACATTTATCACAATATCTTGGTGTTCGACATACACTTTTTTAAGAATTATTATTTTTTTAGTATATAAAGGCTATTGGTCCAGAAAATTAGCAATTAATAAATGCACAACTAGAATAACATAATTTAAACCAAGAGTTTAATATAATTGATAAATTTATATAAATATATAGTTTTTTCCTTATATAATAATTTATAAATTGTATATTGACTTTTAAATACATTCAGTACTGACAAGAAAAAAATGTAATCTAAATGACAAATGTGTTTCACAATAAAAGCAACTAAAAGAAAAACAAACATAAAGACTTCACAAGTAAAGACTTTAGAAAGAGTTGATTTAAAACAAGAAATTAATGACATGAATTGAGCAATTTAACAAAACTAAAAAATACAAATAATATGCATATAATATTAAAGTCACAAAGGTTTACATCTAGATACACACTGGAGCATGTACACCTCTTTGGAATGGGCAGTATCATTTGAGCTCACATTTTTAGAAAAGAAAAAAAATATGTACTCACTACAAAGAATAGTTCAGGGGTCGGAAACTTTTTTTTTTGATCGACATATAAATTGTCTGAAGATCCCACATTTTACAATCAGGATAAATATATATGTACATCACAAACTGATACACTGAAGAAGAAATTATCGTTTCTTGGGGGTTGTGTTGGTCAAATATACCAAAACAAATAACCCATAATTATGACGTCGTGGTAGTAAAGTGTGTATTTCTTATTCATGGTGATAAGTTAATTTCTGTTATTGAGTTTTGATTGGGCAAGTCCATAGGAGAGTGCGAAGTCCTGTCTTAACAGAACATTTAGAAATATTTCAGTTTAAACGAAACCAAAATAAAGAAAAAAAATAATAGAAAACAAATAAAAAAAAAAGAAGCTTATTAAACATTTTTTTAAATGAAATTCTCACAATTATTTTCTTAATTTTGTTTATATTTAAACTCGAATATTAAATGTTGTGTTAAGGCAGGAGTTCGCAAGCCCCCATGGAATTCTCTGAGGGACAGGGTGTCACAGCTTTAGGTAAAGTGAGATAACCTGAGGATTGTATAAATATGACAATCTAGCAAACGTAAATGTCACTTTTCAAGTTTGTGTTGACAGTGGCATAAGCTGAAACTGGGAACCGTCTTGGATAGTTGGATAGCCCTCATTGTAAAGCTCTCGAGCCCGAGGGCTTGGAAAGTTGGATAGCCCTCATTGTAAAGCTCTGGAGCCTGAGGGCTTGGAAAGTTGGATAGCCCTCATTGTAAAGCTCTGGAGCTAGAGAGCTTGGATAGTTGAATAACCCTCATTGTAAAGCTCTGGAGCCCGAGAGCTTGGATAGTTGAATAACCCTCATTGTAAAGCTCTGGAGCCCGAGGGCTTGGATAGTTGGATAGCCCTCATTGTAAAGCTCTGGAGCTAGAGGGCTTGGATAGTTGGATAGCCCTCAGTGTAAAGTTCTGGAGCCTGAGGGCTTAGATAAAAATATTCGATTTTGAGAAAGTTCAACGGAAAAATTAATGAACATTTTGACGCTACTTGTCTTTTTACTTCTAATTTCGCCAGAGGGTGAGCATAAAAACTGATTTTTTAAACAAAAATATGTTCCTAGTTTAGAACAATATACACTTTTTTTGAAGACCCAAATACATTTAACAACGATATTAATTTCTCAGTCGATCGATTAAAAATTGCCAGCTGCCGAACCCTGAATACTTCTATAGTATAATTACAAGACAAAAATACATATTAATAATAATAATTGGAAATACATAATATATTTGTATTAAAAATAAGGGATACGCAATAAGACTAGAAGCTATATTATGATGTACAATAGTAAAAAAACGGAAGAAATTAAAAAAATGGATACATTAGATAAATTGATCATGTATAGGGGCCAAAAATCAATAAACATCAGTTCTCTTTATGTCCGTAAACAAAAGGAAAATGAATACAAAATACATAATCATACAAAACAAATAGTAATAATAATTTAATACAAATACAATAGCACAAAAGAACC
Source organism: Aradus depressus (assembly GCA_963662175.1). NCBI lineage: Eukaryota > Metazoa > Arthropoda > Insecta > Hemiptera > Aradidae > Aradus > Aradus depressus. Next base: position 31,354,527 of record OY759219.1, read on the forward strand.
ATAAATTACTTTATACAATACTATACTAAATTAAAAAATATACAGACATGGAATTCCCCTCTTCCTCACTCAAAGACACAAAAAATCGCAAAGGATTTATATAAAATGTTTTTTTTTATTATTTTTTTATTTTAATTTTCTCAAAAATATTTATACATTAAACAAAAATAATATACATATACAATAAAAGATCACAGGAATATTATATACATTAGTAATAAATACTAGGGGAAACGAGAGAGAAAATATGTATGAGAGAGACAAAATACATTGCAGCTCAGTTCTAACATTGTGAATAATTTAAGAATTCAATTTAAATTTTTATATATTAATAATCATCTCTAGATTTTTATAATAAGTTCCTTTGTCTCATTCTTCCAAGTAGAGAAACCAAGTCAAGAAAAAAATTATTCTTTATTCTTACATGCTCGATTACAGTAATAGAAAAAGTATACCAGTGTCTACAGGCATAAACTTTAGAAATGTACAGAAACACTGTAGCATTAGAAAAGTACGATTTTAAAATAGCACTTGGGCGGTAGTTGTATCACTGTAATATTTTTAATGTTATAAAAATATAATTTTGAATATTTTTAAATTTTATAAATATTCAAAAATTTTACAATTAAGTGTATAATTGACTTATTTGAAAGATAGAAAGTAGAAACAAAATTTGCTTTCATTACAATTTATTGGATTTTTTTATTTTCAAAGATAGTCCATTCTCATTAACTTGGTTCTTGAACCATATTTTCAGAATTTATAATTTTTTTTTCGAATTTAACAATTTAGAAATGGTATTTGTCTCTTCTAATGCTATGGATCAAGTATAAAATACTATTGCATCAGGAATGTACACTTAATTCTATATATCAAGAGCAATATTCAAGAAAGGAATGTTATTTGTATCGATATGTTTAAATAAAATAACTAAACAATTTATGGAATACTACTGAATCGTGCTACAGTTTTTTGGCATCAAGAGAATTTAAGCTCACCCGAAGTTAATTTCAAGTTATTATTGGCACCACTTTTAGAACTAAAATTTAATGTAATTTCTGTTTTTAAAAAATAAAGTGTGATTGGAATCAATCCTGCCTTGAGTCTATCTACTCATACTTTATTAAGTAATGAATGCTTCTCTGCAAGACTTGATTTCTTAAACTTAAACCAACGAAGCGCTCTGCGGCTACTAATGGTGTTACAACAGCGTCTCACAGAACTCAAGGATGGTGACCATACTTCAGAGAGTGCTGTACTTTCATAGGGAAACCTTTAAAACAGCTACAATTTAATTATAAAAGTATTTTTTTCAGCACAAAAATTTCAAGGCAGGAGGAGAATGTTATCTGTAAGGTGATTTGAAGAACATTCTATTCTATTATGATCACATCAGAATTTTATTTATTTTTTTCATAGAGAGCGTTGTTTGATTTAAATGAAATTCGGTAGCAATCTGTATTGACTTTAAAAAACACTTAAATTCTTTCAGAATATAATTACTGAATTTAAAGTAAAAATAAATATAATTTATTATCCTTGTTTTTTTGAATTAAACTCTGACCATCAGCCCAGATTTTTTTGAAAAATATTTTTACAAAATACAATACATTATTGAAAAAAGTATTTTTATATAACAGAATATATGAGGGTGTTAGAAACAAAGGTAGCAATCTCCACTTTTTATCGATGTATTCTATATTAAAATCTGCATCGAATGGTATGGTTATTTTAAACGGATGTAGGGACATCGAATTGGGAAAGATGTTTAAAAATATCGGTATGGAGAACTTTCATGTTCTAAGATCAATTATTAAATTAACATTTAATATGAAAAATCTCAGCGAAATTTGCCAGAAAGTTCTTACGATATACAATATAGTTATGGGTATAAAATATTTGAAAAACTGCGCATATTTCCAAAACCATTGATACAAAATCAGTAGGTTGGAGTCCTCACCAAATTTTAGACTTACAGATATTCGGAAAATTGGTTTTCTTTACGCTTTGAGGGGAGTACAATGAGACCTTCCACCTTACTTACATTTCTTCTTTTTGAAACATGGAAGTAAAAACAGTGTTCAGCTCACATATAAACTACCTACTTCTAATGCAACCATTCCAAGTGCCATGGGGATCAGTGACATAATCTCGTAAGTTTCAGACGTTAAGCTCTTTTTGCGTGATGTCTATCCAGCAAGCACAGTCAGACTTCCAGCGATATTTATGAATATGTCATTATTTCAATTTTCTTTTAATATTTACTTGGAAGACTCTGGTGGGACCAGTGAAGCATTTTATTCAAAATACTATACCAGGCATGAATTTATTGCAGCAAAATAACAAGGAACCACAAGGTTCAGATCAAGCTTGGACTATATACTTTTTTCAATTTGATTTAAACCAATTGTAAGCAACACTCCACACAGAACTAATTTAGACTGAATATAACTCCCTTTGGACTAAACTTTGTAAAAATTACATTTTCATAAAAAATGGAGTCTTCCTCGTAACAGTTTTTTTGGTCTCCTAAAAAAATAAGCTTTCTGGAGATTTTCAAGTTTAAACGCGGACGTACTGTGGAAACTACACTTTTCGAAATATTGTCTATAAAGAAAAACTTTATACATAAACTACCTGTTTCAAGGCAATATACTATCGTCAGGTTTAGTTATAAACTAAGAACAAGTTTCCTGACTGCGAACCCTTCTTATAGGTACAACAGGTAAGTTGGAATTTCAACAAGGAGATTCCCGTGGCTTAACAATTAGTAAATTATTTTTTTCTTCAATAGCAATTGTAGTATAACTAAAATTACAGATAAAGTTATTAAATTTTATCAAGATGAACTAATTTATACGTAATATGCGTGAAGTGATGTTTGTGTATTTAACAAAATGATTATTCAAGACAAGAGAAGTTAATAATTTTTTTTTTTTAAATAATAATTCTTAATAATGTTGGTCGCATCTGTTGCCATTACACAACAACCAGCTACCAAGAGGACTTGATTGATAGTTGATGTCTTGATTGGCGTTAGAGAGGAAGGCCACCCAGCGGTAGCTCCTCAGGGCGAAATTTCATATTAGTAGAGGAATTTCTGGAGGACATGCGATATATTGTAGCACTGAGTAGTATGTAACTGAGGTATCTGTTACCTTCACTCTATCAGTGAAGTCTGACTATAAATATATTTTTTTTAGATTAAATTTGATCAAATTATAAATTTTCCTGATTAATAATTGTTTCATTTCATTTCAGGGGAGACCCACCGATGCAAGTATTGAACTAAAGGTCAAACAGTTTGGAGAGATTGACAGTAAATATTATGTCCCTGGAGCTGAAGCTTTATTAGACGAATCAACAGAGGTACGAATATATTTGATAAAAATTAATGTTGTAGTTGATTCTTTTTACCTATAAAATTTAAATCAAAGGATTTTCCTATCTTTAAAATAACTAAATGATATTAATTGAAATAATTAACATTAAAATGTTATTTATAAGCTATTGTATATATTTAAACATGAGAAAATCCTCTGATTTCAATTTTATTTACTTCACAAGTCATCTGTAATAATTTTGTTAAATACACAAACATCATTTCATGCATATTATATATAAATTAGTTTATATCGAGAGAATATAATAATTGTATCTTTAATTTAAGTAGGGAATACAATTTTTTAGATAAAAACAAACCTCACCTTCCTGTTGTACCAATAAAAGTGGTTCGCACTCAGCAAACTTCTTAGTTTATTACTAAACCTGACGACAGTTTAATACCGAAATCTGTAGTTTATGTATATTCTTATTAAGGAATAGACAATATTTAAAAAAATAAGTTTGTTTTATTTATTTCTGGAGAAAGTCGGGTTTGATTCAAACACTCTCTATTGTACAATATTTTTGACACAATGTTAAAACCTGGGTAGGGTGTCTAGAAGAGTATATCGGCCGCAGTTTCCTGACCACTTTGACTACTCCATGGACTGACTACCTCGGGGTCGGCTGGCCTTAGGTACTCCTCATCATTCGCACTCTTCACTGTCGTTCCTCCTTTGGCCTCTGTTTCTTTGTTGTTGCCAACATTTGTCGGTGGATTGGTTCTCGTCACACCCAATTCAAATTTTTCAACAGGTGATGACTTACTCGGAGTGTAACTTGACAGACTTCCTCCACCTCCTGGAAAAACAATAAAGATAATTTATTTAGATTTCAACTACTTGCGTTAAAAAAAATTTATATATATATACATATATTTTTTTGACACTTATATTAGACAAGAAATGTATTTTTTATATGAAAAAAAAAAAAAAGGTGATTTACATCCCATCACGTTATCAAAGTTTCTGAGTTGAGCCCCTCCTCTGATCCCCCCCCCCCCCCCCCCCCCCCCCCCCCCCCCCCCCCCCCCCGTGCATAATCGGATACAAAAATGATAGTTCTGTTCTGGAAAAAAAGTTGTACAAGTGAAATCCTAGCCAGTGCTGAGATCTAGTGGCAAATTACTTATTCCATTTTGGTGACATGAACAAGTAACTTAAACATATCAATAGTGATCATGAAATTAAGATTTTTATTCAATTTTATGGTTTACTAACAGCAACTTTCACCATAAATGCAGAAGACAAAATATTTCCGGTTTCGATAAATTATAGATTATTTGAATCAGTTAAGACCTTAATGCACAGTTTCTTCAAGGTTTTAAAAATGTCACTTAGACCGTCAATTGATAAGTAAATAAAAACATGTAATAAGTAAATATAATAATTGATAAGATGTCAATCAATTATTGATGTTGAAATTTTCAACTTAAGAACTCCTTCATCTACATATTTCATTTATTTATATTGTGTTAAATAAAAACATTTAAAATTAGGATAAGGTTGTCTAAGACGTATTTAATTTAATTAATTTTGTTTTCTCGCAAATACAAATGATAGAGGAAATTTTGTGAGCGTTTTTGAAAGCGAAAACATTTGTGGTTTTGGATTTCAAAATTCCAATTCCAATTAAGGGTTTTAGGTTGAAACAAACCCTTTTTGTTCCGATTAAGTTCGTTTGTTCCCTAAATCCTTGTCACAACCCTAACTCAAGAACCACTGAACAGGTTTTTATAAAATTTGATACATAAATTCGGGTTGGCATGTAGATGGTCCATTTTAATTTTCACAAAATTAGGGTAGTTAACGAGGAAACTATTTTTGAACAACAGAGTTTATGTCAAAAGGTACATTTTATTTAGTGTTGGGCTTCAATAAAATATTTTTTTATCTATAAATTTTTAATTTCGGAATCAGGGGGGGAAAAATATTCATTTTCAATCAAATTGGTCAAAGGGAAGAGAGGAATTGGGGAGGGGATTAACACAAAAAATTGTTAAACTAGCGTTGTAAAATGATTGACACGAAATATCAAATGCAACTACCGATTTTTTGGCAAACGGTCGACTTTTTCTTCTGATTAATAAGTCATCAAATAGCAATAAATAGTGAATAAAAAATTATATAAATATTTCAATTCACGACATAACTGAATAATGAATTAATTTGTTATTCATTATCAATATATAAAATAACATTTTTATTAATTATTCGTCATTTCGAATAATATTTGTCCAATATGGGTTCATTTCGTTACAAAATTTGTAACAACAAAGAAAGTTTCCGCTCAACAAAATACAAATAATCGAAATAATGGGCCAACAAATAATCAGTTAAACACTAATCAGCAGAAAAAAATAATTAATACGAAATGTGAATTTGTTCGTTAAGAAAGAATAGTTACGCAAGCATTTTCCCACTCGTATTTCTTACCGGCTTGAGCAAACCAATTCAATGCTTTTGGATTTCGTTAACTAAAGATAAACCACTACTACAAGTAAATAAATGTACATATTAACAAAATAAGACATAATTTACATTAGTATATAAGGAGGAAGCTTATATCATTTTGGTGGACATAGGCTATACATCTTCACGCTTTATCAAAGGGGAGCTGAGCAGAGATGGTAAAAGTAGAGTGTCCGGGCGCTATTTATTGCATGTGCTGCCTAGACTATTGAAGATATATCAAAATGATGTATGGAAGAATTCTTGGCAATAAAAAGTTGTACAAAAAAGTCCGCAATAGCATATATCTGTCTATAACAGTTAGGCTTCAATAAGAGTTTTTATCTCTATACATATAAATCTGTCTTTTTAATAATAAGTATAATTCATAAGTTGCATCCATATAAGAGCGATTGAATCATAGGTTATGTGGCGTCACAATTGGGGTGGTCCAAGGGCGGTACAAAATATAAAATGAATGCTAGCTCTAGCTCTTTAATGTTTGATCGGATTTTCATGAAATTTCACAAATAGCATCCTTATAAGCCCGATTGGACCATAGGTTTTGCAAAATTTAACATAAGAAAGACTACCTAAGGGAAGAGGATTGGCGACAGGTGATGAAGGAACATCTTCAGACATCGATTCTTCGGAGGGGTACTCGAACAATGTCGTCGCTTCATCATTGAACTGTATTCTCAACTGAAAAATACAATACGAATTGATTAAAGAAACAATAAAAATTCTCAAAACAAAAAATAAATAATCTTTACAAATAAAATGATAAGGGATGGCCTATATCTATACATTGAGTACTTTTGAAAACGTTTTGGGTTTTATCAGTTTCAAGCCAAACAAAAACCAAACAATTGGTTTTTATTGATAATTAGCACTTTGCAGAAATATTGTGAAACGTATGTTTTCAAAAAATTTTGTCTATTTCACAAAATATATGGGAGTACGTTTGGTATTGCTACCAGTATTTGTTAAGTTGTGGCTCAAGATGGTAGCAATACCGAAAGTACTCCCATATTATATATTATTTGTGAAATAGACAATATTATTTTAAAAACATACGTTTTATTTATTTTTATCACCAATTATAAGGTTTTGCTTCCCCAACTATATGCGAAGTACAGGGGAAGTTCTGTAATAATCGGTCATAAATTCGAATTTGAGTTGAGGAGGTCTGACCTCCTCTCCAAAAATGAAAAAAAAAAAGTCAGTCTGTGTGTGTCTGTAAACAAGATAATTCCCGATAAAATGAATATCAACAGAAAATTTTAAGTATGTATCCATTTTGAGTACCTGTGTGTCCTCCCTAAAGGACGACATATTGATTTTTAGTTAAATTGGCCAAAGAGAACGAGGAGGAGTAGAGAGGGCTTAACCCAAAGACCTCAATAACTGCCGTTGTAATGTATCGACAAAACATTTAGTATGAGGATTCAAAAGCGCCTATATAAGTCAACAATTGATATTAATTTTCGACGGTCGATTGGTTTTGTAGAGAAAGCAAAAATTTAATTGATTAATTCGTGTTGGGGAAGTACATTGCAGTGATTGTGAGCTTCTCAAAGTAATATAGCTAAAAGCAGAAGGCGCAGGTAGCTTAGTGGTAAGCATGCTTGCATACCGAGCTCATGATCGCGGGTTCGAAAGAGGAAATTTGTTTCTTTTATTTGGGAGATTTAAAAAAAAAACTTAAGCATGCAGTCCTTTGGATGGGACGTTAAGCGATGGTCCCGAGCATGTACGATGTACGATACTCGTTAAAGACGCCTATCCTAGGTGAATAAAAAACATTAAGGCGTAGTCAAGGTCCACGCCGTAGATTTTCCGTGAAAACGTTGGAAAAAAAATCATTTTTCATTTTCTTTTCGATGCTGCCGTAGCTTTTGCATTTGTTCGGCACTAGACTTTTTAGGTTTTTAAAATTCTTTTTTATGTTAACTTTCCTCTGATTTGTGTTTTCTATAATTCCGCGCATATTTACGATTCATATGAGACATCTTTAATTTTTTTGCAATTTCCAATTTAATACCGATTTTTACATATATTTCGGCGAATATTTTTAGTGTTTCACTTTGAGTCCTAGTAGTGCTCCTCAAGCTCTTTACAATGACACCCGAATCAACGGCGCCCACACTAGCCCGATAACGTCACAGGCAAAACAAACACTGCGCAACAAACACGTACAGACATGCTCTATCCATTGTGCCTTAACCGTTGTTATCGCATTATTAGTCTCGTAATTATTATCGATTGAAATCTGACGGTATTTTGTAACACAAGAAAGTTTGACCGGCTATCAGAGCGAATAGACGTTTTCACGTAAAAAAATCAGGGTAGACCAAATTTAGGACTCCCAAAGTAGAGTGACGAAAGAGCGCTCTGGTAGTAGGCGATATGACGTTGTAGCTAAAGCTCGGGGAATGAATCATAATAACTAACTAAAAGCAACACCTGGTAATCAGCTAGTCATAGAAGTGTATGGCTCCGTAGCACCTGGATGCAATATTCCACTATATCTTTCTACACCAGGTCTCCCTCCTCTTCTTGTCTACCTGTGTTCAGGACAACAAAAAGTAAATGGCCTACATCATAAAGGCTTCTCTCTGGCCTCATAGAGGAACAGAATACCGTTAATATGACAGGAACAAAGGATCCATACCTGAACATGTCCACATCTCTGGGCAACCAGAACAATCTCTCAGGTTAACAAGGATCACGTAGGTGAAACTCATTCTTATAGACTATTTTAACAAGAACTTTAGCTATTATGACTCATGCCCGGGCTTTACAAGGACTAATCGCCTACTACCAGAGCGCTCATTCGTCACTCCATTAGGGCGCCCTAAATTTTTTATTTACCTAGGATAGGGGTTTTTAATGAGTACCTGCATCGTACAGGCTCGGGACTATCGCTTAACATCCCATCCGAAGGATGGTGTGATGACATTTATTTTACGACCCAGATAAAATAAATTAAGGGCCTCGACCGGTTTCGAACCCGCGATCAGCATGCATACCCCTGAGCTACCAGCGCCCTCTATAAGAGGAGTTTGGTTAGTGGGAAAATGTGTAGTGGGAAATATAAAAAAAAAGTCCTGAGTCAATCATCGGTAATGTACTTCCCCAGTGAGAATTAACTGTTTTCGCTCTCCCTCAATCAATTTAACAATTTGGTTGAAATTCAATAAATGCCTTACTCAGGGAATTCTGAATCCTCCCTCATATTAATATTCGCCCAAACGATCGATTAGTTTTAGAGGGAGAGCGAACACTTAATTGAATTATTCGCCCTGGGGAAGTGATTAACCGACAAATTTTAGTAAGGCATATACTACTTTTGGAGGGCGCCGGTAGAGTACTTGACCTTTAAGCTCAAGATCGCGGGTTTGAATCCCGCCCGAGACATTTAGGTTTCTTTGTCTGAGAAGTGACAAAATCTTGAGCACGTCGTCCTTCGGATGGGACGTTAAACGATGGTCCCGAGTCTGTACTATAAACCTGTGTTGGAAAAATTTAGAACTCCCACATTAAAGTTGGACTCAAGTCCACCAGAGTGACGAAAGAGCGTTCTGGTAGTAGGCGATAAAGCCCGGGCATGAGTCACAAAAACTAACTAATACTACTGTTAGACAGGTTATGAGTGGAAATTAGGTCTAGAAGTCCCGTTGAAAACCCGAGATCTTATCAACACGGCTCGGAGTAAACAATGCTACATTCATCTTGGTGACTTCCAGACTTTACTTCTCAGATAAATCTCAATATATTCAGAGTAAATCACCGACAATCTTCCTCCCCAGCAAAAAATAATTAATTAAGTTTTCGCTCACCCTCCTTCTTAATCTTCATACTAAATCTTATGTCGATATAACGGTAGTTATTAGAGTTTTTGTAATAAGCCCCCCAAAATAGTATGATTTCAGAAATCCCTGAGTATGACATTGATTAATCGTTAAATTGGGTTCAGAGAGAGAGCGAAAACTTCGTTCATTTATAATGATTGTTAGAGTCGACAGTATCTTTTCAATGTTGAGTGAAGTCGAGGTTCTGTCGTGTAAATAAAAAAACTCAGTATTTGACCAACGTTTCGGAAACTATTTATTTCCGTCTTCAGTGTCTTAAAATGAGTGGATGTGTGTGGTGAAGGTGGTATGTGTTTGTGATTTGTAAATATAGTCACTATCAAAAAATAAATAGTTTCCGAAATATTGGCCAAAAACTGTTTTTTTTTTTTTTTTAATTTACACGAGAGAAACATTGAAAAGATACTGTTGACTCTATCAGTCATTATGAACCACCATGGTGAGTAACAGACTACAGAAATGACACTCAAATCATTATAAGGCCCCCTGAAGAAGAAAATATATAGTTTATTGGCCGAAACGTTGGCCAAATACTGAGTTTTTTATTTACACGAAAGAACCTCGACTTCCCGTAACATTGAAAAGATACTGTTGACTCTATCAGTCATTATGAACGGCCATGGTGAGTAACCAGACTACAGAAATGACACTCAAATCATTATAAGGCCCCCTGAAGAAGGAAATAAATAGTTTCCGAAATAATGACCAAAAACTGCATTTTTTTAAAATTTACACAACAGAACCTCGACTTCCCGTAACATTAGTTCATTTATTAGCGCTGGGGAGTAACACTTTATCGCTAACTTTATTGATCTGGTCTCAGTATGAATTGAGAAATTTTACTGTGTACACAATTTTATCACAGGAGTCCTAAGGGTAGAATTTTCAAAATTCATAAATATTGTAGCTTGAAGCCGGAATCAGGAAACTGACATAACACAAATGTAACGTTTTAAACCAATCTTCAATCCTCGTGTAGTTATACCCCTATTGCAACTTTGCAATTATCGAACTTTCGCTTCGAAAAATTTAAACACTATGTACTTAGCCGTTCGCTATGCTATCCCCGATTGGTAATGTCCATATTGAAGAGGTAATCCGCCTTTCGCCTCTTTTTAACGGGAATAATGACATGGGGGGCATAAAGGGATTGCATCACTACACTTCCGATTATACAACACATCCTAGTTAGTAGAGTGTAAGGCGAGTCACAGAGTTCATTTGTAGACATCCTCGAGGGGGGGGTTTCTACGGACAAAGGAAACTGTTTCCAAAAGAGGAAACTAAACACAACTATAGCTTCCCCAACTCAAAAAAGTAGAAACCTAATGGCCGGTTTTACACTTTCTTTTGTTAAAGATACTTTTTTCTCCTGTTTAGTTCTGATATACTCGTAACGAGAGAGGAAACAGGGAAAAAAACATGTCACGTAAAAAAAAACACTTCCGTTTGTTGTTACATTAGTACAACGATGATAAAAAGCGTAGTGAATCAACGTCAATGTACTTCCCCAGCGCCAATTAATCAATTAACTTTTCGCTCTCAATCCAAAACCAATCAACCGCAGGGTTTTTGAGTTTAGCTTTCCTCTGATCCCCTCTTCCATTTGGGCTATTTCGCTGAAAATTGATAGGTGTTGTCCTAATTCATGTCGAAATATTCATTACATCAGCATTAGAAAAGGCATTACTCCCCCCTGTTCACAGACACACACACAAACAGTTAGAGAAACATTTTTTTTTTTTCATTTTTGGAATCTGGGGGTCGGAAAGCTGGAATTGCCCTAAACTTCGTATGCCTGGGTAAATGAGAGTGTGTTGACCATTTAAAAAATATAGTAGTACAAATAGTGGGTTAGTAATCCGGCCGAGGCCCTTAGCTTATTTTATCTGAGAAGGTCTCGAGCCTGTACCATGTCAGGTACTCGTTAAAGACCCCTGCCCTAGAAGAAAAAAATTTAGGGTAGGCAAAATTTAGGACTCCCACAGTAGAGTCGGGCTCATGTCCAGCAGAGTGACAAAAGAGCGCTCTGGTAGTAGGCGATATGACCTCGTAGTTAAAGCCCGGGCATGAGTCATAATAACTAACTTCTGCTTATTGTTATTGTTTTTGTACAGATTGTAGAATAAATAAAAATGAAAAAAAAAAAAAAAATGGGGAAAAACGAGAAATCTGCACACTTATGAGAATCCAAATTAAAGGTTAAATAAAAAATATAATAATAAAAAAAAAGCTTGGAGAGAACTTTCGAGATAATCCATATTAGATGAGAGGGGAAAGGGGATTATCTGGAGGGGCATTCATCAACATTAAATGTACATAATGGCCTCCTAGCTCAAATAGATGTGGAAAGTAGACTAGATGTACATCATGATGAGGAAGGTAGTGTAACCAAAGGCTAAAATAGTGTCATTAGATTGTAGTTGATGATAGGAGTTGTGACAATGGGGAGCCACAGTTAACACCAAGTACGGCCTCCTAGATATCTAAATACAGTAAACCATCGTTACAACGAACTTAAATGGACCAGAAAATCTGCAGTTCGTTATAACGAAGTTTGTAATATCCAAATTTAAAAAAAAAAATGAGTAGGTTCATATGTACATAAAAAAAATTGTTAAAACAACAATCTATTATATTAAAAAATTAGAGGACCTATTTTAGTTACAAAAAGACTACACAGGATCAATTACATAAAAAAAAAAATATCAGTATAAAAAAATACAATAAGAAATGCAGAAATAGCAAAACAAATTAAAAAAAAACCTATAGTACACATCTTTTGTCTAGAAATGTGTACCCCCCTTTCCCTATCAAGGCCTCTAGTTCCGTGCTTGTTGAGGTCCTCTTTCTCAGAGCGTTATCCTTCAGAAATCGATCATTCCTCTCACTGATGCACCTTTTTCTATCCTGTCCTCGTCTTCTACTGTCAGATCCCGTCTAATAACTCTCCCGATCGTCGTATGATTAACTCCTGCCTAGCAACTTCACTTTGCGAACGTCCAGCTTCAACCAATACTCTAGCCCTTACAGCAACCTCCACAGTCAAATTACGATGTCTATCCATAATTATTCCAGCAGTACATTCTATCTATACGATGTTGAAACACGACTAACGAGAGGCAACTTCCTAAACCCTGTATAATATTGACAAACAAAAACGTATTTGCGAGGTGGGCCTGCCTTATTATTAGTATTGACAAACATAAAGGTAAAAGTGATGTTTGCGAGGTTAACCTTTGAACTCGACTAATTTTCTACACGTTTTTTTTCAAATAAACAAATGATAAAAGTTGCAATGCCGAGTTAATAAAGAAAAAAACATAAGAAAATGGAAAAATACTAGGTTGTGCGTTAATTTTGAGCAGGAGTGAATTATGGTTTAGAATGACATCACCCGAGTAAAAAAAAACAAAACAAAAAAAACGACGCACAACCTTTCTTTAACTTTAAATTTCTGATAAGTAAACTTTGCAAAAAGGGGGAACAACTTAATGACTTTCGCGGAAAACCAACAATGTCAGCTAGAAAGGGGAGGGAGAATCAACCATTTTCCGAATGTGTGTACATATTACGCCTTTCGAGTTCGTATTAACCGAGTTTTTTCGTTATAAGGAAGGTGCTATGAGAAAATCAATACGTTTTTCTAGGGGATTCTATTTTGGTTCGCTTTAAGAGGCGTATAGACAAGCGAGCAACGAGCCGAACATTAGTCAGTGCACATGCCTGGGGAATAGTGCGCAGGCGCTAGACGAACAAGGGAGGCTCGGGGTCTGCTCCACCTGTTGTCGGTTTTTTGACGAACCATCAAAGGAATGTTCGGCTCGGGCTGCGGTGTGTGTGGACTGGTACCAAGCCGAACCGTCCCGACTTGACCCGAGCACTGTTGTTTATAACCAATATTATAACCTTCTCAAATATTTAGGTTTTTGGAAGTGCACGTTCTTTTCTTTTTTAATTAAATATATATTTAAATATTATTCAATAAATTATATTTTATTATGGCTTCTGAAGACTGGTCTCAGGAGCTTCAAATTCAGTTTGCTCAGGCTATGAGACAGTACCCAGTCATATGGGATTTAAAACACAAATTACATTTTAATAAAATAAAGAGATTGGATGCTTGGGAGGAATTATCCAAACACTTTTCCTAAAAAAGTGTTCATTTTAAACAATTTACATGTAAAAATAAATTACGTATCATAATAAATACATATCCGTATTAATTGTACTACAAATATGTAAATTAATTACGTAAGTAGCTACCTACCTTGAGCATTTTCTGATTGAAGACTTTAAATAATAATAAAATGAAATACAAATAAACGTAAATTTGTTATCTGCAGGTTATGTTCGTTAGTATGGTTGTGGAGCATCCAAATGCTCGGCTCGTCTCTGTTCGGCTTGGAGTGTGTTCGTTGAAAACTGAACACGAGCCGAGCACTGCTCGGTTCGTTGCTGGCATGTCTGTACTAGCCTTTAACGAGGGGTTCGTTGTGTTTAATGTACATCCCTGGCTCACGCCTGGACTATGTGATCATATCGCCTACTACCAGAGCGCTCTTTCGTCACTTTGGTGCACATGAGCCCGAGAGGTCTTTAACGAGTACATGACGTCGCTTACGAAAAATTCTGAGATTATTACTAAGCAAACTACAGAATGTTCCATTTTTGTGTATACGAACGTGTGTACTCATACAACGAATACGCTAGAACCTATGTCTAGAGCCTAAATGGCAACAAAATATCTGTATATTCAATACCTAAAGAGCTGCAAAGAATCTGTACCCAAACCATCTGCCCACCCTCAAAAGATCCAGAACCCACTGTCCCTCCACCGATTTCAAAGAATTAGTACCTAGAGCCCTCTCAAGATTGTAGCGAGGTGTTGCTGAGGATCTCAGTCTAGGACCGAAGACTGTTGTCTTCCCAGAAGATGAAGAATGTCTGGGAGGTCTTTGAAACCCCCCCGCTCTATTGTCTGCCTTCTACATAATTATCTTCACTATTTCTTCGAACCATGTCAATCAATAAAGTTGATAATAGTCGTATATGGTAACCCATTGATCTACAGTTTTGGGGGCCCTGACTCCAAAAGTGCACACACTGTGGACATGATAACTCCCGACAGGATGAATGTATCTTTACGAAATTTTATATGCGTATACAGAACCCCGTAAGGATGACACTTACTAATTTTTCGCGGAATCGGCTTAAGGGAAAAGGAGGATCAGAGGGGGCACAACTAAAAATTTGGTATGATAATTCATAAGCCTCTATGTTAGTCAACTATTGATGTTTAGCCCAAAAGGTCGATTGAATTTGGAGGGAGAGAGAAAACTTCGTTGATGAATTCGTTCTGGGGGAGTCTATTGCCGGTGATTCACCACTTTTTTTTTTACAGGATCAAATTCGTCGCCTTTACACCCAACGAAGCCATATAAACACCACTGCCCTCTTATGCCGGGTAAAATTTCAGAATAGGGAGTGCTTCTCAGTGCTTCACTGTGGTAATAAAGTACAGAAGTTGGGACAACAACGTTTTAAAGTTGTCCTCCAAACGATGAACTAGAACTTTTTGCAGTTATTGTAGGCAGTGTTCGCTAGAAAATCGATGCTATTTTGGATTGCTGAGGCATATGCGAAGCTCTCTACTGAGCAGGCATACCAAACTCCGGCTCTATAAGACCCTGATCCGTCCAGTCCTTATCTACGCCAGTCAAACATGGACCCTATCCAAGTCTGACGAGAAGGACCTGTTGATATTTGAAAGGAAAATCCTTCGAAGGGTTTTCGGCCCTGTGAAGGACGGACTGGTTTGGAGAATTCGCAATAATAGGGAAATCTACGAGCTGTTTGGTGAGGCTGATGTGAGGGTGGTGAAGTTGGGAAGGTTGAGTTGGGCAGGCCATGTAGCCCGAACGAGGCCAGGACCCACTAGGGTTGTAGCGCCAGAGAGATAGATAGATAGTGTTCGCTAGAAAGGTCATTCGAATCATTAATATTCCCTTTCTACTGGTTTGGTAGTAAAGTAATATATTTATTTTGCGGGGTTTCTTGATTAAATCCAGACGATGCTTCTGAAAAGCTCAGAAAATATCAAGTAGCCTATTGAAAAGTACAAATCAGAGAGATCTACCATGAGAGTTTAGCCTCAGGCTTTCAAAGCCTTAGGTTTTTAATCTGGGAGGTGAAAAATCCTTGTTCATGACGTCCTTCTGTTGGGACATTAAGCGATGGTCCTGTATGATGTCAGGTACTCAGGGGGATCCCCATTTCAAAAACAATCAATGTATCAACAAGAGATTTAGATGATTCAGAAGTTGTTGAGTACATCTACTGAGTTTCAAACAAATCCATAAAATGGTTTCAAAGGTAACGAGAAAACTTAATAAATGAATGACAACACAAGTATAACCAGGGCTTTCTCATAGATTTTTTAGTTTTCCCTCCACAGTGAACAAAATTTCCTTAGTTTTTCCATTCAAGATCAGTGAGATTTCCCACTATTTTTCCCATTTTTTTTTCAAATTGAAGATTTTCATCAAAAAATTCCTTTATTGTAGTTTTATGTATATGTATAAATCGATATTCAAAAGACGAATATGGTAAGAACATGAAAATGTTCGTACAAATACGAACATGTTCGTACGTCTGGCAACATTGTTCCTACCCAATCACGATTCCCGACTCCCGAATGACGTCAGACGTGATCACATGGGACATCGGTCGGTCGGCCTCGATTGGACTTCAAAGTTGGTTGCTTCAATTTGATTCCCAGATTCAACTTTCGATAATTGCCCATGCAATGGATAAATAAAATTAATTTTTGCTGTTTCTGTAAAATTTAGGTAGTGGTGGTTAGGTCTTATTAAAACTTAACATGATTTTACATCGTGTCCGAAATGCCCGAGTCTGAAGAGTGGAAAAATTTCCTTTTTTTCCCCACAGCATCTCAAAATGGGAAATTTCCCGCGATGTGGACAGAGTATTACCCCCTGATATCCAGACTCAGGCCTACCAACTCTAAATGTCAATAAGAAAGTTTCAACTGTCCATGCCATACTTTTTAATTTCCTGATATACCAGGATATCCGAAGCTTTCACTTACCCCCACCTATTTACCGTTTCCGGATCTTCTAAGTTATTTAATTACACTTTTTCGTTTTCTGTCTCTCAAAATATCACATCTTTATAAATTAAACTCTAAGGGGCAATCTGTTTGTATTATCTCTACGGGAAAAGGTTTTAGGTTATATATGATTTTGAAATCAATGAATGGAGTTTAGTTAGTTATTATGACTCATGCCCGGGCTTTAACTACGAGGTCATATCGCCTACTACCAGAGCGCTCTTTCATCACTCTGGTGGACATGAGCCCGACTCTACAATGGGAGTCCTAAATTTTGCCAACCCTAAATTTTTCTTCACCTAAGGCAGGGGTCTTTAACTAGTACCAGACATCGTACAGCTCGGGACCATCGCTTAACGACCCATCCGAAGGACGGCGTGCTCAAGTTTTTTTTTACCTCCCAAATAAAATAAACTATAATGGCCTCGATCTTTCGCTGAAAATCAATCAATAGCTGTCGTCATTATGGGATTCTGGAGTTCTGTGTATAACAATTTCACGTTGATACATTCATTCTGTCGAGAGTTATTGAGTTCAGAGGAATCTCGAATGTATCAATGAGGAAAACTGACTAAATTATCAGTGAACGTACACTCAAAAATTAATCGCTACCAGCAGCAGCAATGAGTTAATGATAGTAATCGTAGTCTGACTGCTTTAGGATCAACATTTTCATCTTTACCCTCGTCCCCTTGAGTCAGGAGCCACTGCCATATGTAGTATTTTCATTACCAACCTAGTATTATTTTGTGAGATAGTAATGTTGAGGTATTATTTGAATTTTTGTATTTTTTAAGTAATTTTTAATAATAGTAAATTCGTAGTACTAGGTGTGCAATACATTCTGCTGTTTGCAAAAACTGAGCTGAGTCAGACATATCTGTATAAAATATCAGTTAATGTTTTAATAATTATCAGTAACTGCTCACCTTGTATGTTCTTTATGAATATATTAATACTTTAAATAGATTTCAATTGAATTCAATGCATTTTTTCTAGCCTTTTTGTAGGACAACAGCTATTTTTGCACAAAATTCTTTTTACTATGTGTTCTTTGTATGTTGAAGAATATTTTTATCGAAAAAAAGTAGAAGTTTGTACGTTAGAACACTGAAAAAAACGGTTCAAAAAAAGTGGTGTCCGATTGTAAACCGAAAAGGGCATCGCCCGGATTTTTACATTTGAAATTGAAAAATTCTATTTTGCGCGAGAATTTTGTCTCTATTGATTTCAATGGGGATATTGTTTTTCGGTGATTATTCCTCCGTGGTATGTTCGATTTCAGATTTTTTTAGTAGTAAACCATCGTCACCGTATCGACTACCATCCTGGCAAATTTCAATGAGATCGGTAAAGGGGTTTATTAGGAGTACGAGTACAACGAAATACATGAGTCGCCTAAGAAAGAGCTTCGTAAACTCAGCTCAATTAATTTATTAATAAATTATCTTACAATTTATTATAAATATAATTTCATTGATTAGTCAAAATACAGCAGCAAATACAAAATTTATATTTTTCAATTGCAATAGAAAAACTATAATTAAAAATACTGAATTTCCAACTGAACTATAATTAAATGTATTATTATCTGACAATATAAAATCTAATTTATATTTATTAATAAATAAATGGAATTCACAATACGTAATTTGTTATAAGTAAAAATTCTTTAATTAGTCAAACCAGTAAAACTATAAAATTGTCTTTCAAAGAAATAGATAAGATATAAATGTAAGTATTACTCCATTTATTTATGCTTTAGCTGTGAAAATAATTTAAAAAAAAAGTAGAAAGTGTTTTATTTAATATTTTAGTTTATTCTAGAGTTTGATTGTTCCCGCTGCTTGAGAACACATAATGTACAATGTAGAGTTGGCTCTCTTAGAGAGAGTGCACTTTAAAATTTAAAGTATCGTCCTGCCAACGTTCCCCAACACACACGTTTAGTATCTCTCCTATAGTTTGCGCAAGCGCAGAGTCAAAAGTATAGGGTGGGGAATGCTTTAGGAGATCACTCTTTTCTATGTTAGACTATAGTAATAGTATAGTATTTCTTTTCTTAAAGTGTATTCCCGTGGTATTATGTCGCTTTGAGATCTGGCTACTCCCAGAAGCCGACTTGCGCTTACGAAAACTCCCACATCTTCTCAGCAGAACGGTAGCCTTCGCGACCTGTCCCCTAAAACGGAACGCTTCTAGCGTGGAATCGGTCCCACAGACGATGGGAGGTGGGAACTTTAAGATGCCGTTAGTCCCTCTATACAGAGGTGATTTACCATAGGATGGTTTCCATAGGAAATATGTCTCTTTATCGAACCGTCATCTACACAACGGGGACAGTGTTGAGGCTCAGCCCACTTTGTGTTAAGGAGACAAGGTTTCTCTATACATTTTCTTATATTTGTTTTACTTCCCCAGCTTTACGAAGTATAGGGGAAGTTATGTAATCAGTCGGAAAATCGATGTTGAGTTTTCACCAAAATTTCATGTTTTCTGACCCAAATTCCAAAATGATAAAAAACAAACAATTTCCTGTCTGCCTGTGTATGTGTTTAACAGGATAACTCCAGTTATAATGAATATATCGACATGAAATTTTATACAGTAGAACCTCTATATGTCGAACATCAAGGGAGACGCCGAAAAATTCGAGTTATAGAGTTTTCGACTTATGGAGGATTTCGACAGGCGGATTTTGATTCGACTTGTAGAGGTTAAGATTCATTCTAACTAATTTTGAGTTAGAGAGGTGAAATAAATAAAAATTCAAGTTACAGAGGTAACAAACATATTTATATTTATTATAAATCAACGTTATTTCAAAAGACTTAAAATAAAAAATAGGTAGTATATGTAGGTATTAAAAAAAGTCAGTAATTTTATTTTGCTTTAGATAATTGGTAATCCTATTTATTGTATACTCCTAAATTGTTTTCTAAGAAACAATGGTGTACATTGTCGGCAAATTCTTAAAGTCGGTAACTTATTTTTCTTCGAGCTATAGAGGTAATAAGTTTCAAATAATCGAGTTGTAAAGGTTGTAAAATAAAACATTACTATGTTCGAGATACAGAGGTCCAATTTATTTTTTCGAGTTATAGAGGGAAAATATGTACAAAATGGCTTGTAGGGACTCATTGATTATTTCGACTAATAGAGGGTTGAGATTTCGAGTAATGGAGGTTTTGGGGCTTGAAGGGAAAGGGACAAAACTTTTTTTCGAGTTTTGGAGGTTTTCGACTTATCGAGGTTCGACTTAAAGAGGTTCTACTGTATATGCATCCAAAAACCCACAAGGGCCTAATGATTTTCGACTGGATTTGGAAGGAAAGCGAAAAGTTAATGAATTAATTCATTCTGGGGAAGTACATTGCCGTTGATTCATCGACAATATGAAAGATGAATATATGAAACTCCCAAAAAAAAACTTCCAAAGGCTGAAACATTTTTATAAGTCCTATTTGCAATAACGCTTCGAAATCCCATACCTTTGGACATTAATTGCTGATGAATTATTACTCAATGAACAGAAAATATAATTCATATTCCAGATCAATTAATCCAAAGCCCAATAAAAACGATTCCTATCAATTTTCAGCTAAACCGACCAAAGGGAACTCTCTCCCTCTCCATATTCGCCATGCTCCTTCTCTCCTTTCATTTAAGTCCCTATTTTTCCATTATCTCCTAACTCAACACCTCTGATTCCTAAGGCTGGCTCCTATGAGATAGTTCTTGTCTTCCTATAAGTCTCTCACTCCAACAGAACAGATTGTCACTCTTCTGTTTCATCAGTCCAGTTTTTTACAATTCATGCAAATACAAGTCATTATTGTTACCAAGTTTCACAATATTATTCTTACTTGTTTTTCTAATCTTTATTTTTAATTTCTCTTTATCATTTTTCACTAGTTTATTATATTGTTTTACTCATTGCCGGCTCGGGACCATCGCTTAACGTCCCATCCGAAGGATGGCGTGCTTAAGTTTATTTTGAGTCTAGATACACATATACAATTTCGTGTCGATACATTCATTCCATCTGGAATTATCGAGTTCACATATACATATTACATTTTTGGAATAGGGGTCGGAAAACATGCAATTCTGATGAAAACAACGTCAAATTTCTGACCGATTACGTAACCTATACTTCATATATCTGCAAAAATAACGTTTTTCCTATTATAATAATTTTATATGTGTATTCAGAATCCTATAAGATCGACACATTTATTGATTTTCAGCAATTAATCCAATTTAAAGAGGGGGATTGGGGGGCTTAACGCAATAACTGCCAAATGTAATGTGCATATCGACAAAAAATTTTATCGGTGTATCCAAAACCTCATAGGGATGACACAATGTCAATTTTCAGCCAAAGGGGGAAAAAAAATGCTGTCGATCTGTGTCTGTTTTTATATTTTTTTATTTCTCTTTATCATTTTTCTCTAGTTTATTATATTATTTTACTCATTTCCTGTTTCTAACATTTAATATTTATTCCTAGAGACCTCTTTTATTTTATTTTTATTCTTCTCAACTGGTTGATACTTGTATACTCTTGTTTATTCTTTATGTTATTATTCTAAGAGGGCGTATGTCCCAGAATAAAGATTAATTTTCAATTCATTTCAGGGAAGATCTTTTCATTTCAGGGAAGTGGGGGATCAGAGGATGAATAAGAGAACACATAAACCCAAAATATATTCAATAGAATTGGTAAATAGGCTTCAGGGGGAGCGCGAAAACTTAGGTAATTAATTCGCTGGGAAATTACATTGCTGGTGATTTACCGTTTCAAAATATGTGAGCGGATTGAAGCATATACAATTTGAAAGTTTCAAGGAGCGTAAAGATAACCTGACCTCATTTTACAATCTTTTTATTTTATTTTATTATTTTTTTAAATTTACAATAAGATATTTACAACAGTGAAAAGTACACAACTAACAAATGAGCAATAGGAAAATTGTCAATGTGTTGATAACCTGAGAGGAGAAATCACCCAATGGTGACACACCCCAAAACACTGAGTTAGACTCACTCATCACTGTCACTCCTGCCACCTAGAAAGTCATTGGGCCATTGGAGCTTAGAGCGTTTACAGGATTTTGGGGAAGGGTGGCGAAGTGAAGAACACGGATTTAGTTCAACTTCGGTGATGAGAGGAACTCTGAGGTTAGGGGTCCCTGGTTATTTTGTTGGAGACATAATAAGGAGCAGAGGGCGCCGGTAGCTCAGTGGTGCGCGTGCTTGTCTTCTGAGCTCAAGGAACGTGGGTTCGTAACCCGACCGAGGCCCTTAGTTTATTTTATCTGGGAGGTAAAATAAACTTAAGAACGCCGTCCTTCGGATGGGACGTTAAGGGATGGTCCCGAGCCTCAGGTACTCGTTAAGACCCCTGCCCTAGGTGAATAAAAATTTAGGGTAGGCAAAATTTAGGACTCCCACAGTAGAGTCGGGCTCATGTCCACCAAAGTGACGAAAGAGCGCTCTGGTAGTAGGCGATATGATTTTGTAGTTAAAGCCCGGGCATGAGCCACAATAACTAACTAACCTAGGAAAAGGAGGGTTAAGGGAGAGTGGAAAGGCTCGAGGTATTTGTTGGACTGTATATATTTGTAGGGTAGGCAAAATTTAGGACTGGTAGTAGGCGATATGACCTCGTAGTTGAAGCCCGGGCATGAGTCATAAAACCTAACCTAACCATAATAAGGAGCATTACCTATTTTATGAAGAATTTTGGACGCCTTGGCAGAACCCCATAGTTCAAGTTCTTAAGTCCATATAGGTTTTAGTTGAGTATTACATATCATTCGTTTTGTTTTGAGAGATAATTTAGATCTTTGGTGAGATAGTCTCTGTAGAAATTTATATCATCTGTTTATTTCTTGTATTTTCAGTGTTGTGGTGGGTTCCAGGTAAGTCGTTTGTCAAGTAGAAGGCTTAGGTGGCAGACATCCTTTTTTTTAAGGGATAGGATTGTTGAGGTGCACTGGAGGGCAGGTATATTTGCAACGAAGAGTGGAGACGTGAACTAACTCTGGGGGGAAAGAGCAGTAGTTATTTTTTTTACTTTTCCAGCTAAACGAATTATAGGGGAAGTTATGTAATCGATCAGAGTTTTTTCCGAAATTTGTTAAATAATTATTAAAAAATAATAATAATAATTCTCATGTATTGATTGATGTATGTGTCTGTGAACACGATAACTCCTGATAGAACGAAATGCAATTTTATAACATGCAATTCGAATCGATATGCAATTTTATACGTAAATTCAAAAACCCATAAGGACTCAGCGGAATCGGCCGAATGGAGAGAGTGTGCATCAGAAGGAGGGCTCAACTCAAAATCTCCCATAACTGCCGATGTAAGGAATGTATCGACACAAAATTTAGTATGAGGATTCAGAAGTCCCAATGTAAGTTTCACAAACAGATTCTGTGATATGTATCAATATTTCGATGAGAATGTCATAGTAGACTTATTGTTAGTTAATTTTCTTATGGACATCTATTAAGGATGAAGTGAGAATTCCTTGTCTAGATTGCCCCCTCCGGCCCAGGATCCTGGTCTACAATAGATCGGTATATCCAATCCTCCAGAGGACAATGGCGACTCTTTTTGTTACTGCTATAGAGGAACGGGTGCATTGGCCTGCCTCCCTCCGACAAGATCACTGACCACAGTATACTCCCTTACTTCCTCAGACTTCTCTAAATTCATCAATACTTCCTGCTCAATATGCAATGATCCGAAGAGGATCGAGGACAACTATGCGCATTAGTATGCGAACGTAACTAGATAAATCCGACTATACAGGATGACAATAAAGTGCAAGAACTTCAGGAGGGGATAACTGATACGCTACAAGTCAATATTTGACTTACATAGGGGGCTTCTGAATTATTTTACTATTTTACCTTTCGGCCGATTCCGCCTAATAGGTGTCGCCCACATGGGATTATGAATTTACATATGAAATTTCGTGTCAATATATTCATTACAACGGCAGTTATTAGAGTTTTTGTGTCGTTCTTATGCAGTTCTGAATACAGATATAATATTCGTGTTCACACCCCCACACAGAATATATTTAACATATTACATATGTAAATATTTTAACGGATTACAAAAAAAAAAAAAAAATTATTGTCAATAACAAATATGGTTTCATTAAACAGAGCATACTGGTGTATAGTAAAATGTAAAAAAGCAACATTACTATCCACGATAATGCAGATATAATTTTTAAGAAAGAGCGGAAAAACGCAGTTGTGACTCAGATGGTGGACAGGAATAATTCGTCTGTCCGCATCCATGATATTTTAAATTGTTAATGTTTGTTGTTGTAGATTGTTATTTATTTGCTTTTATTATTTAGTTTTATTCAAAAAAATTTTTATCAGACTGCCTGATGATGAAACCTCGAAAGCCGGCTAGCTATTACTTAAATAAAAATCTGTGAGAGGTCAGACTACCTTATATTTGACATCCTGCGAAATAATCACTTCTCACTACATTAGCCATCTTCATATTATAAAATTTCGTGTCGATACATTCATTCTACCGGGATTTATCGTGATCACAGAACCATGATCATACAAACAGAACCATTTTTTTTTTTAATTTTTGGAATGAGAAGATCGGAAAACATGAAGTTTTGTTGAAAACTCCGCATAGAATTTTTAGCCGATTACATAACTTCCCCTATACTACGTATAAGTGGGGAAGTTAAATCAATAATCTATATTAATTAAAAATTTAATCTATAGGTTTAGGTTTTATGACTCATGCCGTCATATCGCCTACTACCAGAGCGCTCTTTCGTCACTCTGGTGGACATGAGACCGACTCTACTGTGGGAGTCCTAAATTTTGCCTACCCTAAATTTTTATTCACCTAGGGCAGGGATCTTTAACAAGTACCTGACATCGTACTTGGGACCATCGCTTATAACGTCCCATCCGAAGGACGGCGTGCTTAAGTTTATTTTACCTCCCAGATAAAATAAACTAAGGGCCTCGGTCGTGTTTCGAACCCACGTTCTTCAGAAGGCAAGCACGCTTACCACTGAGCTACCGGCGCCCTTTTAATCCATATTAATTAAAAGTATAATGACATTCGATGATCGGATTTTCATGAAATGACATATGTAGCATCCTTATAAGCCCGATTGAAACACGGGGCTATACAGCACATATAGTATTTTCCTCGCCCCCTCTCCTTTAATGTACTTGCTCTCCCCTACCTCAGGATGTATATATACAACCTGCCTATCTATAAACTAATTATCATTTTACCTTGGAGGGTCGAGGTTCCTTTTTGAGACTCGACCTTCCGTTGATGAGGATGTTGTCCCCGATGAAGCGGATATTGCAGCTTGTCGGTGGGTCCCACTCATCCTCACAGTCCGTTTCATCACCGTTACACTGCAAACAACAACAAACTGTATAAGTACTCGTACATCGAGGAGTAATGAATATGTTCCTTATGTCAAGTGATAGAAACGTAACTTTGTTTATACTACCGTTTCTCTTATACGATGAAGAAGAATAGCAATTATTTAAATTATAATAAAACTCCGAACTCAGTCGACTGTTCATGCTAATATAACAGTTGACTTACAAAGGGGCTAAACGAGGAGCCAAACCACGAGCAGACAGTCGAAGATGTTCCCTGGGGGGGAGTTTAAGGTGTTGAAGGATGGGATCCTGAATCTCAAAAGGAACGAACTTCGGCAACTAACTGGAGTTCTCACAGGTCCGTTCAATAGACACACACATTGTAGGAGTCAAGGACAGTCCACCTGTGACAGATGTAGAGAAGACGAGACGGCGGCACACTTCCTGGGTATATGCTCGGGAGTCCCCATTAGATGTTATAAACTTATGCCAGCGCTTCTTCCAATCCCCGAAACACTTCTGGAACTCGATCTTTGGGATAGCATTTAGCTCTCTCAGCGATGCGCTTTTAATCTCATCTATGCTTGTGAAACGACGATCCCTTAAGGTTCTCTTTATTGCTGGGAACAGAAAAAAATCACACGGAGCTATGTCTGGCGAATATGGAGACTGGGGCATCATTGGTGCACTATGCCGTTAAAATAGAAAAACACAGTAAGCATGACCTTCACATTCGATCGCACTTGTCGAGCTTTTTTCGCTTTCTTTTACCACTCGTAAACCCTAGTTTTACTCATACCAGACTCACCAAAAGCAACATTTCTAAAAACCTGCTGCACTTGATTCCATTCTTATAGCCAAATGTAACGCAAATTCTCTGATCCATTTTGTAAACAAACAAATAATCGCAGATCGTACCAAAACACATATAACCTCTTTGACAGCTGACATCAGACTAAACATCCGGTTTGGCTAACAAAGTACAGATACTTTCCAGACATGTTTACCAACACAACAACGAAAAAATCACGCTAATCGGACTAATACAACCAGCGAAATTACAAAATTCCCGTTACTTTTTGAACACACCTCGTATATACCTTTGGGCTTAGAAACCTGACGACAGGACACACTGAACACAACCTACAACCTTGGAATATGGCTATGCACCTGCCTTTTCTCTGAGTGCACATGTTGAGGTCTGTTCCTTTTATTCCGGCCAGTTGATTTGGACAAAAGAAAGCGAGCCGATGTTTAAAACCACAGACCGCCAACACGGAGGGTTTCAGACCATCCCATCTCTCTGGGATTGGATCGATGAACCGTTTCCTGATCTCGTTCACACTTCAGATCCCTCCTCTCCAAGCCAGTGCACATCTTCCCTCTGAGGCTGACGACAGTCTGTCTCCCAATTAACATTCAGCCTTTCACTTCCTCACTAAATATACAATTTCTCACAATTGCAAATCATTACATGCTATTTTACTTTTCTAGCTATACGAAGTATAGGGGAAGTTATGAAATCAGTCAAGAACTTGATGCGCGTGAAAAAAAACCTGGCTGTGTGTGTCTGTGAACACGATAACTTCCCGATAAAATGAATGTATCAACATGAAATATATATGTGAAAAGAATCCAGAACCTAACGACGACACCTATTGATTTTCAGTCAAATCGACCAAAGGGTCTTCCCCATTATATAAACATGAATTTTTATATGTAAATCTAAAAACGACACCTATCAATTTTCAGCTGAATCGGCTAAAGAGAAGAGAGGGATTAGGGAAGAGGCTCAATACAAAAAACCCTAATAATTGCCGAAGTAATGAATATATCGACATGAAATTAAATATGCGCATTAAGAAAATCATGAGTAATAAGTTAACCACTTGCTGATTTTCAAGCAAATCGGTATGACTCATGCCCGGGCTTTAACTACGAAGTCATCTCGCTGACCATCAGAGCGCTGCTTCGTCACTCTGGTGGACAGGAGCCAGACTCCATTGTGGAAGTTCTAAATTTTGCATACATAGGTGTATTCACATCACACAGGGTTGGAACCATCGCTTCACGTCCCTTCCAAAGGACGGCGTGCTCAAGGTTTTTTCGTTAGGTTTCGAACCCGCGATCCTGAGCTCATTAAGCTAGGAAGAGCGATAACATAGTTGAATAATTCGCACTGGGCAAGTATGCGATATTATAAAATTTACGATATTATAAAATTTAGCGAAAATAGATAAGTTGTAGCGTGCAGACAAACGGATGAACAGGTAGAAAACAACAGGGGCTTTTCAGTCACGAACAGATATGATTGCGTTTCACTTTCTTCAAAACTTCTCGAGTTATTGATAAATCAAATCCAAAAGCCTATCTAATCACAGGAGGTTTGGATAAGAGGCAGGCAGACACAGTCGGCCATTATGAAGGCGTTGACTACATCATTAAGATGAGATTTCACACTTTTTCTTCATATGGAATAATGAGACCAGTTGAACAAGTGAAAGGAATAAAGAGGAGCGTCCGTTTCTTACGGATGATTTCACTTAGAGACGTCCGTCCGTCCATTCCAAAATGGAGGAACGATTATTTTCGATTTTTATTTTTGAAAATGGGTTTAGGTCAGGTGGAGAAAGTGCCACGTATCCAATTCACAATGGAATATGCCGATTGACATCTGTGACAAACACTCCCACAATCGAAAAAAAAAAAACAAAAAAAAAACAATGCGGAATGTTTATTACTTCGTATAGGGGAAGTTATGTTATCGTTCAGAAATTCGATAATTTCGATGTTTCGAATTTCATGTTTTCCGATTCCAAAAAAAAACACAAAAAAACAGATGAAAACGTGAACACGATAAATCCCGATAAATGAATGTATCGACACAAAATTCCATATGTATGTATATGTGACGCGATAAACGATCCAACGATTCTTTTCACTATGAGAATTCAAATGAAAACTGAGAAAAATAGAACTGGTGTAAAGGAAAAATAAATAGGAGGAGAGGGTTTCTGTTGAAAAAAATGAAACTTTGACTTTACTGGTTAAGTGTTCATTTCCTAATAAGACGATATTATTGTACCACGGACGGGACGGTACCTTTGTTTTTCTATTCTAGAAAACATTTTTTATAAATTTCAGATTTTGAACTATGTATTTATTATAATTTATTTATAGAATATTAGTGAAGTAATAAAATATTTTATTAGCGTTCTATATATAATTGATAATCTAGTAATTGAATGTTAATTTTAGTTTAACAAATTTGAAATTATTTTGCGAGCGCCGGATAAGGGAGCGCGCCGGTTAACGGAACGCCGGATAAGGGAGAGTCTACTGTGCTTCGTATATCTAGGGAAGCAAAATATGATAGAGCTCATCTAAGAAACTAAGGAACGTACTGTAGGTATGATTCATAAGAGGGGAGGGTTGTAGTACCCAGCCAAGGGGAGAAATGAGGGTGAATCACCTGAGTCTTAGTGTATAGGGGAAACAATGACAAGGGTGAACTTTGTATAGGGCCGTCTGAACATCATCAAGGAGGGAGCCCTTCGTAGGGCAGAAATGGGCAAACGGGGTGCGGCCCAAATAGGAATATTCAAACGTCAAAGAGGCCAAACTAATTTAATATGAAAACAGTCGTCTGTGAATCAACAGCTAAGTACTTCCCCAGAACGAATTAATCAATTAACTTTTCGCTCCTCCGCTGAAACCAATCGATAATTTTTTCTAATATTCAGTAGTTTGGCTCTTTTGTATCGAGAAATTCATTACTTCGGCAGTTATTAGGTTTTTAAATTGAGCCCCCTCCTCTGATGTCCTCATTGGGTTTTGACTTTAAATATAAAATTTAATGTCGATACATTCATTACGTTATTGGCGTTTCTGAGCTGAGCCCCTCCTATGCCCCTTCCCTTCTGGCGATTCCGCTGAAAATTAATACGTGTCGTGTTTATAAGGCTTTGAATGTGTTATATAGAAAGAGAGAGAGTAGCCTGGTGGTCTGTCCCCTGGCCGAGTCGGGCTGCCCGCTGGGGGCCTTCTGTTTCCACCCCGGGTCTCTGTCCCTCCTGGGTTTCCCCAAAGAACTAAAACATCTTGTGTCAGGCTATATAGGGCAATTACGCCTTGGAGTAAAAAAAAAAAAAAAGGCTTTGAATGTACATATGAGATTTTGTGTCGATATATTCCTTACAACGGCAGTTATAAGAGTTTTTGAGTTAAGCTTCTCTCTTAATACCCCCTTCCCTTTGCCCGATTTGGCTGAAAATCTCTTGGTGTTGTCCTTATGAGGTTTTTGAAATTCATATATAATTTCATGCCGATATATTCATTCTATCGGGAGTTATCGTGTTCACAGAGGTCGGAACATACGAAATTCCTCTAAATTTCGTATAGTTGGGGAAGTAAAAATGAAATTTGAATCACCAGCAATGTACATAGCACGAATTAATCAATAAGTTTTCGCTCTCCCTCCAAAATCAATCGACTGTTTGGGTTAAAAAGGTTAGGTTAGGTTTTATGACTCATGCCCGGGCTTTAACTACGAGGTCATATCGCCTACTACCAGAGCGCTCTTTCGTCACTCTGGTGGACATGAGCCCGACTCTAGTATGGGAGTCCTAAATTTTGCCTACCCTAAATTTTTATTCATCTAGGGTAGGGGTCTTTAACGAGTACCTGACATCGTACAGGCTCGGGACCATCGCTTAACGTCCCATCCGAAGGACGGCGTGCTTAAGTTTATTTTACCTCCCAGATAAAATAAACTAAGGGCCTCGGTCGGGCTACGAACCCACGACCTTGAGCTCAGAAGTCAAGCACGCATACCACTGAGCTACCGGCGCCCTCTTTGGGTTAAAAATTAATAGATAATTTACATAGAAACTTCTGAATATTTATAATAAATTTTGTGTCGATAGATTCATTACACCGTCAGTTATTAGGGTTTTTGAGTTGAGCACCTCTACTGAGATATATCAGGCGCCTTGTAGTTAAGGCCACTCAGCCGGGTTTGAACCCGCGATTTTGAGCTGAGTAGCAAGCACGCTAACCCTGAGCTATTGGCGCACTTACGGGTAGTTACAGAAAGGATTACGAGTATTCCAAAAGTGTAAGTCTAACAGAAAGGTATTGGAACTCTTACAGGATACCTGCAGCGTCCAGTTTCTTTTTTTTTTTAAGTGACCATCTCATTTCTCCTTAGGAATCCTCTCAGATTAGTATTCTGAGGATGATTTCTCCTGAGGAATGCACTAAAATAGAAGAAGATAAGAGGGATGCTGGAAGACAAACTAGTATTTGGGTCCTTCTCGACCTCTTAAAAAACATTAATAGAAGAGACATCTTCAAAGTTTCATTATAACGGTCAGCCTTGTCTCCATCAACTCAGACCATCATGGAGTTTTTTTTTTAATGGTTTTAATTTTTTTTATATTTTTAGTGTAAAGTATTCGTAAAGAAAATAGAATTTTCGATGAAATTTCACGTTTTGAAATCCCCTGAACACCTCGACCATTTCAAAAACGATTGTAATGAACTTAAAATGAAGATGGCACATGTGGTAACTTGGATCGGTTTAGAATTTGGTCGAAATCGGACGAAAAATCAGATTACTTAAGTTCGGGGCCTAAGTACATTTTACAAATTGCCACTTATATTAATGATCAAAATTTTTCCAGATAAAAGTTGTAGAGATTTCCAACAATCGAAATGTCCTTCGATTTGCGATAGAACGAAAGCAACCCAAGTTACAGCGATTAATTTCAGAAGGAGAGCGAAAACTTAATTGATTAATTCGTGCTTAGCCGGTGTTTAACCGATGACTTTCTTATTTTATTATTACCTTGTATACTCTCACTCAAGAACAAACAACAGCGAATTTCCATCTGTACATCATTGCTTTCTCGACAGACGCAAACCCGTTTTTTTGGACCGTATAATTACTGGGGACGAAAAATGGGTTCTCTACAAAAACCCAGAGGAGAGAAAACAATGGCTGAGTACGGGAGAAAAAACCTGGGTTTTTCCAAAAGCTGGGTTGCACCCAAAAAAGGTGCTGCTTTGCGTCTGGTGGAGTAGGCAAGATATGATCTACTTTGAGCTGTTAAAACCTAACCAAATGGTTACTGGAGAAGACTATTGTCAACAATTAGACAGATTGAGTGAGGCTCTATGGATTAAAAACCCCGAATTGGTCAACAGAAAAGGTGTTATTCTCCATCATGACATCCAAACTCACTTAGCAACAAATCATGAGTCTAGGTTGGCAAGTCCCCCCTCAGCCCCTTATTCACCTGACTTAGCCCCATCAGATTACCACCTATTTCGGTCGCTTGATCATTTTGTAAGGGGGAAGAATTTCAAAACAACTGAAGAGGTGAAATCAGCATTACAAGCTTTCTTCGGTCAAAAAAATCCATTCTTTTTTGTATCGGGGATTGATAAGATGCCCGAACGTTGGTTGAAGGTAGTGGAACTTGATGGAGAATACATTGTAGATTAAATATTTTTAATTATGTTAATATATATTTTTTTAATTGTACCGAAATTCGGACAGAACCTTTTTTACAACCAAATAGTAACGTGTCAACAAAATACTCAAAATGTATTCATTTCTAATGGGTACACAAATACATAAAAGTAGCTAAAAGCATCTCACCATAAGTAAAATTAGACTCGAATGCAGTCGTAAAAAGTGTAAATAAACAGTTCCAACTAAGGTTGATGCGGGGGTCTATCCTTCAAAACCCTACACTCCTTGTGTACACTACTCCCAACTCCCAGCTTGATACATACAAGTTTAACATTATGTATTCTTAAACAGTAGATAATAAATTGGAAATAAAATAGTTTCATGTGTTTTTTTTTACTTCCCGTATACGAAGTATAGGAAAAGTTATGTAATCGGTAAAAAATTCAAAAAATAAAAAATAAAGTCTTCATTGCGTGTCTGTGAACACGATAACTTCCGATAGAATATTCATTCTATCATATATTCGTATTATATAAAAAATAAATTTTATATGTGAATCCAGAACCCTCTAACGACGGCACCTACTGATTTTCAGCCAAATTGACCAAAGGTGGGAGGGTTTAATTCAAAAACTCTAATAATTGTCGATAGAATTAATGTATCGATACCAAATTTTACATGTGTGAGCGGAAAGCCTTAAGGAGAACACCTATCGATTTCCAGCCAAATCGGCCAAGGGAATGGGGGGATTAGGGTAGAGGCTTAATTTAAAAAATGTAATAAATGCAGTTGTAATGAATGTATCAGAGGGAGAAGGGGGAGGGGAGGAGCTTGAACTTTAAAACATAAATGCAATTGTAATGATTGTATCAGATAGAGAAGAGGGAGGGGAGGAACTTGAACTTTAAAACATAATAACTGCAGTTGTAATAATTGTATCAGAGGGAGAAGGGGGAGGGGAGGAGCTTGGACCTTAAAACATAATAACTGCAGTTGTAATAATTGTATCAGAGGGAGAAGGGGGAGGGGAGGAGCTTGAACTTTAAAACATAAATGCAATTGTAATGATTGTATCAGAGGGAAAAGAGGGAGGGGAGGAGCTTGGACCTTAAAACATAATAACTGCAGTTGTAATGAATGTATCAGAGGGAGAAGAGGGAGGGGAGGAGCTTGAACTTTAAAACATAACTGCAATTGTAATGATTGTATCAGAGAGAGAAGGGGGAGGGGAGGAGCTTGAACTTTAAAACATAAATGCAATTGTAATGATTGTATCAGATAGAGAAGGGGGAGGGGAGGAGCTTGAACTTTGAAATATAATAACTGCAGTTGTAATGAAGGTATCAAAGGGAGAAGAGGGAGGGGAGGAACTTGAACTTTAAAACATAATAACTGCAGTTGTAATAATTGTATCAGAGGGAGAAGGGGGAGGGGAGGAGCTTGGACCTTAAAACATAATAACTGCAGTCGTAATAATTGTATCAGAGGGAGAAGGGGGAGGGGAGGAGCTTGAACTTTAAAACATAAATGCAATTGTAATGATTGTATCAGAGGGAAAAGAGGGAGGGGAGGAGCTTGGACCTTAAAACATAATAACTGCAGTTGTAATGAATGTATCAGAGGGAGAAGAGGGAGGGGAGGAGCTTGAACTTTAAAACATAACTGCAATTGTAATGATTGTATCAGAGAGAGAAGG
The DNA here is from genome assembly GCA_963662175.1 of Aradus depressus. Lineage (NCBI taxonomy): Eukaryota > Metazoa > Arthropoda > Insecta > Hemiptera > Aradidae > Aradus > Aradus depressus. Next base: position 31,387,956 of record OY759219.1, read on the forward strand.
GGGAGGGGAGGAGCTTGAACTTTAAAACATAAATGCAATTGTAATGATTGTATCAGATAGAGAAGGGGGAGGGGAGGAGCTTGAACTTTGAAATATAATAACTGCAGTTGTAATGAAGGTATCAAAGGGAGAAGAGGGAGGGGAGGAACTTGAACTTTAAAACATAATAACTGCAGTTGTAATAATTGTATCAGAGGGAGAAGGGGGAGGGGAGGAGCTTGAACTTTAAAACATAATAACTGCAGTTGTAATGATTGTATCAGAGGGAAAAGAGGGAGGGGAGGAGCTTGGACCTTAAAACATAATAACTGCAGTTGTAATGAATGTATCAGAGGGAGAAGAGGGAGGGGAGGAGCTTGAACTTTAAAACATAACTGCAATTGTAATGATTGTATCAGAGAGAGAAGGGGGAGGGGAGGAGCTTGGACCTTAAAACATAACTGCAATTGTAATGATTGTATCAGAGAGAGAAGGGGGAGGGGAGGAGCTTGAACTTTAAAACATAATAACTGCAGTTGTAATGAATGTATCAGAGGGAGAAGGGGGAGGGGAGGAGCTTGAACTTTAAAACATAACTGCAATTGTAATAATTGTATCAGAGGGAGAAGGGGGAGGGGAGGAGCTTGAACTTTAAAACATAATAACTGCAGTTGTAATGATTGTATCAGAGGGAAAAGAGGGAGGGGAGGAGCTTGGACCTTAAAACATAATAACTGCAGTTGTAATGAATGTATCAGAGGGAGAAGGGGGAGGGGAGGAGCTTGAACTTTAAAACATAACTGCAATTGTAATGATTGTATCAGAGAGAGAAGGGGGAGGGGAGGAGCTTGAACTTTGAAATATAATAACTGCAGTTGTAATGAAGGTATCAGAGGGAGAAGGGGGAGGGGAGGAGCTTGAACTTTGAAATATAATAACTGCAGTTGTAATGATTGTATCAGAGGGAGAAGGGGGAGGGGAGGAGCTTGAACTTTAAAACATAACTGCAATTGTAATGATTGTATCAGAGAGAGAAGGGGGAGGGGAGGAGCTTGAACTTTGAAATATAATAACTGCAGTTGTAATGATTGTATCAGAGGGAAAAGAGGGAGGGGAGGAGCTTGGACCTTAAAACATAATAACTGCAGTTGTAATGAATGTATCAGAGGGAGAAGAGGGAGGGGAGGAGCTTGAACTTTAAAACATAACTGCAATTGTAATGATTGTATCAGAGAGAGAAGGGGGAGGGGAGGAGCTTGAACTTTAAAACATAACTGCAATTGTAATGATTGTATCAGAGAGAGAAGGGGGAGGGGAGGAGCTTGGACCTTAAAACATAACTGCAATTGTAATGATTGTATCAGAGAGAGAAGGGGGAGGGGAGGAGCTTGAACTTTAAAACATAATAACTGCAGTTGTAATGAATGTATCAGAGGGAGAAGGGGGAGGGGAGGAGCTTGAACTTTAAAACATAACTGCAATTGTAATAATTGTATCAGAGGGAGAAGGGGGAGGGGAGGAGCTTGAACTTTAAAACATAATAACTGCAGTTGTAATGATTGTATCAGAGGGAAAAGAGGGAGGGGAGGAGCTTGGACCTTAAAACATAATAACTGCAGTTGTAATGAATGTATCAGAGGGAGAAGGGGGAGGGGAGGAGCTTGAACTTTAAAACATAACTGCAATTGTAATGATTGTATCAGAGAGAGAAGGGGGAGGGGAGGAGCTTGAACTTTGAAATATAATAACTGCAGTTGTAATGAAGGTATCAGAGGGAGAAGGGGGAGGGGAGGAGCTTGAACTTTGAAATATAATAACTGCAGTTGTAATGATTGTATCAGAGGGAGAAGGGGGAGGGGAGGAGCTTGAACTTTAAAACATAACTGCAATTGTAATGATTGTATCAGAGAGAGAAGGGGGAGGGGAGGAGCTTGAACTTTGAAATATAATAACTGCAGTTGTAATGATTGTATCAGAGGGAAAAGAGGGAGGGGAGGAGCTTGGACCTTAAAACATAATAACTGCCTATGTAACGACGAATCGAAACGATATTTTATTAAGTGGCTCCATCCTTTAAGGACGACATCTATCAATTTTCAGCGTAATGGGGCCGAATAGAAGGAAATATCAGAGGAGAGGGTCAACTCAAAAACATAAACATTGTCACTGTGTTGACATTAAATTTCGTATAAAGATTCAGAAGTAGTTTCCAGTAGGATCTCATTGTTTTGTTAGTATATTTTTTTGAACTATTATTGTGACTATCTCATGAAATTAGAACTATTAAACTTTCATCTAACAGAACATTAGTTATTCAATATTCAAAAATAATAAATCAAAATGATTTTCTCATTATAAATAGTGCGAATAATAGTTATCAAAGTGCACTGTACCCAAACTCGTATGGTAGAATGTGTCATGTCATATACCATTGTCTGGGAACTGCACAAGGTCTCCCTGTAGAGTGCACAATCATCTTTTTGAAAAGAAATTATTTTTACTCTTGTCATATTTTCTATTTTTGAAATGTAAATTGCGCGTTCTCAAAATTCATACCTCATCGATCCTCTAAGCTCAAAGAGAGCGCCGGTAGCTTAATGGTATGCGTGCTTGGCTTCTGAGCTCAAGAACGTGGGTTCGAAACCCGACCGAGGCCCTTAGTTTATTTTATCTGGGAGATAAAATAAACTTAAGCACGCCGTCCTTCGGATGGGACGTTAAGCGATGCTCCCGAGCCCGTTCGATGTCAGGTACTCGTTAAAGATCCCTGCCCTAGGTGAATAAAAATTTGGGTGGGCAAAATTTAGGACTCCCCCAGTAGAGTCGGGCTCATGTCCACCAGAGTGACGAAAGAGCGCTCTGGTAGTAGGCGATATGACCTCGTAGTTAAAGCCCGGGCATGAGTCATAAAACCTAAAACCTAACCTCTAAGCTGAAAAAAATCGGTGAATCACCAGCTGTGTACTTCCCTAGCACGAATTAATTAAGCTCTCTCCGTTCAAAATCATTAGACCGTTTAAGCTAAGAATACAATAGTAGACTTACATAGGGACTTCTAAGTCCTCGTACTAAATTTTGTGTCGATGCATTCAATACATCGGCAGTTATTGAAGTATTTGGGGGTCATTCTGTTCCCATTTTCGTTTTCATTCTGTACGTACGTCGTCCCCTTTGGCCTTAAGAGACAACAGTAAAAGGAGAGAGGTTCCAAATGTCGTCCCCTTTGGCCTTAAGGGACAACAGTAAAAGGAGAGAGGTACGTCGTCCTCTTTGGCCCTAAGGTGCAACAGTAGAAGGAGAGAGGTACTATGTCGTCCCCTTTGGCCTTAAGGGACAACAGTAAAAGGAGAGAGATACGTATGTGAAAACGTCAGAACAAAAACGTTATTTTCACAGGTTTTTTTTTTTAAACATAACAAGAAACTGAAAACTGGTTGGTCAGTAGCTAGCCAACCGTTTCTCTACCAAAAGAAAATGTTGAATCCTTTATTGTGTTTTACTTATTTTTTGCTTCCTTTAGAAAAATTCTTCCTTCAAGAAATAAAAATAGTTTAAAATCAAGAAGCCAATAGAATCATTTCGTATATACCATAGTTTTGAAAAATGTTATAGTAAAACAATCTGTTGTGATAGTGGCATGCATGGGCATACGAAGTATAGGGCAATTCAAGTTTTCCGACACACCATAACTATTTGTATGTGTATCTGTGAACATGATAACTCTCTATAGAATGAATGTGTTGGCTTTCTAAATCATCATACCAAATTTTGTGTTAATTAATTCATTACATCGGCAGTTATTAAAGTTTTTGAGTTATGCCTCCCCACTAATCCCACCCTTTCCTAATAGCTGTCTTCCTCAGAGGGTTCTAGATACACCTATAAAATTTCGTGTCGATACATTCATTCTATCGGCAGTGTTCACAGACAGACAGTATTCTTTTTTTTTTTTAATTTTTGTAATCTGGAGGTCGGAAAACATGAAAACTCCGCATAGAATTTCTGACCGATTACATAACTTCTCCTATACTTAGCTGGGAAAGTAAAAATTCATGTATGTGTGTCTGTAACACTATAATTCTCGATAAAATAAAAATATCGACAAGAAATTTTATACTCTTATCGAGAATCCAATAAGGAAGATATCTGTTGATTTTAAGCAAAATCGGTTTAAAAGGAAAAAGGGGAACATCTCATACTTTACTTTTCCTGGCGCTACGGTTCTTGTAGAACCTGGGCCTCCGCCATTCTTCTCTATCCTCCGCCTCCCGTCTCCGTCTTCTCACACCCATCGTTCTGAAGTCGTCCTCCAGCCAACATAAGCGGGGTCTACCTCCTCCCGGCAGGCCCTCCAGTATCCTCCTCGGCAATCTGTCAGGTTCCATCCTCTGTAAATGTCACTGTCATCACAGCCGCCCCTGCTTCACTAAGGCCACCAGGTCTGGGCTCTTGTACAGGTCCCTCAGCTCCCTATTGGTCCGTATCCTCCATCTATACCCCTCTGGAGTAGGGCCGTATATCTTCCTCTCCCAGGTTTCACTCGCATATGTGACGACCCGGTCTCAGGACTGTTTTATAAAATAAGGGGAACATTTCATAGACCCTAATATGAATGTATCGACACGAAATTTAGTAAGAGGATTGTCAAGTCCCTGAGAAAGACTCCTATTTATTTTCAAATTCGTAGATTGGTTTCAGAGAAAGCGCGAAAAATTCGCGCTGGGGAATTACATTGTTGTTGATTCACCGTCTAATTTTCATCTGGGAAAGCGCACTTTTCTTCTTCAAACTATAGTATATTGGACAAGTACACCTTAAGACCTGCTCACATTGTAAATATGACTCCTCAGTCGGAACCGTCCCCACTCATTAGAGTGACGAACGGTCCCTACTTTCTCCGCTAGCTTTGCTATTCTATGTCACATCTTTTAGAGAGTTTTCCACTTGGCATCATCATTTTTGATAGTGGCATTTTCTCTATTTGTTTTTTCATCTCATATTGTACATAGGTATAGTAATTTTTTTAATTAAAAAATTCTATTGATATCTAAACTATATACATTTAATAATAAAAAATGTGTGATGTAGCCATTAGAGGACTTTCTTATACCACACTTACAGATCACTCTCTCTCCCCCTCCCCTTCTCATTTCAGCGGTATTTCATTCTACAGCATAATTCTGAGAGTGACTTTCTTATAATGAGTAATGCCAGCATGAAATGATTTTGAGATAAATAATAGTTAATACTACTGAATGAAACACTGAAAAACGAGTCAAAAATTCCACTATATTTATATAAAAGACACAATATATTTCGCTGGTTAGAACATTGTCAAGTGTACAGGATACAGACTTATGACTTAAGTGTTCACTTGACAATGCTCTAACCAGAGAAATATATTGTGTTTTTTATATAAATATAGTGGAATTTTTGACTCGTTCTAAGCGTTTTATTCAGTAGTATTTACAATGAACTTACACAAGATCTCTGACGAAAACATCTCTAAATAATAGTTAGTTATTATGACTAATGTCCTGGCTTTAACTACATATCGCCTACTACCAGAGCGCTCCTAACTCACTCTGGTGAACATGAGCCCGACTCTACTGAGGGAGTCCTAAATTTTCTCTACACTAAATTTGTATTCATCTAGGGTAGAGGACTTTAACGAGCATCAGACATTGTACAGGCTCGGGACCATCGCATAAAGAACGGCCAACGTTTTTTGAGGGAAAGTGGAACCTTAGTTGATTGTGAAAATGACATTTTTAGGATTGGTTCTCCTTTATAAATTTGTCCTCTGCTGTTTTGCTCAAAGGCAGATGGCTCTGTGTTTAATTTCGGTCTCCGGCCTCAATGTTAATCGTTCCGTGAACATCTATTTACGAAAAACATTTGGTTAATCCTAATTAAAGAGCAAAATATACAGTAGTCACTATGCTTGAAGAGGTTTCAGTCCAAATAGTATTAGTAGTTATCAGTTATAATGACTTACGAACGGGCTTTAAGTACAAGGTCCCAAATTTTCCCTTAAATTTTTATTCATCTAGGGGGTCATTAACGAGTACCTGACATCGTACAGGCACGTTCCTCCGAAGGACGCCGTGCTTAAGTTTTTTTAAATTCCAAAATAACATGAACTATGGCCTTCGGCCGGGTTTCGAATCCACGATCTTGAGATCAGTAAGCAAGCACGCATACCACTGAGCAATCGGCGCCCTCAGCATCAGTAGTTATTTTTCAATCTGAGAAACTTTTATAAAACTGGAGTTGCGCGGGTTTCACACTAAAGTTCATCGTAAATGGGTGTGTATTAATAATAATAATATTTATTACCTGTTAGGGGATCCATGGTGGCCGTGCGGGCAAGAGCGTAGGGCTCTGGTCGCATGGTTTGCATGGTTGCACCATGGTTTGCAGGTTCGAATCTCGTCCGGGAGTGAGTTTTATTTCGTAGATAGAACTCCCTCCCGGGGCCATGGATGTCGTAAATAACTAGGTAACCAAGGGACATGGCTAATATGCAGCGTACATAAGGCCAAAAAAAACAACTAAATAAATAAAAAAAAAAACTAGTTAAATTATAAGATAAAAGGATATAGCATAAAAATGTGTACAAAATACTTTATGAATTAGATCACATTCCAAAAATGAATAAAAATGTCCTGTCCGTCTGTGTGTAAACACGATAACTCACAATATAATGAATATATCGATACGAAATTTTATATGTACATCCAGAAGCGCATAAGGACGACATCTATTGATTTTCAGTCAAATTAGCAAAATGTGGAGAGGGGCGGGTTTAACCCAAAAACTCTGCTCACTGTCGATATAATTCACTGGTGGGGAACTAAGTCGCCGGTGATTCACCATTTTTTTTTTTTTTTTTAATAATAATTTTGTGTATATATGATCCAATTATAGATTTTTACCTAATACGTAAAGTCCAAAATAATCGAAACAGTATTTTGAACGTTGAATTTATCACAGAGGAACGACGATTTAAACAAGTGGAGAACGATAACAACCGGAAGAGGTGGGCAGGCCGGCATTGTTTCCGGTCATAACATCCGTTCTGATGACGTTCGGAAAATATGTCCCTTTTAAACACACTCTTCGAAAAGTAGTCGAAAAATGAATAAAATTCGCGTTATAAAATTGAAGAAACATTTTATTTTTTATTATAAGTTAACTAATTTTGTTTCTCAACGTCTTATTACTCCCCCCCCCCCCCCCCCCCCCCCCCCCCTCCTCTAAATTAATCCTCTAAAACCAATCTAAATCCATCATACTAAAAATCAATATTGACTTACACAGAGGAATCAGTATCCTCATACTAAATTTTATGACGATATATTCATTACATCAGCAGAGAGCCCGATTTCTGATTGTCCCTTTCCTTCGAGCGAATTCACGGAAAACTAATATGTTACTTATGGGAATTTCAATTTAAATATGAAATTTCATATCGATACATTTATTAAATCGGCATATAGAACTGAAAATCAATAGGTGTAGTTCTTAAAGGGTTCTGAATACACATATAAAATTACGTGTCGATATATTCATTACAAAGACAGATATTAGAGCGATTTTGTTAAGTCTACCCCCTACTCCCTCCTTGCTATTGACCGATTTGACTGAAAATCAATAGGTGTCGTCATAGGGCTTTGAATTTACACATGAAATTGCGTGTCAATACATTCATTCTATCGGGAGTGTTCACAGAAATGAAATGAAAAATAATCTTTATTCTGGGACATACGTCCCCAAAGAATAATAACATAAAGAATAAACTAAAGTATACAAGTATCAATTAGTTGAGAAGAATAAAAATAAAATAAAAGAGGTCTCTAGGAATAAATATTAAACGTTAGAAACAGGCAATGAGTAAAACAATATAATTAACTAGTGAAAAATAATAAAGAGAAATAAAAAAATTAAAACACACACAGATCGACAGCATTTTTTCCCCCCTTCTGAAAATCAATAAATGTTTCGATCTTATAGGATTCTAAATACACATATAAAATTATTATAATAGGAAAAACGTTATTTTTGCAGCTATATGAAGAATAGGTTACGTAATCGGTCAGACATTTGACGTTGAGTTTTCATCAGGATTGCATGTTTTCCGACCCCTATTCCAAAAAAGTAATATGTATCTGTGAACTCGATATTTCCAGATGGAATGAATGTATCGACGCGAAATTGTATATGTGTATCTAGACTCAAAATAAACTTAAGCACGCCGTCCTTCGGATGGGACGTTAAGCAAAGGTCCCGAGCTTGTACGATGTCAGGTACTCGTTAAAGACCCCTGCCCTAGGTGAATAAAAATTTAGGACAGGCAAAATTTAGGACTCCCACAGTAGAGTCGGGCTCATGTCCACCAGAGTGATGAAGTAGGCGATATGACCTCGTAGTTAAAGCCCGGGCATGAGTCATAAAACCTAACCTAACCTAGACTCAAAAACTCTAATAACTACCGATGTAATAAATGTATTGACATGAAATTCGTAGCCAATATGGTCAATACATTCATTCGATCGTGAGTGTTCACAAGACACAGATTGACAGCAATTTTTTTTTTGGAATTAGGAGGTCGGAAAACATGAAATTCCATAGAAAACAGCTGCATTGAATTTATGAACGATTACATAACTTCCCCTATACTTCGTATAGCTGGCGAAGTAAAACATCACTTCCGATTGTTGGAGTAAATATTGTCGTTACTGATTTATGGATCAAATGGTAATTTTGAGTTCTCCCACGATAGGAAACAAGCGAAAGAAAATTGGATCAATAAAAGGGGACAGAATCGTATAGATTTCTCTTCAATCGATGGATATAGACCACTTTCAGTATAAGTGAGGAGGCTATTTTCTGCAGTTGACTGAAGAGGGAAAATGTTTTATAATGAGGATTTGGTTAGATGCATAATGCTCTGGGATATAAGAAACATTTTGTCGGTGCATCCCCGGCAATGTATTTCCTCATTTATGTTGTCTCTCTCCCTCAAAAAGGAAACCACCGTTTGGGCTAAATATATGACTTACTATGAGGCTTCTCAATCTTCATTTTGTGTCGATATATTCATTACAGGCGCCGCACAGTGTGAAATTTATGAGTTTTAATTTTCAAAATTCGAGCCCCCGCTCAATATTTGATTAATTTGGATGAAACTAGGTGCAAAATATTTGTGAAAGCTGGTTTTTTATCAGGCACCTGCGGGTTTCACAATCAAGGTATTATATGCCAATTGACAGCAGCCAAACGCCCCGAAAATTTTAAAAAATTCAATTTTTTTTGTATAAGTTTTTTAAACGGATTTTTACAACTTAAATGAATGTTTTTTGGGTCGCTGATTACGAATTCAATATTTATTTTAGCCAAAAGTGGTCCTAATGTTGTCATTTTGGCCTAAAGTGGTCCAAATTCAATATATTGGCTATTTTTGCCACTGGCATATAATACCTTGATTGTGAAACCCGCAGTTATCTGATAAAAAGCCAGCTTTAACAAATATTTTGCACCTAGTTTCATCCAAATTGATCAAAAATTGAGCGGGGGCTCGAATTTTGAAAGTGAAACCCGCAGTTATCTGATAAAAAGCCAGCTTTAACAAATATTTTGCACCTAGTTTCATCCAAATTGATCAAAAATTGAGCGGGGGCTCGAATTTTGAAAATCAAAACTCATAAATTTTACACTGTGCAGTGGTATGCGTGCTTGTCTTCTGAGCTCAAGAACGTGGATTCGAAAACCGACCGAGGCCCTTAGTTTATTTTATCTGGGAGGTAAAATAAACTTAAGCACGCCGTCCTTCGGATGGGACGTTAAGCGATGGTCCCGAGCCTGTACGATCTCAGGTACTCGTTAAACACCCCTACCCAAGGTGAATAAAAATATAGGGTAGGCAAAATTTAAGACTCCCACAGTAGAGTGGGATGTCCATGTCCACCAGAGCGACAAAAGAGCACTCTGGTAGAAGACTCTAAGTGAATAAAAATTTAGGACTCCCACAGTAGAGTCGGGCTGATGTCCATCAGAGTGACGAAAGAGCGCTCTGGTATAGGCGATATGATCTCGTAGTTAAAGCCCGGGCATGAGTCATAAAACTTAACCTTGTAAAAAAGTTGTCGGTGATTCACCGGCAATGTACTTCCCCAGAAGAATTAATCAATTAACTTTTCGTTCCACCTCCAAAATCAGTCCACTGTTTGCGCTAATATTCAACAGTTCACTCACATAGGAGCTCCCAAATCCTCATACTAAATTTTGTGTCAATAAATTCATTACATTGGCAGTTATTGTTTTTTTGAGTTGAGCCCCCTTCCCTTCTGCCGCTTCCGCTAAAAAATTAAAATGTGTCGTCCTTATTGGGTATTGAATTGACATATACAATTTTGTGTCAATATATTCATTCTTTTGGGTATATCGTGGGTATACACAGAGAAATTTTTCGAATTAATTGAATTTATGACCGATTACATAACTTCCCCTATACCTACTTCGTATGACTGGGGAAGTAACAAAAACAATTGTGTCCCTTTTGGTATAGCGGGAAGCCATCATCTTTACAGAACGAAAAGAAAGTTGGTTGGTATGAACTATTCTATTGTATACCGCATTAGAAATAAGGTGAAGTATGATAATTGTATATGGATCAGACGATAGATTGTGAACTTGCCTCAATAGAGAAGAAATCTACACATTCTAGGTCAGCTGAGTTTGTTTTATCAATCAGCTGATGATACAGAATACTAACAATTCGATGTATATATATGGCAAAGTATTTCCTCTATGAAAGGAGCAATAGTGTTACTGACATACTTCTTGAACGGAAGACACGGCCATTGTAATTGTAGCAACTTTCATACCTAATTATAGTGATACCTAATTATAGTTGTCCGGCTATATGATGAATGTAATCACTCAAAAGTTCGATGAATTTTCATGTTTTCCGAACTCTAGATTCCAAATATGAAAAAAAGTTTTTCTGTTTTTTTTTTTTTTTTTAAATCCAAATTTTATTCTTCTAGAGACAAGACAAATGTTAAATAGGCTACCTCCTCCCAGAAGACGGAGTCTGCGTGTGGGAGGGGAGCAGTCAGCTAGGACTGTACATCGCTGTTAATAATTAAACACATTCATTCTATCTTTGACATAATATCAATGAAAAAGTATATAGGTTAGGTTAGGTTTTATGACTCATGCCCGGGCTTTTAACTACGAGGTCATATCGCCTACTACCAGAGCGCTCTTTCGTCACTCTGGTGGACATGAGCCCGACTCTACTGTGGGAGTCCTAAATTTTGCCTACCCTAAATTTTTATTCATCTAGGGTAGGGGTCTTTAACGAGTACCTGACATCGTACAGGCTCGGGACCATCGCTTAACGTCCCATCCGAAGGACGGCGTGCTTAAGTTTATTTTACCTCCCAGATAAAATAAACTAAGGGCCTCGGTCGGGCTACGAACCCACGACCTTGAGCTCAGAAGTCAAGCACGCATACCACTGAGCTACCGGCTCCCTCGAAAAAGTATATATATATACACTTAGATATAATCAGCAATAGCAATAGATATAATCGTTAAAGACCCCTAGGTGAATAAAAATTTAGGGTAGGCAACATTTAGGACTCTCATAGTAGAGTCGGGCTCATGTCCACCAGAGTAACGAAAGGGCGCTCTGGTAGTAGGCGATATGACCTCGTAGTTAAAGCCCGGGCATGAGTCATAAAACCTAAACTAACATATACTTTCAAATTATGATTATTAACCTTATGGGTGATAGCCCCCACAGTGTGACCAGTGTGCACAACACCACTGTTCAACTTGGGTCGAACGACTCAGATCGATCCGTGTAAATGCAGGGCTTTAGTCAGTTGTCCAACCAGGTTCCAACATCCTGCCGAGAGATAGTTCCGGATATCTGACCTCACTGGCCCGGATCTAGGACGATTTGGGAGTGGCTCACATCTATACACAGGGACAGGTTCAACCAGTACTATATACATTTGTATATTAGCACAAATAAAATAACAACACTTCTCCTTCAGGGATTTTTCCCAATTAATCTAATAAACAAGAGTAAAAAAAAAATTTCGACGGTGACTCACCGGCAATGTACTTCGCCAGTAAAAATTAATGAACTAAGATTTCGCTCTATTGGTTGAAAATCAATAGGTTTCTTACTCATGGACTGAATCATACTAAATTTTCAGTGGATTAATTCGCTACATCGACAATTATAATTATGACTAATAATTGACGGGGTTAGAATCAAAATGGTCCAAGTGACAATTTTGAAATGTTTTCCTTAAGTGCATAAATTGGGTACAAAAATAATAGTTCTGTTCAGGAAAAAAGTTGTACACCTGAAATCCTAGCCAATGCTGAGATCTAGTAGCAAATCACTTATTCCATCTTGGTGACGTGAACAAGTAACTTAAACATATCAATAGTGACCTTGAAATTAAGATTTTTATTCAATTTTATGGTTCGCTAATAGGTACTTTCAACATGAAAGCAGAAGATTATAAATATTTCCGATTTCAATAAATTATAGATTTTTAAAATCAATTAAGCACTTAATGCACTTTCTTCAAAGTTTTTAAAATGTCACTTAGACCTTTTTGATTCTAACCCCGTCAATTATTAGTGTTTTGAATTAGGCCCCTCCTCTGATCCACCATTTCCCTGATTCGGCTGAAAATTGATATGTGTCGTCCCTATGCGATTTTGGATACACCTATAAAATGTTGTGTCGATATGTACATTACCTACATAACGAAATAAATGTGTCCATATTATAGGGGTTCTGAATACACATATAAAATTATTATAATAGAAAAAACTTTATTTTCGCAGCTATATGAAGAATAGGTTACGTAATCGGTCAGAAATTTGACATTGAGTTTTCATCAGAATTGCATGTTTTCCGACACCAATTCCAAAAATGAAAAAAAAATAATAATATCATGTGTCTGTGAACACGATAATTCCAGGTGAATGTATCGACACGAAATTGTATATGTGAAAAGAATCCAGAACCTAACGACACCTATTGATTTTCAGTCAAATGGACCAAAGGGTCTTCCCCCTTATATAAACATGAAGTTTTATATGTATATCTAAAAACGACACCTATCAATTTTCAGCTGAATCGGCCAAAGAGAAAAGAGGGATTAGGGAAGTGACTCAATACAAAAACCCTAATAATTGCTGAAAAAATGAATATATCGATATGAAATTAAGTATGCAGATTAAGAAAATCATGAGTAATAAGTTAACCACTTGCTGATTTTCAAGAAAATCGGTAGATTGAGTTATTATGACTCATGCCCGGGCGTTAACTACGAAGTCATCTCGCTGACCATCAGAGCGCTGTTTCGTCACTCTGGTGGACATGAGCCAGACTCCATTGTGGAAGTCCTAAATTTTGCCTACGAAGGTTTATTCAACTAGGGTCTTTAACGAGTACCTGACATCACACAGGCTTGGAACCATCGCTTCACGTCCCTTCCAATCAAGACTCAAAAATTCTAATAACTACCGATAAATGTATTGAAATGAAATTTGTAGCCAATATGGTCAATTGGTGTAGTCATCAAACTTCGTTGATTAATTCCTGGGGGAAGCTCACTGCCGATAATTTCCCAATGATTTTTTTTCCATTTTGGATTCAGAGTGAATTTTTGGCTTCGGAAACACCCCCCTTTCCTCTTTCTCGGACAAGAAAAATTTTATAAATTGGAAACGAGCAATAGGATTGTATAGCCAGCCACCTGTAGAGAGGAATGTCTTACGACCTTGGTGGCTGCAGAGTTGTCAGGAAGGTGAACAAGATTGGATATGATAGCGCCTTTAACCTAGACGGGGACCTTTCATTATGTAATCCTGACGCAACGCTTCAAACAAATTATATACATATTTCTACCGAATGAACGTACAACTAATTATGTTATCGAACATTCTATACGAAAAACTTTGGGGGCATCAAGACATTATTTTGAGCTGATTCCAAACTAAAAAGTAGTCGATGGTGAATCACCGGCAATGTTCTTCCCCAGAACGATTAGTTTCCACTCTCTCTCAAACCAATTTACCGATTTGGTTGAAACACAATAACTGTCCTCTGAGCCTCCTCTACTCTCTACCTTATTGGGTTCTGGAACCCAGGTAGCTCTGAGCTCAAGATAAAGCGATGGTCCCGCGCCAGTACGATGTCAGGTACTCGTTAAAGACCCCTCCCTAGCCTAGGTGAATAAAAATTTAGAGTAGGCAAAATTTACGACTCTCATAGTAGATAAAATAAAAAGATAGATAAAACACTTTTTTGAACACTTATGTTGTCTAATTCCACAAACATATAATTAAATGTATATTGTCAGCACAATGTTCAACTTCAATTTATTGTTGAACATTGTGCTGACGGTGGCATAAGCCGAAACCGGTACACATTTAAGTATATGTTTGTGGTTCAAAAAAGTGTTTTATCTATCATTTTATTTTATTCATTAGTATTTCCACTATATCAACACAGAACGCAAAAAATTCGGACATTCTCATAGTAGAGTCGGGCTCATGTCCACCAGAGTGACGAAAGGGCGTTCTGGTAGTAGACGATATGTCCTCGTAGTTAAAGGCCGGGCATGAGTCATAATAACTAACTAACAACATATGAAATGAAATGTCAATTGGATGTCGCTACTCATTCCGTGAGTGTGTGTGTATCTGTGAAACTGTCTGGGACATCCAGAAGGACGACACCCTAATTTTCAGCCAGATCGGTCCAAGGGAAGGACAAAATCAGGAGAGTTTAACACACAAACTTTAATAATATACTATAATAGCTGTATCGACACGAAATTTTATAATAAAAACTACACTAATTTTCAGTGGAATCGGACGAAGATAAGGGAGGATCAGAATGGGGCTCAACTCAAAGTAATGAATTTAAGGACAAAAAATTTAGTATGAGGATTCGAAAGTCCTTACTTAAGTAAACTATTAATTCTTAGCCAAAACGGTCAATTGGTTTTGTAATAAGAGCGAAAATTTAGTTGATTAATACGTGTTGGGGAAGCACATTGCCGATGATTGAGCGACCAGATTCTTTTAGATTTTACTAAAAGTAAATGTAAAAATTCCTACTTCGATCTCTTTTTATAAAAAAACAAAAAACAAAAAGAATTAATCTTAGTTCAGAACTGAATAAACAAGCAAAACCAATGGCTTCAGTCTTAATCCATCCTCAAATCCTCATCCAATTGTTCTATTTTCACTGAATATAATATATGTAGTATGACCAACAACAGGGCATTCTTTTACCAACCACATTTTTACAGACTCTCTTCTTCTCGAAATCATTTGATACAGACATTACTGAATGCATGAAGGTAATAGATTAACGTCAGTTCTCTTCTTTTTTTCTTATACCGTAATGAAATGATTTTGAGAGGGTGGAAAGAGGAGGGAGAGTGATCTGTAAAAACGGGTCTGGTATAAGAAAATCCTGTAAAAGCCATATTTTCTTTTTTATCTGATTTGTTTTTCTTTTCTTTTTTAATTTAGCCCGAAATATTTGAAAATATACTTTACATTTTTTGGAGCCCTATCACTTTGGTCTTATTGGTCACAGCTCAAATCTGAGGACACATTAGGGATTAAAAATTTAATAAGAAATTTTTGGTTAGAATCAATTTTTCGATAGGACTAACAGTTTTCGCTTAAATCAAGCGAGTATCTAAAAAAAAAAAATTGCTTCAAAACAACATCTAAGGAAGGTTTTCGGCATTCCCGGCAAACCAAGCGACTCGAGAAAAATCGAATTTCATATAGAATGTGTTTTTCAGTTTTATCTACAACAGGGGTTCTCAACCTTTCAGGCTCTGAGCCCCCCTTCATACTTTGGTGTGAGGTCACGCCTCCCTTTACGGATTAAGTTAAAAAAGAGTAAATTTATCATATATAAGTCTAAATTTTAGACTTATATATGATAAATTTACTTACATTATGTTTGAGTAAAATGACTTTGAACTTAGGCTAGACATACTCTGGTAAGGAATATAAAATCATATTTGTTCAAATACAAATTTTAATAACACAAATCATCGAAAAAATCACAACAAAATATCAATAATGTAACCAGAAAAATGTTCGTTACTTTTGTAGTACTAGTGTGAGGGCTGGCACTGTTTCTCGTTAACTATTTTTTGTATGTTTGGTCGCAATTTTGACAAAGAACACCGCAGGTCACTTTCCACATCTAGTCTGGCTCCATATTTAGATTTTATATTAGCCAGGGCTGAAAATCCTGACTCGCATAGATAAGTTGATGAAAATTGTACAAGCAACTTGGCTGCTTCCATTGCTACTTCTGGGTAAACAGGAAGATATAGTAGCCAGAAATTTTCGAGATCCATGTTTGGGAAATCCTACTACAAACTTATTTAATTTTTTTTAAATTTGTTGACGCCTCCCCTGGAATTCTTCCACGCCCCCCAGGTTGAGAACCGCTGATCTACAACATTTATTTGAAGATTTTTTTTTGATCATAAATACAAGCAGCATCAGATCTAAGTGACTTATGGCATCATCATTTCAAATTTCAAGTTCATTGGTGTGTTTTGGACCACTCTCAAAGTTCCAATCTTATACACATGCACACACTGACAGATATCATCGCAAAAATGGAGGGGGCCATGAAACGTGAAGTCTGTCTGCATCTCGGATTTCCCGTCCGGGAGTGAGTTTTACTAGATAACTCCTTTATAAGAGACATGGCAAATATGCATAGTACATAAGGCCAATAATAATAATAATAATAATAAAAAAAAAAGCAAATTAACTAGGAAACGAGGTTAAATATAGTCAGCGAAGGGGACCTTCCTATAAAGTGTAGACAAGTAGCCGTGGGATGGGGTCTAGCCCCTACTGAATACCGGTCCCAACTAACCGTTATATACAACTGTTTTTTTAACTTCCCCAGCTCTTCGAGGTAATGGGGACGTTATGTAATCAGTCATTAATTCGATGTCGAGTTTTCACTGGAATTTCATGTATTCCGACCTCCAGATTACAAAAATGAAAAAAAATGTGTGTCTGGTAACTCGATAACTCCCGATAGAATGTATGTATTAACATGAAATTTTATATGTGTATTCAAAACATCACCAAGACACCTATTCAGCCAAATCCACAGATGGGAAAATGGGGATTAGAGCAGGCTTAGCACAAATATTTCTAATAGTTAATATGACTCGTCTGGGCTTTAATTAAGAGATCATATCGCCTACTACCAGAGTGCTCTTTTGTCAGTCTAGTGGACATGCGTCCGACTCTACTCTGGAGTCCTAAATCTTGCCAATCTAGGTTAATTCACCTAGGACCCTTTTTTTTTTTTTTTTTTTTCGGGTGTACCGGCCTCTGAAGGGGGCTCAACAACACCCGTCCGCCGCGTAGAGGGGAATTTAGGTCGTATTTTAGGTTTTTAATTCATTTATTTGCTGCTACGACCGGTTGTAGAATACCGCCAATCGCCGGGTCCTCCAACCTGCCTTATCGGCGTTTCCCGAGAGAACTCGGGACCAGGCAGTTATTTTCTTGGCTGTGTTGCGCCGAGGATGGTCGCAGGTGGGCTGTGTTACAAGCACCCAGCAGTCATACCCGGAACAACGTTAAACTGCCTTTTTTATCTTCCGCCAGGAGGCTACGAATCGTTTGAACTCCGGGTAGTCAGCCTCACTCATCAGCTTTCGCGGATTCAGTCCCAGGTACGATCCTGTCCGGCAACTTATCAACTTCACCATAGACCCGTCATACAGCGAGCATTCGAGAACTACGTGTTCTGCAGTCTCAACGCCGCCGCACGAGCAGTTAGCACCTAGAACCCCTGCCTTTAACGACTGACATCGTACAGGCTCGGGAGCATCACTTAACGTCCCATCCGTGTGTAGGTACAGGTTTTTTCACTTCCCAGATAAAAAACCTAAGGGCCTCGGTCAGGTTTCGAACCAGCGATCTTGAGTTCAGTAGAAAAGCATGCTACCTCTGAGCTACCGGCGCCCTTAATACTTTAATAACTGCCGATATAACAAATGTATTGACACACAATTTCATATATAAATTCAAAATCACATATGGCTGGCACATATCAATTTTCCGCAAAATAAGGAGAAGGGAAAGGAGGATCAGACGAGCGGCTCAACTTAAAAACTTTAAAAGTGTTTATTTATATAATGAATGTATAAGCACGAAAACTTGTACATTGCCGGTGATCCATAGAAACTATTTTTTTGTAACTTATATAGTATAGGGGAAGCTACGTAATCAGTTAGAAATTTAATGCGGAGTTTCCAAATTTCATGTTTTCCGACCTCCGGATACCAAATATGGGGGAAAAAAATGTCTATCTGTCTGTGAACACGATAATTCCCGATAGAATGATGGTAGAAAATGAATGTTTTGACACGAAATTTTATAGAACCCTCTAACGACGACACCTATTGATTTTCAGCCAAATCGACCTAATGGAAGTGGGGGGAGGGGGGGGGGATTAGGAGTGAGACAACACTAAAACTCTAGTAACTGCCGATAGAATGAATGTATCAACACGAATTTGTATACGTGTGACCTTAACTTCATAAGAGCAACAACTATCGATTTTCGGCCAAATCGATCAAAGAGAAGGAGGCGAATTAAGAGAAAGGCTTAAGCCGTTAACTCAAAAACTCTAATAACTGCTGTTATAATGAATGTATCGACACAAAATTTCATAGATGAATTCAAAACTCCATAAGGATGAGAGTTATTAATTTTCAGTGGAATCGGCAAAAGATAAGGGGGGCTTAACTCAGAAACACCAGTAGATATCTGCCGATGTAATGAATTTATCGACACAAAATTTAGTATGAGAATTTAGGAGCCCTTATATGATTCAAATATTGATTATATATATAGATCCTATTTTATAGGACCCTTTCAAAAAGTCACCACTACAAACTCAAGGGCCAGGACAAGCTGCTAGGTCAAGTTTACCAAAGAGAGATTCCATAAGACCAGTTCTGGTCTGGCCTACTTCTCCAAGTAATAAAATAGAGCTACTTCCGTAACTTGACATTCTCTCTAGTTTGCAGAGATACCGAGTTTGAATCCCGTTATCCGTTTAATTTCATTATAATTTGAAATAGTAACACTGCCGTTAAACATGTGATTAATGTAGAGAGATGGGAAGGAGAACTCCACAGCCCATACTTTCTACTCTAGATTAAGCACATTTCGACGTTAAACAAAAAAACAAAGAAAAAAAGTTATTATTGAATCATCGGTTATGTACTTCCCCAGCACAAATTAATCTATTATGTTTTCGCTCTCCCTCCAAAGCCAATCGACCGATTGGACTCAAACTCAATATTTGACTTACATAGTGACTTCTGAATCCTCATACTACATATTCTGTGAATACATTCATTACATCGGCGGTTATTATGGTATTAGAGTCGAATCCCCTCTCTGATCCTTCCTTGCCATGATATTAAATATGAAATTACATATCGATACATGAATACGAGTTAAGCTCTCTTCCCCTTCGCCTGATTCCGTTGAAAATTAATAGGTGTTCTTATAGGGTGGTTTTTAATATAAACATGAAATTTCGAGTCAATACATTCATTACAACGGCAGTTATAAGGTTTTTTTTGTGTTACCTCCCCTCTATTTCCCCCTTCTTTATGGTCGATTTGGCTGAAAATCAATAGGTGTCGTCGTTAGAGGGTTCTGAATTTACATATAAAATTACGAACAATATGGACATAAGGACTAGAACTATGTGGCTCAGCCAAGAGTTCCAACATTAAAATAATACAATATTTTCAGGTCGAAAGTAGTACGACAAATTGTAAATGCTCCCTTTTATGTCACCAACAATGTCCTATACAAAGTAATCAGCGCAAGTCCTCTCAGTCCCATCCCGCCGCCTAAGACGACGCTGGCCTCGCGATCTTCTTTGAATAACGAGAATACCTAAGAGAGTGTCAGCACTGGCTGGCTTTTCATCCTTTGTACATTTAATTTCTTGTTCACTTCTACCAATTGTATATTTTGTACAGATTGTAGAATAAAAAAAAAAAAAAAAAAATCGTGTCTATACATTCATGCTATTGGCAGTTATCGTTCAAACACACAAAGCATTTTTTTTTTTCATAATTCAAATCAGAAGGTTGGGAAATATGAAATTCCGTTAAAAACTCTACATCGAATTTTTGACAGATTACATAACTTCCCCTATACGTATAGCTAGGGAAATAAAAAAGAACTATCATTTCTGAGACCCATTAACCTAGACAGTGGACAAGTCTGACTGACCTAAAGTAATGGATAACATTAGTCTCGAGGGAAACTAGGTAAAGAGGTTAGTTACTTAAGTTTGGACTGTGAAATTTCATTATTAGGTCCAGAGGCGTGCAGCCCAACTACATTGGTTCGTTCTAGTAGTTAGTTAACCTAAAACTATTAGTAATGCTCACACACACACAAAAAATATAATATACCAAAGTCAAGACACTAGGTCAAAAAAGTAGAGGACCCACTTTTCAAAATTAAATAGCTTTCTGGGAATAATGGCTAGTATTTTTTATGAACCTATAGTTTTTGTTTGTACATTTTTTTTTGTTTAAAAAAATGTCTGAGTATGCAGAAGCTGCTTACAGTTAGCGGATTTCTAAAGCCTTTCCTTTTTAACTTCCCCAGAAATCGTGGAAAAGTAATAGGTGTTGTCCTCACGGGGTTTTTGAATTTAAATATAAAATTTCATCTCGATATATTCATTAAATCGGAGTATTTTGAGTTGGGATTAAAGGGTTTTAAAATTCTAATAACTGCCGTTGGGTTATAATCTTTTCATTGCCTCAACTTATTTAAATAATTTTTAAGTCGTTTTCAGATTTTTTTTTTTTAAATATTCTATTTGCAATCTATATACAATATATACATAATAAGCAAATATATGGTAAAAGAAAAATATAACGTCACTTGATGGGAGAAGCCAGCCCGCGCTGACACTCCCTCGAAAGTTAATTGTCATTATTCATTATCCTCCGAGAAAAGATCGCGAGGCCACCTCCTGTTCAAGCGGCGGGGACGATTGTCAGGATGGGCATGAGAGAAAAGGTCTTGTGCGAGAGGATTTGAATGGGAAGAAAGGATTCTGTGGAATGATTGGAATCGGGATTTGATTAATTCATTTACAGTGGGAATACTGAGATCTCTGTGTAGGACTTTATTGGTGACATAGAAAGGAGCGTTGACAATTCGTCGGAGGAGTTTGGACTGGAATGCTTGGATACGATTGATGTTGGATTGTTTAGCTGTACCCCAAAGTTCGAGTCCGTAAATCCAAATTGGACGTATAATGGTCTTGTAAATCGTAAGTTTGTTGTTAGTCGTCAGTTTCGATTTTGGTCCAAGTAGTCGACGTAACAGTCCGTATCTTCGATTCAGTTCTTGTCGTTCAAGTCGTGTATGTGGGTTCCACGTAAGTCTACTGTCTAGGTAAAATCTGAGATAGCGGACTTGGTTTGAAGAGGTTTTCAGAATTAAATGCTCTTTCCAACGATATGCATAAAAGTGTCATTCTTACTGAAAAACATGCTACAGTAGGTCCTATGTGAAAAAATTTGCATAAGCGAAGCACAGTAATAAAGTATTGAAAATGGTGATAGCCTCCTTTTTCTAGTTAGCGTGGTTCTTGAGAGAAAAAAAAAGGAAAAAACCTTCGCCTCTGTCGGAATGCAAAACAGTCCTGGAGGAACGGGCATTGCGGAAAGGAACTTCATCTTGGGGGCGAACAACTCGGTTATTGATAGTCAAAAGAGTTTGGAGTACCGGAGTACAGAAGAACAACCTTGACCAACCCAGGAGGATGTTGAGAAAAGTGATCGAGTATCTACTTTAGTTGGATATCACTCGGGGATAGTAGGATATCTCTTTATAATGTGTCTGGTTCCGGATCCTTTCTGCAGAAGATGCGAAGTGATGAAGGAAACCACGCTACACTTCCTGGGTGAATGTGAAGTTTATTGACACCCATGGAGATTATTCGATGAAGCCTTCCTCAACCCAGATGAGTTGAGAGAACATATCAATGGTCCTAAGAAAAAAGTTGTTATTCAGAAAGCGCGTCAATAACATACGCTATTCGAATAGTTGGTCAATAAAGTCGTTATTCGCAAACCGCGTCAATAAAATATGTTATTCGAATAGTCGATCAATAAGGTCATAATTTAGAAGAAAAATCAGTAAGGTAGTTATTCAAAATTGTTATTTACAAAAGGTTGGCAACATCTTCCGAAGAAGAATTTTTTTTATTATTATCTGTTAGTGATATAATTATTTATAATACCTAATTGATCTATCAAATTCAAAGAGATTCAATTCAATTTTATTTTCATTATTTTTATTACCTTCAATTTTTTTTTTCTGAATTTTTTAACAATAATCATCAATAAATATTTTTTCAATTATTTCAAATTTTATATATTTTTTATCATATATAATTATTTTAATAATAATAATAATTAAGTTCTAATTGAGTAGGTGATTTCCAAAACCAGCCATTTCTCATGTTGAGTGCCAAAAGTAGCTATTAGAAAACTTAAATAAAAAATAGCAAATTTTCTAGCCACAATATATTTGGCAACGTTTGCAAATTGAGAGATAAAGTTATTACCCATCCATGAAAAAAAAAATCGGAACTTCAACTTAAAACGGTTAATTTTTACCAGTTTTTGGTGATTATCCCAAAAGTTGTTTACGGACAAATGGCTGGTTTTGGAAATCACCTACTCAATTATATTAACACGTTCGCAGTGGCAGTGAAAAATTGCAAATGCTATCCAGATGCGAAACTTTTTTTTTTTAAATATCTTTCAAAATCTAAAAAACTTTGGATTTGATAGATCAATTAGGTACTATAAATAATTATATCACTATCAGATAATAATAAAAACATGTTTTTTCCTCTGAGATGTTGCCAACTTTTTGTAAATAACGGTTTTGAATAACTACCTTATTGATTTTTCCTCTAAATGACGACCTTATTGATCGACTATTCGAATAACGTATGTTATTGACGCGCTTTCTGAATAACGACTTTCTTCTTAGGACATCTTCCAAAGGCTTCATTAAAGAGTAGACAGTTAATACTAGCGAGGGGCAGTTATATGGACCTTTCAGGTTTGGATAGCAAGGGTACAAAATCCACCCCTGCAATCAATCCCAATATCGAAAAACAGCTGTTCTATGCTATTTATACAAAGATGTTAACGACCTTCGCACCAGAGATGAATTCCTTGAATGCCTCTGACAAGTGGCGTAGATAATTGCTGCAATGGATAATGAATAATTGCCAAGTGAGAATTGCTGGAATAATGCAACTCTGTCCTAGAGTTACAAAATTCTTCTCTTGCCAACTCATTCCTCACAAACGACATTTTTTTTTTCAGACTTGAATAGAATCAGCGCTGCATTTTTCTAGTTGTTGAATGGTTACGGTTATACAGAAAGAAAAAAAGAAATTGTGGAATGAACGTAAAATAAAACAATGGGTTGACGGGAACTAAGATATTTTCTGTCAACGACCTCCAAATGTTCGGGTAACGTAACGTTGAACCATTGTATGGAGAAGACAGATCTTTCTCACGCCACTCGACACAATATACCCGGCCATTGTCATGCATACTTCAAACAAATGTAACAGAACTTTCATTTCCCTACTAATTATAGTATTCTATATTTTTTCCAAATTTTTAGTTTTTCTTATGCTCAGCAATGAGGAAGGAGAGAAAGAGCGTGAGCGAGAGAAGCGTCAATCTAACCAGAAAACATTAATTTAGCTGTACCAATTAGTTGTAGAACTATTTTACCTGGTGACTCAGTTTTAAAAACTTTAAATAGAAAAAAAAAAATTACAAAATTGTTAAGATGCACTGAAAATCTGCGGAAATCGTCGAATTTTCCCGACAATGCAGTAGCGTAGGCAGTCAACTCAACGTTCGCCTACGGAACCCAGTGTGTAGCCTGATCATACTTTTCGATAATATTTTGTGATAACACCGGTAAAAAAGTAAATACAATTTGTTTTTTCGCTCTTTACTCATCCTGAAGCTAGAAATGAATAGTCACATTATTTACAAAAATATATTAAAAAAAAAAAAAAAAAAACTTTTTATGTGCTTCAAGAAACCAATAATGATGACACCAATTGATTCTCAGCCAAATCAACCAAAAGGAAGAGGGGATTAGGGGGATGGCTTAACATAAAAACTCCAATAATTGATACGAAATTTTATATGACATCTATTCATTTTTAGCTGAATCGGCCGAAGGGAAGGAGGCTCAAACTAGAAAAAAACCAATAACTGCCGATGTAATGAATTGACATGAGATTTTTTGTATACATTCAAAGCCCTGTTAGGACGACACATATCAATTTTCAGCAGAATCAGCCGAAAGAGAGGGGTGACTCAACACAAAAATCCCAATAACTGCCGATATATTGAAAATATTGACTTGAAATTTTCTATTTATAAATTCATAACCCTTAAGGACGGACAGCAATTATTATTTTTCTGAAAAATCGGCCGAAGGGAAGGGGAAAGGATCATGCCGATATAATTCTAGATTCTCGAAGAAAAAAAAAAAAAAAAAAAAAAAAAACTGATACATACAATGAAGAAAGTAGTTTTTGATCGACAGGACAGAGTGTCATAGAATCGCCAAATAACAAATTAGATGAAAAACTGTTCAGTAAAATCGAAAATAATGGAGTTTTGAATTTAAATAGAAAATCTCATCAATTTTTGAGTCTCTCCCTTCGGCCAATTCCACTAAAAATTAATAGGTGTCATCCTTATGACGGTTTAAAATTTACGTATGAAGACTGAAAAACGAACAAACCAAAGACAATACTACAACGAACATACCTAATTAAAACACAGTAGCAGATAAGAAGAAAGGAATCCTTGATCCTTGACTCAACTGATTTCAATACACAAAGACAATCGGGATGATGTTATGACTGGCGTACTACAGGTTAAAACTCATGGCGAGGTGAAGGTCAGTCTCCAGTCGTCCGTTGTGAACAATAGATAATAAATGTTCATTTTTATGTTCGCAATTCATTGTTAAACGAAGAAATTCTCTTATAAGACAATAGAGGAACATAATATTATAAGTATCTAGTTTTGAATCTACATTTAAAATTTCATGAAAATCTGTCAGAAGTAAAAATTGTTTGAATCATTGGCAATGTACTTCCCCTGCTCGTATTAATGAACTAATTTTTCAATATTCCTTTGTTCCTGTGAAACCAAATTACCGATTTAGTGAAAATCAAAATTTGATTTACGTAGGGAGTTCTAAATCCTAATACTAAATTTTGTAATGATACATTCATAACATAGACAGTTTTGGGATTTTGTGTTAAGCGCCCACGCGCCCCCTCCCCCTAATCCCCCCCTTTCTCTTTGGTCGATTTGACTGAAAATCAATAGGTGTCATAACGGTCCGGTTGGGCGCCGCCGGGCTCTCTGGACTGAAGCAGTCCCGGGCTTGGAGGGTGTGTTCGGCTGTCCTCTCTGTCAGGTCTCACAGTTCTCCCTTCAAACTGCCTGCTACATGGTCTACTGCAGAGAGAGGCCAAGTCGTGCCTCCCTTTGTCCCTGGTCTAGCCTCGCCGCTCAGGGGGCCAGTGCCGGCCCGAGGCTCGTTGGCACTGTACTCCTGTACTCTTCACAGTACCTATACCGGTGGTGCCCCGCCCGCACACTCGACCCGTGCGCCTCTCAACAGATAAGGTCATTCACATACCATACTAGCCACTTGCTCGCCCTCAAAATATCGAAAAGAAAAAAAAAAAAAATGTTTTCCTTTATTTTTCATTACCACTGAGGGCAGTTAGCGCTGGAGCGGCTGCTCCGTTCGCCCTATGGTAGGGCAGGCCCTGGTTGGGGCTCCTTGTTTCTGCCTCTCCGTCTCGCACCTCTTGAAGAGCCTGACCCTGACATAAAGATCGCTGTACTGGACACTCATGACACTTTGCGGTTGAAATGCCCTCCAAAGAAAAATATATATAGTGTCATGTTTTCTCGCTGAGCTGACCATAGGACACCTGCGTTATTATGTGACAGATGTACCGCTCCAGTCAAACTCCCGGCCTGGTAGTGTCCTTGGATCGGATCACACTAGGGATTATGTAGCCGGATAGCACGGGCATCACCCCTGATCGATACCACCCGTAATCGATGATAAAGTGAAAACAAAGCATAAAATAAGAAATATGAAGGGTTTAAATTTCTTATCTGATAATTCCTCCAATTTTTGCTTACAATGTTTCCATTGAAAAATAAAAACAAAAATATTTGGTTCCATTGAACCGTTCACATCAAGGTTACTGGATATTTGTATTATTTTGTCTTTTAAAATATGTACTAAAACATTTTTCATCGTCCATAATGTTATTCTTTGAGGACGCCGATAGCTCAGCGGTTCGAAACCTGGCCGAGGCCTTTAGGCTTTTATCTAGGAAGTAAAAAAATCCTTGAGCACGCCATCCTTCGGATGGGACGTTATGCGAAGAAATCTAGGTAGGCAAAATTTAACACTCTCACAGTAAAATCGTCACAATAACTAACATGAATGCACAAGAAGTGATAGCTAAGAGAGCTCTAAATAACAACCCAAAACTTTTTCGTTTAATGCAAATATGCAAAACAGTTAGAAAATCTTTTAAATTTCTGTTAATGCAAGTCACGCAACATCAGGTGGTGATGTGGGCACAGACTGAGATGTACGTGAACTGACTGCGTGAACAACCGGTAGCAAATACACGAGGAACTGGCATCGGACATGAGTGACAGTGATACGACATGAAACTGACAGTTTCTTCAAACATCAGCCTTCGACACCCAATTGAGCTATAAGGTGAATTGGGGCAAATGCATAGGCACCAAAAATGCAGAAGCCAACGATCGTTTGGGCTTATAATCAATATTTTACTTACATAGAGGCTTCTTATTCCTCACATTAAATCTTGCGTCGATACATTCATTACATGGGTAGTTATTGGGATTTTTGAGTTGAACCCCTCTGAACCACCCCTCCCTTTCGGCTGCTTCCGCTGAAAATTAATAGGTGACGTCCTTATAGGTGTTTATATTTACATATGAAATTTCGTATCAATAGATGCATTACAACGACAGTTATTAGAGTTTTGAGGTAAGCCTCTCCTCAATCCCCCCTTCCTTTCAGTCGATTTGGCTGAAAATCAATACGTGGCCTCCTTAGAGGGTTCTGGATACACATATAACATCTCATGTCGATACATTTATTATCGGGAGTTATTATGTTCACAAACACATTTTTTTTTTTCATTTTTCGAATCAGATCGGAAAATATGAAATTTCGTTTAAAACTCTACATTGAATTTCTGACCGGTTACATAACCTCCCCTACACATAACATAGCTGAGGAAGTAAAAAATCGTTGGCGAAACACCAGCAATGTTCTTCCCCAGCCCTCAAGTATCGAAAATAATGAACATTAATATAATAGGTTTGTTGAACTTCTTAATATATTTCCTAATACCCCAGATAATTACAATAGTCTATAATATAAATAAATTAAAGTGTTATCAAAAATAGATTAAGTTAATCAATTATAGGTTAGGTTAGGTTTTATGACTCATGCCCGGGCTTTAACAACGAGGTCATATCGCCTACTACCAGAGCGCTCTTTCGTCACTCTGGTGGACATGAGCCCGACTCTACTGTGGGAGTCCTAAATTTTGCCTACCCTAAATTTTTATTCATCTAGGGCAGGGGTCTTTAACGAGTACCTGACATCGTACAGACTCGGGACCATCGCTTAACGTCCCATCCGAAGGACGGCGTGCTTAAGTTTATTTCCCCTCCCAGATAAAATAAACTAAGGGCCTCGCTCGGGTTTCGAACCCACGTTCTTGAGCTCAGAAGACAAGCACGCATACTACTGGCGCCGGTACCTCTAATCAATCATATGTTTAATGAATGTGTAATTACCTAGAAGCTTTGTCCTGTAGTTAGTTTATCAATGAATGACGTCTATGCGGAATCAGTCTTTAAATTTCCGTATTTAGTGTAAGATGACGATAGCGGAAACTTTTTTAAATTTTATTTCCCTAATAAAGGGTGAAATAACAAGTTTCACAACCCAATAGAGGCGATACTTACGGATTTTCAATCAAATCAGCCAAAGGAAGTAGAACTAAAGTGAAAAATCTAATAACTGCTGATTGTGATTTCCTTGAGTAAGATGACTATTAATTTTCAGCCCAACTGACCAAAGAGGAGATGAGTTTAGAGGGAAAGAGAAAACGTTACTTGGATACGTTGGAGTTTGGCTAATAAACGTTATTCCAAGCATAGATGCACATGCACCACGAAGAAGAATAAATATACAGAAGGAATATTTAATATTAGTAATTTTGATGCAACCTTATAAAAATAAGAGTATACAGTATAAGTAAATTCTCTTAATAACAAAAACAGCCTCAATTAATAAGAAAACGTATTAATAAAAAAATATATTGATATATATCTAAAAAATAAGGGATTAAAAGATAAAAAAATCTAGATCAAAAAATCATGAAAAAAGAAAAATTATAATAACTAAATAAATACATAAAATAATTTAAAAAATATATACAAATAAAGGGAAATTAGATATAATTCCGTTATAGAGGGCACTGGTAGCTCACAGTGCTTATTTACTGAGCTCAAGGAGGTGAAAAAACCTTGAGCACGACTTCGGATAGGACGTTAAGCGATGGTCCCGAGCCTGTACAATGTCAGGTACTCGTAAAATACCCACCTTATATGAATAAACCTAAGTAGGCAACAGTTTAGGTCTCCCGCAGTAGATGTGTCTTGTCCACCAGAGCGACGAAAAGTAGTAGGCGGATAAGACCTCATAGTTAAAGCCCGGGCATGAGTCACAATAATTAATTAATTATAAATAGATAAAAAATAAAATAAAGTAATAATAAGGAATACATACAATACGAATAAATGAATAGATAAATGAAAATAATAATAAACGATGAGTTTAAAAGGAGTTCTCTGGAAAGGATATCTCTGGTGTTTGGGCAAAAGGGCTTAAGTCAGAATAGATACAAAGAATAAGTGCATTTAAATATTTTTACCAAATGTAACTCAAAGTTGGAATATTTTACTTCGTTTATATTTAATACTTTTATTGTTATCTCAAACCTTCAGAAATTCCCCTCCTAAAATTCAGATTTTCTGACTTAAGCCCTTTTGTCCAAACACCCGAGATATACGAGCTGGGGAAGACTCCGACGATTTTTTTAATATTAGGATGTTATTAGCTATCATCTGGGAGGGAGGGGGATAAGGGCCTAATCAGTAAATGAATGAGCAGAATGCAACATCTGCCCAATGTGTCACTCACTGACAGATCACCCGGCTTTGCCTAGAGTAACTTTAAGTTACACCATTATAGAAATAAGTTGAAATTTTTAATGATTTTGAGACCGGTGGTTTTTTAATTTGGAGATGTCACATGGTCTATGTTTGAACAGGGCTTATAAGGAAGTTTTTGGGAAATTTCATGAAAATCCGATCAACTGTTAAAGAGCATTCATTTTATAATTTGGGCTCCCGCTCGACTCCCCTTCCCATTAAAATATTTGGGACGCCATATTGTCTATGATTCAATCGGGCCTATAAGGATACTATATATGAAGTTTCATCAAAATCCGTTCATTAGTTTTTGCGTCAACTTGTTACAAATACATGGATAGTCTACAGATTTGTAAACAAACATTTATTGAAGGCTAACTGACCTCAAAATACTGAAATCAATCGTTGGAGGACGATCGAGAATAAACTTCACATATTAAAACCCATCTGGACTTACGGTATCGAGATATGGGGAACAGACAAAAAAATCAAACATACAACGCCTTCAGTCATTACAGTCCATTATACTACGTCACATTGCCACATTAATCGTGATACGCTATCAAAATGTTCACGACAAACTTCATCATCACGCCAATCGATTCACAACGACGTGCTCTAGGACGCCTGGACTTGTCTTTGTTCATGTACGTGAACAGTACAGCCACGCATTCGACACTCCTCAACTCATTGCACTCGCTAATGATAAATATATGTCATTTTAATTTATAAATAAATAAATATAATATAATAAATAG
Source organism: Aradus depressus (assembly GCA_963662175.1). Taxonomy (NCBI): domain Eukaryota; kingdom Metazoa; phylum Arthropoda; class Insecta; order Hemiptera; family Aradidae; genus Aradus; species Aradus depressus. The sequence continues at coordinate 31,418,224 of OY759219.1, forward strand.
GGCGCCGGTAGCTCAGTGGTATGCGTACTTGTCTTCTGAGCTCAATGTCGTGGGTTCGAAACCCGACCGAGGCCCTAAGTTTATTTTATCTGGGAGGTAAAATAAACTTAAGCACGCCGTCCTTCGAATGGGACGTTAAGCGATGGACCCGAGCCTGTACGATGTCAGGTACTCGTTAAAGACCCCTGCCCTAGGTGAATAAAAATTTAGGGTAGGCAAAATTTAGGACTCCCACAGTAGAGTCGGGCTCATGTCCACCAGAGTGACGAAAGAGCGCTCTGGTAGTAGGCGATATGACCTCGTAGTTAAAGCCCGGGCATGAGTCATAAAACCTAACCTGGTCCCTGTTGATTTCCTGCAGACCCACTGAAATAACATAACTGCAAAGCGGACTGACCATACGTGTAAGTTCAATACAGATAGGATAGGTTGGTGGGGGATGACAGGCCTGTTAACAAGAGGATGGTAATTGTCAGTACAGTTACACATACTGACTGGATGGAGGAGAGACGGTCCGTTATACGACCTTCTACCGTGCAAGACGTTTGATGGGGGCAAACCACAGCACAGCAAACTCCTCATATATATATATGGGGGTAGTAGGATGTACAATATGGCGGGAAAGCAGAGAATATAAGAACATATTGACTGGTTTTTCAAAATTTATATGGAGGCCAAACGACAAAAAAACAATACTTATAGAGGAGTTCAAGAAAACGCATGAAATTTACTTTCGTTTTCGGAGGCCAAACGACAAAAAATAATACTAATAGAGGAGTTCAAGAAAACGCATGAAATTTACTTTCGTTTTCGGAGGCCAAACGACAAAAAATAATACTAATAGAGGAGTTCAAGAAAACGCATGAAATTTACTTTCGTCTTCGGAGGCCAAACGACAAAAAATAATACTTATAGAGGAGTTCAAGAAAACGCAGGAAATTTACTTTCATATTCCAGTAAGTTTAAGTTTAGTAATGGAATGGAAAAATCTTGTCCGAAATAATGTCGGCTGATGAACCCTAGAAACATAAAGAAATGTGATTTTCCATGGTACGTATGTGTGTTCGTCTGTCTCTCTGTGCAATTTTATTTTCTTCTTGATAACTTCTGGAAACATCATGAATCTATACAAAGTTATTGATCTAGTCAAATCAGCCAATGGGGAGGAAGTTTAGAGCAACAACGAAAAATTAGTTAATTGGAAATAATTCGAGCTAGTAAACTTTTTTTTTTTTTTAATTTACAAATAGGTACGTGAGACATTTAATATGCTTCTAAAAAATTAGCTTATAAAAATTCCTAAATGAACAACTAATAACAAAAGAATGACTGGAATGTTAAATGGAGAGAAAAAAATAAAATAAAAATAATGGAAGAACTTTGACCCGAACAGAATACTAAACTAAGATAAGAAAAATGACCATGAGATAGTGCTGATGTGTTGAGACCAAAGTTCGAAAAATAAATAAACGTCAAACAGGAAGTGGTGGGACAGGATCCAAAAATGATCCAGTCTGTCAGCATTCCTGTGGAGCGCCACACGCCCGCCGCGTCAGCTCTTTAATATTGTGCTTGTATAAACCATTTTGTGTTCTTTAAACCTATGTAATCTATACTTGAATTTCATAATTATATTGTGGTGATATAATTATATGGTGAATCACTAACAATGGTACTTCCCCAGGACGAATTATTCAATAAGTTTTCTTTCTTTCTCTAACACCAATTGATCGGAATAGATAATTAAAATACACAATTTCTTTGTCTTCACTATATATTCTCAAATACTCAACTAGTTTCGCCGTGTTAAGGCATTATCAAGAGTCACTTACAAACTGACAGAATTGGTTGACAGGGTAGAAGGTTCAGTTATGGAGGGGGTTTTTAGGTAGTGACGGGGAATCCCTTGTTTTTGTTACTCTATACATTCCAATAAACAGATATTTACAAGATAATAATAAATATAAAATAAAAAAGAAAATATATAACAGTAAAGTGTTGGTATTTATGACTACTTAGTGTAGGTATGACTCATGAATTATATAAATGTAAAATATAATAATATTAAAGTGAATAAAAACAAATACATAGAATTTAAAGACAAATTAAAACATCAAATGAAAATTATAGTATTCTCTGAATGTCAGTTGGCAAAACATTTCCACAATCATCAGACTCTTAGCTACTTGATATTTAAGAAGGGGGGAATGGTTCAGTTCTATTTGTTCATTTAGCATTACAATATCGTTATTTTTGTTCAGTTTATTTATTTCTACCGCTTCCAGTAAATTCAAAAGTATAATTTTCACTATAATTTTCATTTGATGTTTTAATTTTTAAGTTTGACAAAGAAATTGTGTATTTTAATTATCTATTCCTAGAATGGAGCTTCACAAAGTAAATCTGGAAACCATAAATTATACCAATTGATCGTTTTGGCTAAAAAATAAATAGTTGATTCACACATCCTCATGTTAAATTTTGTGTCCATATACATTCATGGCATCGGCAGTTATTAGACTTTTTATATTAAACTCCAGCGGATTTCTGACCGATTATATAAGTTGCCGTTTGCTTTCTTTCAGGTCATTGCTTTCAACAGAAAACCTTTATTGCTTGGTCCATTAACCTTGGGCAGGTTGTTCACACGCCAGACTTCTAAAGTCTCTTCGCTTGTTACAATCGCATTTCTATCTGGCTGCAAAATGCGGTGAATTGGATTTTCTTTCTCGTAGTCGGATTTCGATGCAAAGTTTTCAATGAAATTTAATGTATTTCGACTGATTCCAAAAATTAAAAAAATTATTTGTGTGTCTGTAAATAACGATAACTCCCGATAGAATGAATGTATCGATATGAAATTTTGTATGTGTATCCAGAACACTCTAAGAGCGACACCTATTGATTTTTAGCCAAATCGGCCAAAGGGAAGAGGGGGGATTGGCTCAATTCAAAAATTCCAATAACTGCCAATGTAATGAATGAAATTTTATAATTATAATAATTTTATTTCCGTTAAACCGTAACATGGTAATAGGATACGTCATAAGAATGTATACAATAAGATAGCTTATCAATGGAATAAGTCTAACTCACATATGATTAGTAATAACAATATTTTAAAAAAAAGTAATATGAAATGAATGATAATAATATATATAATAATAGTATGGTTCTGCACTAGCCACACCAATATAACAAGATAACAGACATTTCAAAACAAAGTCCTCCGGATAGCGGTGAACGCACCTTGGTTTATCAGGAACACCCAAATCCATCGGGAACTGGGAGTTGCTCCTTTTGCAGCCCAAATCGAAAAAATCAACCGAAGCTTCCATAAAGGTCTGCTAGCCTGCTCTGGAGCGGTCCACTAGTCTCGGCCAGCCTGTAGCTCGCAGGCTGCAGCCGAGACTGTACCAAGACTTTTTGTTTTAATTTTCATGTTTTGTCAATTTGTGTAAAATACATGTTTAGTACTGGCCCAAATAAAAAAGTTTTTCTTCTTCTTTCTATTTCCGTTAAACCAATACATGATAATAGGATACGTCAAAAGAATTTATACATTAAGATAGCTTATAAATTAGATTTATAATTACTTGAGTCTAACACACCTATGATTAGTAGTAATAACAAAAAAAAAACTATTAAAAAAAAGTAAAATGAAATTAATAAAAACTGAACAAATAAATACTTAAAAATATATGAGTATATAAAAAAATTAATACAAGATACGTTTATAATAAATAGACACATTTTTCAATTTAATAAAAATTAAGATAACTATTTTTCAAAAAAACTCTTCGGAAGTGTCTTTATCTCAACGATGTTTTGGGATGTTCTTACGTCCCAATGTGCGAGATATAGAAAAGAAAAATAAATATATATGGGGAGAGGACCACAGAAGGGGACTCGACTCAAATACATCAATAACTGCCGATGTAATGAATGTATCCACACAAAATTAGTATGCGCATTCAGAAGTCTATATGTAAGTCAAATATTGAGTTTTAGCCAAAACAATAGATTTGGACGTAGAAAAAAGTGCTGGGAAAATACATAGCCAGTAATTTTATTTTTATTTAATTTATTTTTTAAAGAATAGAAAAAATAAAATAATAAAAAATGCCAAGAGAGCATCCAACTCAAAACAATACATTTTTTTTTTAAAGCTGACAGCTTTCCTTTCTACAAATGGGTACCCTAGTAACTCATCACAATTTTTTCGACGTTTCTACTGAAAACTATTTATGATTTCGTGGCCATTGATCCTTTCGAAGAGGGTGGGTGTAAGATCTGAGAAACGTTTTATTGCGTATCTTTAGACTGATAGTTCATGTTATGCAAAATACGTTAACTTCTTCAGAGATTTAAACAGTATGAGGCAACAGTTGTGTGTTGAAAGTCTAAAGCCAATGGGCTCCTCATGAGAAAATTGACGGTAATTTATTCTATTCTAAAATATAGAAATCAATTTACAAGTGACCTTTACCTTCTAATGATTTTAATGGGCAGAAGAGTATTTCACAAAGCTCCAACATCTTTCGCAAAAATACTTTTACAATCTAATATTAAAAGTAAAAATTAACTTCATACACAACCCCGTGGCCTCCTTCAAATCCTCCCTATTCCAATTCCTCCTCAATAAATAATCTTCTCCCTCTGATTTCCTATTTTTTTTTTTTTTTTTTTTTTTAAATTTACAAAGAGATATTTACAACTGTATAAAAATATATACAACAAGCAAATATGCTAATATAGAGATAATGGCAATGTCAAAATGTCATGAGGGGAGAAATCACCCAGTGGTGACACTCCCTAGTCACTGTTTTTCTCTTGTTTTTAGCTAATCACTGTCACTGCTTCTGATCAGATCTCTAGGCCATTGACGCTTAAGCCGTCGTTGGGGAAGTATGGCAGAATGGAGGGAACGGACTAGAGGATTATTGTGGGAACCAAGAAGTGAAAATAATTTTTTATATTTGGATTTAGCGACTTCAGTAATGAAAGGTACATTAAGGTCAGTGTGAAGGGTTTTGTTGGAGACGTAGTAAGGAGCATTGGGTATTGTACGAAGGATTTTGGATTGAAGGGATTGGATGCGCTGGAGATTTGAAGCCTTGGCAGAACCCCAGAGTTCAAGTCCGTAAGTCCACATAGGTTTGAGTATTGAGTTGTATATAAGTCGTTTAGTTGTCAAAGTTAGTTTGGATCTTTTGTCTAGTAGTCTTAGTAGAAGTTTATAACGTCTGTTCATTACTTGCCTTTTCAGTCTCGTGTGAGGATTCCAAGTTAGTCGTTTGTTGTTTTTTTAAGTTTATTTTTCTTCCAACCAAGTCCGCTACCTTGGGTTTTACCTAGACAGTAGACTTACGTGGAACCCACATACACGACTTAAACGACAAGAACTGAATCGAAGATACGGACTGTTACGTCGAATACTTGGACCAAAATCAAAACTGACAACTAACAACAAACTTACGATTTACAAGACCATTATACGTCTCATCTGGACTTACGAACTCGAACTTTGGGATGCAGCTAAACAGTCTAGCATCAATCGTATCCAAGCATTCCAGTCCAAACTCCTGCGACGAATTATCAACGCTCCTTTCTACATTACCAATAAAGTCCTACACAGAGAGCTCAATATTCCCACTGTCAACGAACTAATCCAATCCCGATTCCAAACATTTCACAGAAACCTTTCTTATCATTCAAATCCTCTCGCTCAAGCCCTATCCTATCATTCCCATCCTGACAATCCTCCCCGCCGCTTGAACAGGAGGTGGCCTCGCGATCTTCTCTGAGGATAGTGAATAATGAAAATTAACTTTCGAGGGAGTGTCAGCGCTGGCTGACTTCTCGCATCAAGTGACGTTATTTTTTCTATTTGTCCACATTTGCTTATTATGTATATATTGTACATAGATTAAAAAAAAAAAAAAAAAAATATCTTCTCATATATATCGTGGGTTCGAAACCCGACCGACGCCTTTAGTTTATTTAATCTGGGAGGTAAAATAAAGTCCTTCTGATGGGACGTTAAGCGATGGTCCCGAGCCTGTAGGATGACAGGTACTCCTTAAAGACCCCTTACCCCTAGGTGAATAAAAATTTAGGACTCCCACAGTAGAGTCGGGCTCATCTCCACCAGAGTGACGAAAGAGCGCTCTGGTAGTAGGCGATACAACCACGAAATTAAAATCAGGAAAGTTTTAATGCAGTACCCCTCACCTATACAGCTCTCACTTCACTCATCATATCCAATCTCGGATCGACAATAGGAATCTTTTCCATATTATATTCCGCATCTAACCACTGAGAATATACAATTCATTATTTTCACGAATGCGAAGTCCATTTATACTAAGAACGGCATACCTGAACTGGTTGTAAAATGAAACCGATTTGAATTCATAAGAAAAAAGTGGTTACAAGGACAAAAAAAAGGTTCTTACAAGAAAGAAGCGAATTACAAGGCTAAAATATTGGAATGGAGTAGAATTACAGGTAAAAGATTTTTTACTTCCCCATCTATAGGAAGTATAGGGGAAGTTATGTAATCGATCAGAAATTCGATGTTGATTTTTCACCAAAACTTCATGAATTCCAACCCCCGATTGCAAAAAAACGAAAAAAAAAAAACATTAAGGCGTAGTCAAGGTCCACGCCGTAGATTTTCCGTGAAAACGTCGGGATAAAATCATTTTCATTTTCTTTTCGATGCTGCCGCAGCTCTTGCATTTGCTTGATAGACTTTTTAGGTTTTTTAAATGCCTTTTGATGCGTGCTTTCCTCTGATTTGCGTTTTCTATAATTCCGCGCATATTTACGATTCATATGAGACGACACCATTATTTTTTTTTGCAATTTTTAATTTAATACAGATTTTTACATATATTACGGCGAATATTTTTATTGTTTCCCTTTGAGTCCTAGTAGTGCTCCTCAAGCTCTTTACAATGACACCCAAATCAACGTCCTATCTAAACGAGCCATCACGCTACACTAATTTCTAATTTTACACAACGCTAATTCGCAACAATCATCCGCCGGCGCCCACACTAGCCCGATAACGTCATAGGCGAAACAAACACTGCACAACAAACACGTACAGACATGCTCTATCCATTGTGACCTCAACCGATGTTATCGCATTATTAGTCTCATAGTTATTAGCGATTGATTTCTGACGGTATTTTGTAACACAAGAAAGTTTGACCGGCTATCACTGTGCTTAACTAAATCTTCGTACTACATTTTGCGTCGATACATTCATTACATCGGTAGTTATTAAAGTTTTGAGTCGAGGCGCCCCTTCTGACCCCCCCCTTGCCTTTCCTTCGGTCGATTCCGCGAAACATTAATAGGCGCCGTCCTTATGGACCTTAAATAGAAAATTTTATATCGATACATTCATTGTATCGGCAATTGTTGAAGTTTATGAGTTGAGTCACTCCTTTGATCCCCCTTCCCTTCTGCCGATTCCGCTAAATGTTAATAGGTGTCGTCATTGGAAGGTTTCGAGTTTACGGGATTCATGTCAATACATTCATTATAACAATAGCTTCCATTTTGTAGATTTGACAATCGATATATGTAGTATCGATACAGCATTTTTTCATCAAGGTGTCAGAAAACATGAAATTTTAATGGAAATACATCGAATTTCTGATCGATTATATAACTTCCCCTTTACTATAGGCTAGCTAGGGGTAGTAATAAAATATATGAAATTTAATTTAAATACTTTTCTTTTTACGTTACTCTCGCATATAACAAATTTTCATACAAGATAACAATAGAGGCAATAAGTGAAGATTGGTTCTACAGTTCAATTATGAGGTCAGTTCCGGCCTACGCCATCTCCTAAAAGGTCAAAGAGACCACGTGTGGCATATTGAGGCTGATGTGATCTGTCCGACAGACTCATCCTGTCGATGTGTAGAAAGGCAACAATCAAGAACCGTTGGTCAAGATGACAGAACCGGTACAAAAAAAGTTCACATTCTTTCCAGGAACCCAAAAAAATTCAACTATAATTTAAAAAAAAAAATTCAAAATAATCGAGTTGGGTATCAAACGATAGATATCGATGTACTTCCTCAAATCGAATTAGTCAATTAAGTTTTCGCTCCCTCTTCAAAACCAGTAGATCATTTGCGCTAATATTCAAAACTTTCGAAAATGTATTTTACATAAAATGTAGCTTTGAGTTTTCTTTACAACATTTATTTAAAGAGATTTTTGATTAAATTAAAATTATAAGCAGTATCTTGTAAAATGTACTTAGGCCCCTAAGTTAAATAGTCTTAATTTAAGACCGATTTCGTCCAAAATCTAATCAGAACAAAAGTTACACATGTGACATCTACATTTCAAATTTCAAGTTCATTGCTACAATTAAAAATATTTAAGGAGTGCCGGTGATCGGCTTCTCCCCTCATGTAATCCTCTTACCTTCAACTCTCCTTTCTTTCTGGGGCTGCCTCCACTGCTGGACAGTGATTGGAGGGGCGAGAAGTCAGGGGGGATCACCCTGCCCCCATTAAGTTGGAGGGATGGGGATGACAGAGAACATGGGGTATTTCGAGGGGTCTCGAGTTGATTTTCATAAGGGCTTTTATGTTGATTTTATTTTATCTTCGAGGGGTCTCGAGTTGATTTTCATAAGGGCTTTTATGTTGATTTTATTTTATCTTCGAGGGGTCTCGAGTTGATTTTCATAAGGGCTTTTATGTTGATTTTATTTTATCTTCGAGGGGTCTCGAGTTGATTTTCATAAGGGCTTTTATGTTGATTTTATTTTATCTTCGAGGGGTCTCGAGTTGATTTTCATAAGGGCTTTTATGTTGATTTTATTTTATCTTCATTATTATTGGTTTATGTTTATTATTATTTAAATTTAATATTTTCTCTTTGTTTTGTATATATTATATCATTTGCATAGAGACCATTATCATTCAATAATATATTTTTTTTTAGCTATTATTTTGTACATAATTATATGCTTCCGATGTATATATTTTTTTAAAAAGTTTTTTTAAATGTATATTTTAATGTTTAATGTCATTCATTAAATTTACTTATGGTTTATACCGATTGTAAATATTCAAAATAAAGAATTTAATAATAATAATAATAATAATAATAATAATTGCTACAATTGTTTTTGAGTTAGAACACTTATGAAGTTCCATTTACACAGACATCATTGTGAAAATGATCAAAACATGTTCGACATGTAACAAAAAATGAAACTGCCTATTCCCAAAATTGTTTTTAATTTTAGGTCAATAGGACGTTTTGGCAGGTGCCAAGTAAGACACGATGCGTGAGATATAGGTCAGTACAATTTGTCTTCAGAACTGATTGTAGCCGATGTATGTTTGTAGTTAGGAAGTGATGATGAGGCAGAGAGGCACGGAGTGGGAGATCCGGGAACTGAGTTGTTGAGGATCTGAAAGACAGTCTGGTGCAAGACCTGCTAACGGAGTCCAACGTTAAACCATCCTCCGAGGTCGATGATGGCAGTGACTTGCCATTTTCTCTAGCCCACTTCCCGCACGGCACTTTCGACACGATTGTCCCAACCAGATACCTAGTTTGGGGGAAATAGAAGAAGCTATTCTTGCCATGACTCGGGGATTCGAATACCCTATTCAGCCTAGCTGGACTCAACAAGAAGAAGACAGACAAGGTTCCAACAATGATAGGCAATTGACAACTTAAAATTGTTGATACTACTCCTTAATACAGTAGAACCTCTATAAGTCGAACATCAAGGGAGACGCCAAAAAATTCGAGTTAAAGAGTTTTCGACTTATGAACGATTTCGACTTGGGCGGATTTTGATTCGACTTGTAGAGGTTAAGATTCATTATAACTAATTTTGACTTAGAGAGGTGAAATAAATAAAAATTCAAGTTACAGAGATAACAAACATATTTATATTTATTATAAATCAACATTATTTCAAAACATCCATAAGATAAAAAATACGTAGTATATGTAGGTATTAAAAAAAAGTCAGTAATTTTTTTTTGCTTTAGATAATTGGTAATCCTATTTATTGTATACTCCTAAATTGTTTTCTAAGAAACAGGTGAATTCTTAAAGTCGGTAACTTATTTTTCTTCGAGCTATAGAGGTAATAAGTTTCAAATAATCGAGTTGTAAAGGTTGTAAAAAAAAACATTGCTATGTTCGAGATACAGAGGTCCAATTTTTTTTTTCGAGTTATAGAGGGAAAATATGTACCAAAATGGCTTGTAGGGATTCACTGATTATTTCGACTAATAGAGGGTTGAGATTTCGAGTAATGGAGGTTTTGAGGCTTGAAGGGAAAGGAACAAAACTTTTTTTTTCGAGTTTTGGAGGTTTTCGACTTATCGAGGTTCGACTTAAAGAGGTTCTAATGTATAAGATAGCCCCTGGACTTGGCAAAATTTAGGACTCCTACTGTGAAGTCGGGCTGAAGTAATATGAGAACTCTGGGTTAAACATTTATTTATTTTATAAATAATTAACTATTCATAAAGAAATACAAATTTTAATTTATTTTACCGCTTATTTTAAGCATTAAAGTTGTCCCAGGGGTGCTGAGGTAACCTCCATGGAATATCTTTAACTTTATTAAAATTCCACTAGATAGCAGCACTGTCTTCTTCACCAGAGCTTAAAAGTTACTAAGTCTTAAAAGTAAATTCTCAGTTTCAAATTTTTTTTTATGATGGCTCAAAATACCTATTTCCTTATGCCATACACAGGAAAGTAATTGAGGTACTAATGATTGTATTTGAATTCCTTGTATACCATAAAGAGAATTTATATCCCTAGTATACCATAAAGAGGATTTATATTCTTTGTATACTCTAAAGAAGGCATACAAATAATTGAGAGGAGTTTGAACAAAGAGTAGCCTTAGACGGCTCTTGAAGGACAAAGCTCCTATCGGCTGTCATTGTCTTGACAGGAGCTGACACATCAGTTGCTGATCACACTGCCAAGCAACTACGATATCGGACAGGTGGTCCCATCCACCATTCCTAGATCATCGGCGATCACAAACATCCTACTTCTCAGCTATGGGACATTATATGTAATCGTTCCAAAACTAAAAAAAAAAAACATTTCGGCCTAAAAAAGTAATGGAAATTTTGTGATTTCTCGGGTTGTATTAGTCCGATTCGCGCGATTTTTATATTAATTATTAGGAAAATTTATATTAATTATTAGGACAAGAACAGAAAAAAAAAATATATATATACTTATATATTAATAAAAAGGAATTGAAAGACAATTTTGATGGATGGGTAAGAGAGATGATGAAAGTGAAGGAAAATAATGTAAAAAAAAAATATATTAAGAACGAATAGGATTTAAGGTGGCAGTAAGTCCCGTTTCCATCTTCTCTTCAACCTTCGTGGGGGGTTTTGTGGTAAGTGTTGTGAAGATAAAGTACGTATTTCTGGGTTTGTATGTGTGTAACGTTTTCTAAAAAAACGTATGTAAGTAGTTTGTATTGTGTCGGGTACTGTGTGTATCATAAGATCGTTATGAAGTGTTCTGTTGTTTATGTATGGGGAAGCTAAAAATGAAAAAAAAAAGTCCTGTCTGTCCTATGTGCTTAAGTGTGTCCGCAATACAATAATTCTCGAAAGAACGAACATACTGACACGAAATGATATATATGTATAAGCATATCAACAACTTTTGCATTTCGAGGGGATCTCGACTCAAAAACTATATATAGTAAGTGCCGATGTAATCAATGTATCGAGTCAAAATTTAGTGTGATTCAGAAGCCTCTAAGTCAACTATTGATTTTTAGCCCAAACAGTCGATTAGTTTCAGAGAGAAAGATTAGTTCGTACTGGGGAAGTATATTAACAGTGATTTTTCGATTTTTTTTTCAATGTTCCGAGTGCCTTTATACAGCACACTATACACCTCATATAAGTAATTTCCACTTGAGCGCCATTGCCATCCTCAGTTCTTCATTGTCTAACTTTCATTCCACTAAGGACTCTCACCCAAGCTGGTGGTTCGACTACAAAGAACCTCCACCTAACAGTTATCCGGACAGCTGGAATGAGGAAGAAATGACAACCGGTCCTGTTATATGCAAACCAGGAGCACCCAAAGTACAAACTACTTCTAGACCAAGGTCGGAACACTGGACAGCCATACACAGGACGTCAGTTAATTTCAATATCGAAACTAGCGTTGCTGCATAAAAATATGTTGATATTAATTAAAAATTAACTGAATATTACTGGAAGAGGAATAATAGAGAGAACTGTGTTAAAGTATAGTAAGGATTGGGAAGAAAATGAGATTAGGCTGATCAGGTGAGCCAAACCGTCTCTTACATCTCGCCGCTATTACAAAAGTAATTTATCTCCCTTATTTTTAACTTTAGCAAAAAAAAAAAAAAAAATCACTGACTATGTACTTCCCCAACACGAATTAATCAATTACGTTTTCGCTCTCCCTCCAAAGCCAATCGACCGTTTGGCCTAAAACACAATATTTGACCTACATAATGGCTTCTGAATCCTCATAATAAAATTCGTGTCAATACATTCATTACATCGGCAGTTTTATACTCTTTTTGAGAAAAGTATAACTCATAAAGGAATTAATTTATTTAATGCCCCTCCCCACTCCTTGAAGTCAATAGATACAATAAAAAAAATTTTAATTTCAACAAAAAAAGTTCATGTTAGAGGAAACCCTATACACGGAAACGGAATTTTATTCTCACTGTTCAAAAATAATAATATAATCACAATAAAGAATCCTGTTTCATATCCAAAAACATAATTTGATACAAAGCTTTCATTTTTATTTTTTATAATTTTTATTTATTTAGACTTTTTTATACATTCATTTATAATTGATTATATAATTTTATATATATATAAATATTATTATTCATATATTGTTATAGTTATACATTGTTTTCTTTCTTTTCTATATCTCGCACATTGGGACCTGATCGAAAAACGAAACATCGTTGGGATAAAAACACTTCCAAAGAGTTTTTTTTGAAAAACAGTTATCTTAATTTTTAATACATTGAAAAATGTGTCTACTTATTATAAACGTATCATATATTAATTTTGTTTATGTACTCATATATTTTTAAGTATTTATTTGTTCAGTTTTTATTAATTTCATTTTACTTTTTTTAATAGTTTTGTTATTACTACTAATCATAGATGTGTTAGACTCAAGTAGTTATAAATCTAATTTAGCTATCCTAATGTATAAATTCTTTTGACGTATCCTATTACCATGAATTGGTTTAACGGAAATAAATTTATTATTATTATTAGGGTATGTAAATCGATCTCATATTCACCCCCTTCCCGACTTTGCAGAAAATTAATAGGTGTCATCCTTATTATTTAAATATAAAATTTCATGTCGACAAATTCATTACATCAGCAGTTATTGGAATTTTTGAGAAAAAAACAACAACAAAAAAAAACAAGAAGACCAAAAAAGACTATTAATCTTATAATCATCTAGTATGTATCTTGAACAAGATTAATCTATTATCTGGGAAGAATTTACCATGAAGAAAACATTATTGACATTCCATAGAAGCAAGGTTGTTGAACCAATCTTTAATTATATAGTTCAATAATTATAAATATAAAAACAATTAACATAGTTAATTAAGAAACCCGTTACAATGAAAATACATAAATAAATATTGAATATTTTATTGTCAAATTATCTATAATTTATGCAAATATGAGAAAGTGGCATCAATCATTAATTGTTTTAACAAAATTATATACTTTAGTAAAAATCGTTAAGCAGTAGAAAACCAGAATGATATTAAGTGAATCATGAGCTAGATACTTCCCCAGTATAAATTAAACAATTACATTTTCGCTCAGAGTGGCTTATGAATCATATTAAATTTTGTGTCGAAACATTCATTGCGTCGGCAGTTGTTGAGATTTATAGTTGAGGCCCTTCTGATCCTTTCCCCTCCCTTTCGGCTGATTCCCATTAAAATAATAGCTGTCGTTCATAGGGGAATTTGAATTTGCTTATGAAATTTCATGATAATACATTTATTACAACGACAATTAATAAAGTTTTTGAGTTAAGCCTCACCTTAATTACCCCTTCCCATTGGAAAATTTGGCTGAAAATTAATACATGTCGTCCTTAGACAGTTTTGAATACACATATAAAATTTTGTGTGTCGATATATTCATTTTTCGGCGAATATCTGACCGATTGCCCCTATATTTCGAATAGCTGGGGATTGATGATATAATTTTAAGATTTCTTGCCGAAATATTTTTATTCCTAAACGTCATAATTGCTGAAACCCCAAGATTTATTCATCTTCAAGATTGACAACGACGAATAAGTTATTTTAATGGCGTTCCACTGATGAATAATCAATCATAATATATATTCTATAATAATATATCTTTATTATGCCAATAATAAAACCAGAATGACTTTAGCAAGAAATACAAAAATTATTATTACTGGAGATGAGTGAATACTAAGCGTAAATACTTTCTAGTATTTGAGATCTCAAATATACTATCAATCAAAGAAATTATAAAAACGCACCATGAAAAATAGGAAATGTAAAAATATTAATTACAAAAATGAATCATCGGCTATGTATTTCCCCAGCACGAATTGATTAAATGAATTTCATTTCGATACATACACCCTCCTCTTCGGCTGATTCCGTTAAAAATTAATAAGTGTCGTAAAGGAGCTTTGTATTTACATACGAAATTTCCGGAGATGGGACAATACTCTCCCACGAATGTTCAAATAGTAGAATGTTACTTATTATGACTCAGGAACGAGCTTTAACTACGAGGACATATCGCCTACTACCAAAGCGCTCTTTCGTCACTCTGGTAAACATGAGCCTGACTCTACTATGGCAGTCCTAAATTTTACATACCATAAATTTTTATTCACCTAGGGTAGGGGTCTTTAACGAGTACCTGACATCGTACAAGCTCGGGACCATCGCTTAACGCCCCATCCGAAGGTCGGTGGGCTTAAGTTTATTTTACCTCCCGGATAAAATAAATTAAGAGCCTCGGCCGGGTTACGAACCCTCTATCTTTAGTTCAGTAAGCAAGCACGCATATTTGAGAAGTCGACTACAATTTCAATTTGAAAAATGTTTGCCACAGACAGGCACGGTTTCGGACAGACTGTACAAACAACGCTGCTTCTGTTTGTTTAGTTAGTTTTTATTCTCATGTGTATAATTTATTTAATATTCAACTATTCAAAGAATTCGAGACCTTGTTAATATTAGAATTCGGGAAAAGTGTTATTAAGATCAAATTCCTTAATCAGAAATCCGACCAACGGAAGTAAAGGAAATTGGTGGGCAAAATTTATAAATAAATCACAATTTTGGACTTAGATGTCGACTTTGTATTTTGCAGTTAGAAATAGATTATATTACTAATTTTATTATAATATATAACAATTATATAATTATATTACTAAATTTTTGATAAATTCATTACATAGGCAGTTATTAAATTGAGCCTTCCCTTGCACCCCCCTTTCTCTTATGCCGATTTCGGTGTTTTTTTTAATTCAAATAAGAAATTTTATGTTGATACATTCAATACATCAGCAGTTATTGAAATTTTTCAGTTTAGCCCCCCCTTTCCCCCCTTCCCATTCGCCGATTTACCTGAAAATTAATAGATGTCACCACTGGATACACATAAAACATTTCACGTTGATATATTCAATTTATCGGGAGTTTTCATGTTCACAAACATTTTTTTATTTTAATTTTTGGAATCAGGGGGGTTGGAAAATTTGAAATTTTGGTGAAAACTCCACATCGGATATCAGACCGATTACATAACTTCCCCTATAAATCATACATCTGGGGAAATAATTTTTAAAAAACGGCATAAGCATCTGGTCAAAATTTAACGCTTTGACACAACTCTTATGTGAGAGTTCGTTCATATATGATGGGGTTAGAATCAAAGTGGTCTAAGTGACATTTTTAAAACTTTGAAGAAACAGTGCATTAAGTTCTTAACTGTTTTAAAAAAATCTATAATTTATCGAAACCGGAAATATTTTGTCTTCTGCTTTTATGGTGAAAGTTGCTATTAGCAAACCATAAAATTGAATAAAAATCTTAATTTTTAAGATTTTTTTAATCATAAGTCACCAAAATGGAATAAGTGATTTGCCACTAGATCTCAGCACTGGCTAGGATTTCACTTGTACAACTTTTTCCCTGAACATAACTATTTTTGTACCCGATTATGCACTTAACGAAAAAATTTCAAAAATGTCTCTTGGACCATTTTGATTCTAACCCCGTCATATTTAATATATGAACGGACTCTCACATAAGAGTTGTGTCAAGGGAGCATGTTTGATGTAATACGGGGGTAGTTTTCGTAGATATTAAAAGCCATCGATGAATCAATGACTAATTACTTCCCCAGCTAGAATTACTTGTAATGGAATACGTTTTCGCCGTTTTTATCGATCGTTTCTCTCTCCTAATCCAACACCGAATTTTTCACCGATTACATAACTTCTACTATAACTAATAATAGCTGGAGAATAAAAAAAAATTGCCAAATAGAAAAAAAACAAAACATAAAATTCTCTAATTAGAACTAAATACTGCAAGCTCCGTTCTAGTTCAAAAAGTACATGACGAAATAGTTAAGTAATAAGTAACTAGTGAAAATAGCTTGCATCCAACTATAAGATATCTTGAGACGATATGGACTTTTTAAAAGAATACAAGACACGCTATATTCAACTTCACGGCAGCTCAATTTTATTCTAAGTTTTATTTTTTGGTTGCAGCTCTTCGTCTCTCAATATATTAAAAACTTATTTTTATTACATAGGAAACGCATCTTAGTTAGAATGTGCTAGACAATACATCGCACATTCCTTTGATCTATTTTCTATAGAGCACCTTAGTGTACATTGGGAGGCTGTAGCTCTGTTCGTAAAGGACTTATCTAGAATCTGTGGACACAGACGATTAGAAATTTCATAAGGAACATTTATTTCAAGATACAATTTTCCGATAGGTCTAACAGTTTTCGCATAAATTAATTAAACTTTTAAAAAGAAAAATTGTCTCTAGGAATTTGTGACTGAATCAAGGGGCCAGATATTAACTAACTGCTAACTCAAATAACATTTTCTCATAATTTATACATATTTTGGAACTTATTTCATTTAAAAGGTTTTGAAAACTATAATCGGCCAGGCCTTGAAAATTATTATGTATTATTATGCCTCTTGACTCACGTCAAGCCGTATAAAACCATAATTTTTTATTATATCAATAATCAATTTCACAGTTCCCGGTATTGCCTCTGCTCTATACAGCCGGCTCATTGTCCAAACAAGCTCTATAGTCTAATTTCTTGAAACACTCGAAAATCTCTGGAGCAAATTAGTTTTAGATTAATTAATGCGAACCCAATGCGTCGTTGCCTAGCAACTACTAGCTGTGGTGCCAGCTGTTACTTAAAACATACTAGGTGAGGTGTCACCAGTTATCTAGCACATACTAGCAGAGGTGCCAGCCGTTGCCTAGCACATACTAGCCGTTGCCGTACAGATGCCGTCTCTGAACATACCTGGAATAAAACTATAGAAGTTTGAATAGTCAATAAGTGCATTCCGAAATTGTCTGTTGAGAAGCAAAATTCTCTTCAATTATACAACACAAATTGAAGGAATTGATTGGGTACAAGAAAGTCCTATGGTGGCCATACCACTTTTTTTCCGTTACATTTACTATTGTTTTCTATTAGTCGGTTGAACTTGGGATAAAAAAAAAAAAGTGCAGAGAAATTGCATTTTTAAGTACCTGTGTTAACGAGGGACAATGCCATTTAAAGACGTGGTGAGAAACAGGCTATTCAGGAGAAACTATAGACTTGTGAGGTTATTGGTCCCATGCATTCTATTAACGGTACGAGCTTTTACTTCTGCAGCCATATGCAGTATAGGGGAAGTTACGTAATTGGACACATAAAATGTTTTCCGACTCACCCTTCAGTCGTTGATGAATCACCCGGCAATGTACATCCCCAGTGCAAAATAATCAACTTAGTTTTAGCTTTCCCACTAAAACCAATTTACCGATATAATTGACATTCAATAAGTTTCATACTCAGGGACTTCCGACTAAATTTCGAGTTAATAAATTCGTTATATCGTTATTAGAGTTGAAAATTAGAACATGTCGTCGTTATGAAGTTCTGGATACATGTGCGAAATTTCATGTCGACATATTCATTATATCGGGAGTTTTCGTGTTGGAAAATATAAACTACTGGTAAAAACTAAACTCTAGCAGAATACCTAATTTTCTCTATACTTTAGGAAGTAAAACCAACTTCCATAATAATTCGCAATATAATAAAATAAAGGATTTATGTGAATATAAGAAGAGAATATGAATCAGACTTAGTGTATCTAAAATAAACAACGATAAAAAAACACTTCAGAACAACTGACATTAAATTGAATTCACTTTATCGTTTATATTATTTTTTCCCAATATAATATGTGCAACAACCTGACAATTTAAAAATAAAATAATGAAACAATTATTAGCTGGGGATATCAAAGATATATATAGAATTTCAAAAATTGGGAAAATGTATTTTTATTATGGCAAATATGCACCAAGCTTCCAAGAAACTAGATAAGAATGCTTGTCTGTTTTTAGGAGTTATAGTTGGAATTTTATTTTATTTTTTTTAACTAAATAAAATGCTTGTACATTTCAAGAAAAGCATTATGTGGCTATAGTTACAACGCATAGATACAGAAACTAGATAACAATGATTATCTGTTTCTATTATAATTTCCAATGTTTTCAACATTTTAGCTAGGGAGGGTTTATAATTGGAATTTATTTGATTTTTACTAAATAAAGTGCCTGTAAACAAGAAAAGGTTAAGTAGTACACTATGTGGCTATAGAAACAACATATACTTAGACATAGAAACTATACAAGAATACTCGTCTGTTTCTATTATAATTTCCAATTTTTTCAACATTTTAACTAGGGAGGGTGTAAAGTTCGAATTTATTTGATTTTTTGTAAATAAAATGCCTGTAAATTTCAAGAAAAGGTCATGTAGTACACCATGTGCGTATAGCAACCACATATAAACACAGAAACAAGATAACAATGATTATAGTTTTCTACTATAATTACGAGTAATAACCTTAAAAAAATAAATTATTTTAATAAGCACTCTATAACTCTGTATCTATTATAAACGACTAAAAAAGCGATCGGCTAATTAATTAAGGCATATAATAGCGTATTAAATAGTTATGGAGCCAAGTTCATTTTTATATTAGAAAAGGATTTCCGTTGGAATATCTTATAATCAAGAGAAATACTTTCACCAATTTGCGCAAGTTTCAATATTTGCGCACTGAATCACTGAATATTTTCTTCATAAAAAACTTTATTTCTCAAAATATTATAACGTAGCCGAGGGCGCCAATAGCTCAGAAGTAGCGCGAATTATACAAGTCACACTCCAAAGAATAATCTAATGATATGTAAAACAATCAGCTTACTGAGCTTAAGATGGTGGGTTCGGAACCCGGCCGAGACCTTTAGATTTTTTATTTGGAAGGTGAAAAAAAACTTTAACCTTGCCATCCTTCGGATGGGACGTTAAGCGATGGTCCCGAGCCCGTAAGATGTCAGTTACTCGTTGAGAAAGACCCGAAGCCTAGGTAGGTTAAATGGACTCCAACTGTAAAGTCGGGCTCATGTCCACCAGAATAACGAAAGGGCACTGTTAAAGCCCGGGCATTAACTATCATTTACACTCTAAATGACTTAATTATTAATAGAAATTAAAAAAATATATATAACATACCTTGGCTGGTTTCCTGAAGGCGATGATAAGACCGTCGTTTTCGATGTAGTCCGGTACACTTTTGCGATCACTGAAGTTGAATACCATTGTGTTCTGATTCTGCCAATGTTTCTTCTCCCAAAGTTGCGGTTTGTTATCACTTGCACTCGAGTCTTCACTTTTCGACGAAACTTTACTATTTTCTACGGATTTAACTTTATTTATTAGATTTTTTTCAATCTCTTGATCAGTCAGAGGTGAGATTTTTTTTTTGATAACAGGTCGAATCACAGCCACTTGTTTACCCTGTGTGTTGTTGATGGACTCACCTCTTGGAGAGACGGTTTGCGAAGAAATTAGCGTTGTGTTTGTGGCCTGAGCTACAGGTCGGGGTAGGTAGCTTTTGTCTGTCAGGAGTACTTTGTCGCTAAAACAAAATTTCATAGAAGTACCTTCTTTGCTGATTCCTTCCCGAGCTTCTTGCGATATGTACTTCGGTTTTTCTTCAGAGGGTGATACTGGCGAACAGGGCACTCGATCTGTTTCTTTAGGAGACAAAGCTCTCTCAGGCTCAGTAGGAACAGGAGATGTAGGAAAAATAGGCTTCTTCTTTTCCACACTTGGAGACACCTTAGGACTTACATTAAATTGTTTCGACTCAGCGCTCGGAGACAATTTAGGACTTACATTAAATTGTTTCGACTCAACCCTCGGAGACAATTTAGGACTTACATTAAATTGTTTCGACTCAACCCTTGGAGACACCTTAGGACTTACATTAAATTGTTTCGAATCAGCATTCGGAGATATCTTAGGACTTACATTAAAGTGCTTCGATTCTACATTTGGAGACATATTAGAATTAAAATTCTTCGATTCAGTGCACGGAGACATCTTAGGACTCACATTGAACGGCTTTGACTCAACACTAGGAGACATTTTGTTGTTGAAAGATATAAATTTATTGCCAATTGTTGGTGAAACTTTTAAATTTGGAAGAGAAGGCTTCGATGCAACAGTAGGTGACATCTTGAGACTAACAGAAAACTTTTTAGTATCACTAATTGGAGAAATTTTCGGGCTCACAGGAGGAGATCTTGTCTTTTCTATAGACGAAACAACTGGAAATACTCTCTTGGTTCGAACAAACCTCTTTTCTGGACTTATAACAGGCTTTGGAGACAATAACGGCTTAGCTGTTTTTGCACTCAACTTTTCATTATTTCT
Organism: Aradus depressus; assembly: GCA_963662175.1. NCBI lineage: Eukaryota > Metazoa > Arthropoda > Insecta > Hemiptera > Aradidae > Aradus > Aradus depressus. The sequence goes on from OY759219.1 coordinate 31,439,370, forward strand.
GATAGTATTACAATTTGATATTTTACTCACCACTGTTTTCACCTTACTCTGAGCTTCTTTTTGTTGTGGAGTTTTACCAACAGTTGTCTCGAAAAGTCTCAACGTTTGTTTAACAACATCATGAGGTGGAAGTTCTGTATCCTCAACTTTAGATTTATCACTATGAGGATCTGGAGAATTATCAACAATAACAATATCTTCATTGATGATTGATGGTGTAATGAGACCGTTTGAATAACTTGTTTTCATTCCAATATTGTTAAGTCCATTTTTGCTATCATTTTTGATAAGGGTGTCCATAGACCGAGCACGCTTCATTGATTCACTACCTCTAGTAAGTCCCAAGTATTTGGCATGATGTTGAGAAATTTTTGAACTTCTATTTAAAGTGGAATGACACGATTTTTTAATAAAATGTGGCTTTTGTTGTAATCTACTTGAATCATCTTCTAACATATTTTCTAAACTTGTTGCTCGTCTAAGATTTGACAGTGAGGGCCTAGCGGAATGTTTCTGATTGTCCCTAAGGGTCATAGATAAATATTTGCTTTTTAATTTATTTACAATACCTGGCCCATATTGAAGTTCTTCACTTGAATCCGAGTTGTAATCAGCATCATTATATTTCGGTTTAGAATCAGTGCACTGTTTCGTATGTTTGTCTTCTTTACGTTTTTCCATTGTCCGGAAGGAAGGCTTCTTATCAGGTTTCTCTTCAACCATTTTTAGTTTAATATCACTATCACTGGTACTATTACACTTGATAGATATGAGCTCACTACTGGACAGGTCAGGATCCAGCAACCTCATGGTCCCGACTGATTGTGACTGAGACTGTGACTGTGGCTGGGAGGGGTCAGGGTGAAAGTCCGGCCCAGGGCTGGAGGGACGGTGGACGGGATGTTTACCGTAGCTCTGGCTCTGAACAACTGCCACTGTATCCCCTCGAACCACCGTAGGCCGTGTTACCGTCAGCTTCACCATACCTCCCGCCGAGGTGATTGCTCTCGTCAACGTCCGTCTCCTTTGTAATAATTCTTTTTTCCACAGAGGTACATTTAACTCCACATTTGAATCAGTGTTTGGTGTACCTGAAGCCATTATTTAAAATAATAGGAAAAATAACACTAAGAACACAACTTAACCCTAACCTAGCTTTTCTAAGTAGAAACACTAAAAACTATATATTTATTTACATCACAGTTAGCCAGACCACGAGGTTGAATATTACCGTCGAAAAACTACAACTGATAAAGACTACATTTTGCAAAATTGTCATCACACGAGAGCAAAACAAACACTCGATACGGGAAATACTATTATGTCATTATAAACGACAACAGAAACTGCCAGCACCATCTACCGAACCGCCACCTAACCACCTCAAACAGCTTGGGTTTCAGCTGGTTCAATATCAGCTGTGGTGGAGGTTTCATTTCTAACCTATGTAGCTTCTTAATAAATAAGTGTGTTATTTGTTTAAATGGGTAATCATTTTTAACATATATATTCTATTGAAAGATATGTAGCAGTATCTGTGAGTGTTTCTTTTTCATGCATACAGTTTGAGTTTATTTAAAACTTTAATTTTGTTGTTTTGTGTCGCTCACCAAAAAAAAACATTCAAAATGTCATCTAGTAAGCAATACGGATTACAAATACCCAAAAAAGGTTTACACGGAATGGTTGCAAAGCATGCAGCTTTTGGAGACGATAGTGAATCAGACAAATCAGATGGCGGGGGAACTGATTGGACGAAACGAGCCTTGAAAACTTCTGAAAAAACATCCGTTAAAAGACAAACGAAAATTGATATGGAAAGAGCTCTCGAACAAGATTCAAGTGTGTATCAGTATGATGAAGTGTATGATCAAATAGAAAAAAATAAACTGGATAAAAATCAAAGAGAAAAGGATAAGAAGCCCAAGTATGTTCAAAAGTTGTTAGCCAACGCCGAGAAAAGAAAAATTGAAAATGAACGTAGAGTTGAGAGACAAGTGCAGAAAGAAAGAGAATTGGAAGGTGAAGAGTTTAAGGATAAGGAAACCTTCGTCACTTCAGCATATAAAAAGAAATTGGAAGAGTTTGCCAAACTTGATGCGGAGCACAGGAGACAAGATATGCTGGAAGAGCTGGGGGATGTTACAAAACAACAGGATATGAGTGGCTTTTACCGACATCTGTATCAGTCAACGGTCAGTGGTCCTCAAGAGGAAGCACAATCGAAATCAAAATCAGAAAACCCGAAGGTAAGTAACAAAAACAGTGAAAAATCTGATGCGAAGAAAGATTCGAGACAGTACAGAAAGAGAAAAACTTCAGAGAGTGATGGTGATAAAGAGAACAAAGATGCTGACACTGATATTGACTCCTCTTCAGAATCTTCCTCTTCGGGAAGTGATTCAGAGTCTGGAGAAGTGAAGAGCAGCCACTCGGAGAGTGAAGATCCTAAGAGAATGAGGTCCAAGGAACCATCCTCAGTAGATCCGCCTGCCGCTGACCCAGAGAAGGCCCCAGTCACGGAGAAGGTGCAAGAACAACCACCTGAAGAGCCGGAGAGGTCTATCTGGGAGAAGAGAACTGTGGGACCTGTCTTCGAAGCTGCCCTCAAGAGGTATTTTGAGAGGAAAAGTGCAAGGCTAGTGCCTGCTTCATGAACTCCACATTCATATCTTGTATATATTTATGTTTCTTTGGGATTTAGGATGTTATTTGGAAAGACTATTAAAATAAAATTGATATTGTAATACATAATTGCTTTTAACTGATTTATGTATCTCTTAGGTTACTGATTATTACTTTTATTGATTGAAAAGATAAATAACAAACACTACTTCACCTTCGTTTTAACTTGATATAAATACATATCAAAATTAACAAAATAGAAATTAATAAGAACTAAAATAGAAGTAATCTTTGCAAATATTTTTTAAAAATTGGTATTAGACAGATTAGGATTAGGTCTTATGAGTGAAACATTTATTAGAATACATGAAGAGAGGTCAGTGAAATTGTTATTAATCTTTACAATTATGAAGGAGTATCAAAATATAGATAGAAAGCTATTTTATAAAATGTAATTGCATATTAATGCTTATGGATTTTTTAAAAATTAGTTTACAATATTACAATACCTAAGTAATAAGATGAAATTTTTTTTTTTTTAAATCTGCATTAAACTACATATATAAAATGATATACAAACTAATATTTGAGTCAGTCTGCCTTTATTTCGTTTCTGTTTTATTTATTTTTCTTAAAAAAAATAAGAATTAAGATTTAAACCTGAATAATAATTTACATCAATGGAATATGTATACATAAACACTGTATATGTATACATAAACATGTATCATATAATACATCTCTATATTTTTTATATTATTAATATGTAATAATAAATTAGTACCTATTTAATTTTATCTTACAAGTAATATTTATTAAATACGAATGAATAGAAAATAGGATTGCTGGTCATTTGCTCGTTTTCAAATTTACATATTGTTCTAAGCGATGAATAGTGGAACTTGCCTGGTCTCTTGTAATATAATTTTTTTTATAATGCAGATTTATGAAAATTTGTAAAGCATAATTTTGATTGGTTCTGAAAAATAAATAATTGGGATTCAGTTTGTCAGCATTTTTTAAAATCCTTTTAGGCTTAACTATTTTTACTGTCCTAAGAAATCTTGACTTATTTCCCATCTTTTCGCTGTTCAACGTAAAAGGATGGAGATAATAATACAATTTTGTTTATTATGTTAATCAAACGTTATTAGACAGGACAGTTTATTCTAAATAACGTTTGATTCGTTTATTCCAGGTTCAAGTAGTTCTTCATTTTGTTTTATTCTCATTTTACTTGAAATCAAAAATTAATATATCATTTTTTTCACATATTTCAGTGCTCTTTAAGTATTTTAAACTTATTCAACATACTTAATAGACGTTAAGAGTATGTTTAATATTAGGTTCTCCATTCCAATTTACAACTATTAAAACTTATGATACTGAAAAATTTTAAGGTGATCTGACAGATTCAGCGCGACTACTTTTGCGACAGGTTAAGTATAAACATACAGGTAATATAATAAGGGGGGAGCCCTGCGCTTCCAGAGAAGGGATAAAAGCACTGGATGCTTAGGTTCCTAGGTGTAGAACACCAGTCCACTACATATATGTATTTGCGACAGGAGTGGCCGCGACTACCGGAATGTTGACAGTGACAGTTTCTTGATTTTCAGGAGTTTATCTGAGAGCGGTACTGCAACTTTTTATTTTTATTATACTATATATATATATATATAATTAATATAAAAACTCACTTATATAAATATTAAATTATAATAGAAATAAAAGACGTTGTCTTCCAACCGCTGTGTGGGTGGGATGAACCACTGATGATGACGCTGTTGCGTTGAAAACCGGTTCTGGTATAAAATAAAACAGTGGGAAGACAACGTCTTTTATTTCTATTAGAAATCTCGTCCCACAACATCTTACTATATCACATATGAACATCATATTAAATTATATATATATATATTTACTCTATATAGCACCCTGGTTTGTCAGGAATCACAAAATCCACGAAGAATTGGGTGTTCCTCTTTTTGCAGCTCACATCGAGAAACTAGTGAAGAACCACCACGAAGCCCTTGTGCATTGTTCCGGGGCTGTACACTACAGTCTAGGAGCGCCTACTCCTGGGAGGCGACTCAAACAAAGACTGTACCAGGACTTCCTATTTTAAACCCTTAATTTTCTTATATATTTGTGTATAGCACCTTTTTTTGCTGGTCCAAATAAATTTTGTTGTTGTTTACTCTATATATTTATTTATAAATAAAGTATAATAAAAATATGAAGTTTTTGTGCATGCTCTCAGACAGACTCCTGAAAATTAAGAAACTGTTATTATTAAGGTTTAAAAGGATTTATGTGTTATGTTTAGTACAATTTTGCCTCCTGGGGAAAAGGCAGTATCAGTACATAGTTTCAGAATTGATTATATTACAGTTAGTTACTATGACTCATGCCTGTCTTTAACTACGAGGTCATATCACCTACTACCAAAGTGCTCTTTCGCTGCTGTGGTGGACATGAGCCCGACTCTACTGTGAGAGTTCTAAATTTTGCCCAATTTAGTTTTTTTCACCTATGGTACAGGCTCGGGACCATCACTTGACGTTCCATCCAATGGACGGCATTTTCATGTTTTTTTTTTTTTTTTTCACTTCCTAGATATAAAAACCTAAGGACCTCGGCCAGGTTTCGAACCGTCGATCTTGAGCTCAGTAGCTGAGTGTATTATATATTTTCATTAGATTATTCTTTGCAGTGTGGCTTATATAATTCGTATTTTAATATAAAAGAAATACTACAATCAGTAATTAAATTAATCCAATTATGTAACTTACATAAAAAATATACGAGGCATAACGCGTCTAATGGTCCACCTAAAATAGCACATAGCTTAGTTGGTCTGACATTTTTCTTTTTTTGTCTGAATTATAAACTGAAATATAGAAGGTTGACTTTTTAACAATAGCATAAAGTGAAATTTTTCTTTTCAATATCCTCTATTCTTGAAGAATACTTTTTGAAATTGGTTTTGAAAAATAACTAAGTTCTTTGTTTTCGTGACAACACAGACAGGAAGAGTATATAAAAAGCTATGAATTTATATGTATTAGTACATCATTGTCCACCTATGGAACTCTTGACTGTATGACCTGGTCAATATAATTTGTAATGAATATAATTTTATTAAAATATGAACTACATTAGATCCAATTTATATTTTTATAAGCTGGTACAAAAAACATACTAGATCTTCAATTCGACTCAGATCTGTGGGAGTCAGTCTGAGTATATATTTATTGAAAATAAAATACAATTTCTTCTTGTTGATTATATTTTAATTGTCCCATTACATTTTGTCAGTTGCTCCTACGAGGAAGCCTAGTGGTCAGAACTGATCCATATTAACTCCATTAAAAAAACATAAAAAAGCATGTTGAACATTTAGCAGCTGAAAAAAAATAATAATAATAATAATTAGCTAGAATTTTAGAGGAAAGACATTTTTATTCATGAAAGACATATTTTGAAATATGATAAGATTATAATATCCAGTGACTTTAATGCCGATTAAAATTATAATCCTCTTAATAGAGTTAGTTATTATGACTTATGCCCGGGCTTTAATTATGACGTCATATCGCCGACTACCAGAACGCTCTTTCTTTACTGTTGGACATTAGCCTGACTCTACTGTTGGAGTCTAAATTTTGCCTACTTAGCTTTTAAACGCTTGGGACCTTAATGTCCCATCCGAAGGACGGCATGCTCGAGGATTTTTCACCTACCAGATAAACAACGGAAGGGCCTCGGCCGGGATTCGAATCCGCGATCTTCAGCTCAATAGCATGTGCCCTCATTATATGTTTATTTTATTTATTTTTTAAAAGGCTTTTCTTCATAAAAACAGCTGTATTTCTACAGCTCAAGTATCTTAACGTTAATACATGCTTTCCGGATTTTCTGTATATCGAACGTTTGTGAATAGTATCCTGGCAATGAAATTATAACGTGAGGCCGGTGAATCATGTCCCTCGGGTCTGTAGTGTCCAAGTCCAAGGATGCCATCTTTCCGGCTCTGTTGTAGCATTGCACTCCCTTCTCACTCCTCACTCTATAACTGCCGTTTTACATCTTATTATTTTTAATTGATTGGAAAAATCAAATTTCCACAATTATTTCTTAAAAAAAGCTATTTATCAAAAATGGTAAACAGGTAATTTAGGGGTTACATGAGCAAAGCCTGTATTAAAATATGACTCAAAGATGAATATTTTGGTCTAGCATTTCTAAAAATGTTTAACATTCAGATAGGTAATGGAAGAACTGAATACTTCGCGCGATTTTTTCGTTGTTGTGTAAGTAAACATGTCTGAAAGTATCTGTACTTCGTCGTTTCAAAAGCACAGATGAGATTGAAAGCGCATAGCTGAGAGCTAAATGCTATCCCAAAGATCGAGTTCCAGAAGTGTTTCGGGGATTGGAAGAAGCGCTGGCATAAGTGTATAATATCTAATGGGGACTATTTTGAAGGGGATAACATTGATGTAGACGAATAAATAAAATTCTTTTCAAAAACCGAAAATTCCTATAATTTTTTGAACACACCTCTTATATGTGAGGCAGTGCAGGAAACCATATTTTGTCAGATAAGGAAATTTACAAAAAAATACAGATAACGTTATCAAATTTGAAAATATAAATTTTAGTGAATGTTTACGTGATATAGAGCATGGTTTCTCGTTTTGCGTAACATATCTTCATTGTAACTAAATTATAGATGAACTAAATTTGACTGGATTCTCAATCTACGGGCAATATTGAAGGAAGGAAAAATTACAGAAGTCAATTAGCATTTTAACGCAAGACTAGGTTGTACAGAGATGCTAGATTTATTATTAGTTATTATATTTATGACCGGTGAAAGCTGGCGTGCCACAGGGCAGTACGCTTCTTTACTCCCTCTATACATCCGACGTCCCTCAACATCCAGAAACTCTCTTAGCCACATACGCAGACGACACCGCCATTCTTTCATCATCACACACCGACTCTAATCAAGCCTCAAGTAATTTTCAAAATCACCTAGATTTATTTTCAACCTTGGCAGATCAGATTCAACTAACACAAATCAGTACATGCTACATTCACACTCCGCCGCAATAACTGCCCATCAGTCCACATAGATAATCACATTCTTCCCAACCTCAGAGACTGTCCGCTACCTTGGGCTGCACTTAGACAGACGACTAACGTGGAAAGATGACATCAGACTAAAACGAACAGAAATTAAAAGACGCTTCGGACTTTTCAAATCATTAATTGGACGACGATCATCACTCTCATTGACTAACAAACTCACCATTTACAATTCTCTTCTCAAGCCGATTTGAACGTACGGCTTGAAACTCTGGGGGGGAGCTATTTTAAACAATTTAAATCTTTATTTCAAAAATATGAACATAAAACAACTTTTTGAAAAGATCATATACTACTTTTATTACACTACTCAAAACTAGAAACAAAAATCAATGTTTCATAGAAATTTTCATGCTGACAATTTATGCCAATCACATTTTTTTGGCCAAACCCACATTTATTCTTCAAAATAAAATGTCAAAATGAAAACTTTGATGAACATTTTGTAGATACAAAATTTGTTTCGTATTTTGAGTATATAATAAAAGTTTATAACTACCAGTTCGCTATCAGACACAAACATATAACATTCACTGCACACTCATCTGATGTTAATCATTCGAGTCATTAAAAGGCTTTAAAGAAAGAATAAAATAGTTTCCGAAACGTTGGCCACTTGTTACTTTTCCAGCTATATGAAGTATGAAATGAAAATGAAAATGAAATGAAAATAAATTTTATTATTCTGCGACCGAGGTCCCCTAAGAATAAATACATACAGAGTGTAAAGAAGGAACAATGAGAAATAGAATCAGTATTTCGTAAAATGAAATAAATAAAATAGTGCTACATTGGAGAAAACTGGAAATTAATAATATACAAAAGAATGGATATACAAAAGAATAACATGAAAAAACATAAAACTGAGAGCTTAATTATGAAGAAAAAAAATAAATAAAAGTATCTACTTTATGAATAAAAGAGAATATGTAAAAAAAATACATAAAACAGTATATAGATAAGAAAAAAATACATAGATTAATAAAAACGACAGAGCATAATACTGTGATGGTTGATTATGAAAGAGAGGGGAGGATGCACAGACAAGGTTTAAAATAAAATTAATTTTAGACAGTAGAGGCTAGATAGAATAGGTGTAAGGAGAAGGATGAAAAAGAAAAATAAGTATAGGGGAAGTTATGTAATCAGTCAGTAAATTCGATGCGGAGTTTTCAACGGAATCTCATATTTTATAACCTCTAGATATCAAATGCGAAAAAAAATGTCTGTCTGAGTTACTGTGAACACGATAACTCCCGATAGAATGAATGTATCGACACGAAACTTTATATGTGAATCCAGAACCGTCTAAAGACGACACTTATTGATTTTCAATCAAAACGACCCAAGGGAAAGGAGGGATTAGGAGAGAGGCTTAACTCAAAAACATTAATTAACTACCGTTGTAATGAATGTAACGACATGACATTTCATATGTGGATTCAAAACCCCAAAAGGATGAATCAAAAACCCTTATAACTGTTTGAGAGGAGGAGGAACGGAAAGTTAATTGATTAATTCGTTCTGTGGATGTACATTGCCGGTGATTCACATTTTATTTATACGAGAGAACCTCGACTTCCTCCCAACAGAAAAAATACTCTTGACTCTATCAATCAATAAAAAACAGGAGAGTTTCCCCATAAGGATGTCCAGTTTTTTTAAAAGTCAATAAAACGCTTAAAAAAATGGCAGAATATGATGCGTCTGCTTAGTGAATCCCTTCTTCGAGTACACTATTGCCCATAGCTTGAGAATCAACAATATTTTATGTTACTCTTTGTATTTTCTGAATACGCCGCATCTTTTGTTTTGCTCAGAGGCTGGTGGTGGAGGTGGTTTACACTCCAACTCTCGTAAATGGTGCTTGAAAAAAGTACTAGACACGTAGGCTGCAAACCATATCTCGTAGAGTGTTTTAAACCATCTTCTCAATGAACATGGCAGTAAGAAGCATACAATGATCGCCATTAGAGGCCGAGTCTGGAAAAAAAAATAGAATGTAACAATTGTTAGTAGTATTAACAAATTTAAGGCTAAATTTCAATTGATTTATTATAAGTTTAGTATTAATCTTGTGTTGTTACATTCCCAAAAGTTCAAGATGTTGAGTTTTAACCAGAATTTCAAATTTTCTGACTCACTGATGCAAAAAAAAATATAAGAGAATCACAGGCTGTATAAATTACTTTTCGCTCCCCCTCCAAGACCAGACGACCGTTTTTACCCTAGTACATAGGGGCTCCTAAATCCTCGTACTAAATTTTGTGTCGATAAATTCATTATATCGGCAGTTGAGGATTTTTTTTAATTGAGCCCCCTCTTCCCTTCAGCCGATATCGCTGAAATTTGACAGGTTATGTCCTCGTTGGGTTTTGACTTTAAATATGAAGTTTCATGTCGATACATTAATTAAATCGGCAGTTAATAGGGTTTCTGAGTTGAACCCCCTCTGATCCTCCCCTTTATTTTCTGCCGATTCTGCAGTAAATTAAAAAGTGTTGTCCTTATGGGGTTTTAAATTCACCTATGAAATTTTATGTCAATATATTCATTACAACGGCAGTTATTAAAGTTTTTGAGTTATGCCACCCCTCCAATCCCCCCTCCCCTTTAGCCAATTTAGCTGAAAATCGATAGATGTTGTCCTTATGGGGTTTTGGTTGCACCTATGAAATTTTATGTCAAGATATTCATTACAACGGCAGTTATTAGAGTTTTTGAGTTAAGCCACCCTTCTAATCCCCCCCTTCTCTTTAGCCAATCTAGCTGAAAATTAATATGTGTCGCCCTTATTGAGTTTTAAATTGACATATACAATTTTGTGTCAATACATTCATTCTATTGAGAGTTATAATGTTGACAGACAGAATTTTTTTTTTTTCATATTCGGAATATATGAAATTCCATTGAAAATTCCGCATCGAATTATTGACCGATTACATAACTTTCTCAATACTTCGTATTGGTGGGGAAGCAAAAATGTCCTTTCTATATGACATATAGATACATTGTGTGTGTCTGTGTACACGGTAACTCATAGATAGACATTTTCACAGATGTATCAATGAATTTCCATATTCATTCATTTATCGTAGTCAATAATTGAATGGGTGCCATGGAAAAAGAGCCTATGTCGTGATTTTTTGAAAAACTGTTTTTTCATGGAAGATGGGACCTATGTGATGTGGAGCAAGCACCTGCATAGTTTTTAGTTCAATACTATGCCACTAGATGCCATGAACCTTGATTAATGTTGTTATCTATAGTAGGTTATTAGAAAATTAGATAAGGTTATTATAGTGGTACCTTAATAGACATGAATACTTTACAGAAGTGCACCAGAAGTTCATGGTTACCGGTCACACATTTTTGCCCTGTGACTGCAATTTTTTTTAAATTGAACGCCATAGAAAAAAAAAAATCGCTATTGTTCCTGATGATTGGAAATACATCATAGCTTCTGCAAAGCATTCTAATCCGTTCTTAATAACCGAAATGACCCAAAATAAATTAAAAAGCAAGTTCGTTTGGTTTAAACTATCAAGTAATGACCCATAGATAGTGTAGAATTCCATTATTTATTGTGACCCTGGAAAACGTTCCAGCTCTTCGATTCGACTGCCGATATCCCAGAATTGAAAGATTTCCCTCGTCTTTACACAAACTTATCTATTACCCATCAGCAAGGAAAAGAAGAAAGACCTGCTTCACATGATCCAGTTTATGACTAATGAAGAACATAAGGTCTTCTATAGGTCACAGTAGTCACTTACTACTTTTAATTCTCTTGGCAGTATTTTGTATTAATCAATAATTTTTTTTTATGTTCCGACCTTATTTTGCAATAAAGAAAATCGTAAAAAAAGGTCTTCCTGTTTTCAGTCTTTTTCCAATGGAAAAAGGGCCTATGTCATTTTCAGCTGGTTTTTATTATATTGCAATTGTTTCAGTTCAAAATTGCGCCCCTGTAACATTTGAAAAACCTGACGTAGGCTCTTCTTCCAGACACACATTCAATTGTTATCACTATTTGATATTTTTTAATTTGTTATAATTTTAATTTATATCTGCATTGTTATTCATCGAGTTTTTAATTTTCTAATTTTATTAATATTTTCATATCATCAGAAAAGTAGAACACAATAGGCCTATTCTGGTCGCGTCGATGTTTTCAGTCCCGTTATAATAGTAATATTTATTTCCGTTAAATCATAACATGGTAACAGCATACATCATAAGAATGTATACATTAATGTCATCAGTATTTTTTTTGTTGAATATCCACATTATTTCACGCATATCAAATATTACCTATATTTATGGGTTATCTGTTAGAATTTAATAATTTTTATATTTAATTTTAGTTTTTTCCACTGTTATTGAAAGTAAATATTTCAGAACAAAGAAATACCTATCTAAGTATTGAGAAACAAATGATAAAAATATAAAGAAAAACGAATGTTCTTTAAAAATAGTGTATATTTCACAAAATATATATCTCATTATCTTGTGAAATAGACAATATTTCAAAAAAGATATTGTAATGTTCTAAAATTTCTCCGGAAACAACATTGTTCTCAAATACAATAACTTTAAAACAAAAAGTAACGATACATTCATCGAATATATTTACTTACAAGTATATTCATTATCATAATTTCCTTAATAGCTGGAAAATACTTATTTTGAAAGGTCGTCTTAGTATCCTTCCAGCAGTCTCGGAAAATACTAGTACCATGTCTTTGATCGTAGATAATTGCCATCAATAACAATATGATAGGAGACAGTAACAGAATGTCGAGAGAGATTTTCTTGGCAATGTAGGTGATGCGGTTACGATACCTCAGCTTTCGACACAATAATACACTCCATTTTGACAACATTGGCCCCTAAAAATATATAACAAAATTGATATTAAAAAATAAATAAAATATCTTACAGCCAGGGTCATCTTACTCAATAGGCTTTCTACAATCAATTTTTTGATTAATGTATTTATTTTCACTGGGGGGTACCATTAGCTCAGTGGTATGCGTGCTTGCTTATTGAGTTCAAGATCGCGGGTTCAAAATCCGGCCGAGGCCCTTAGTTTATTTTATCAGTGAGGTAAAAAATAACTTAAGCAAGCCGTCCTTCGGGTGAAAACTTTATTTTCACTTTTGAGTTGTGTAAAGAGATTCAGAATTTATAATAGTATATATTTCCCACAGCTTTATTCTTCTCAAAATATAACAAAAAACGTGTTTACAATAAAGATCAGCAAATTAATTAAATTATTCTTATTATTCTTATAATGTTTATCCATCTGTTGTGGTCTAAGTTAGGCTTAATTAGGGTTTCTTAGTAATAGCTTGCAGCGCTTTCTTTTGAGCATTTGTGGTACTATGAAGGCCTTATTTATTGTAGAAGATAGAAATGGTTGTTTGAAAATTGGAACGTTTAATGCTTTTGTAAATTGTGAGTATAATGGACAAATCACAACTTTGCATGCTAAGTATAGAATAAATTATTTTAGTTTAGTTTATTTTATTTATATATGTTTGTTTTTTTTAAGAAAAAAATATGTTTCTTTTTCTACAAAATTATTTTCATTCCTTTTGGGCAGCATTCATTTCATTTATTATAAATACATCATAATGTATATGTACATACTTAAAAATGTTTACAAAATTAAACAAATAAAAAAGTTAGGAAATCATCTTGTATATACGCCATTGTGTGTGAGCGTGAATATAACACATTGAAAGAATAGAATATTATACTTACATAGGATATTAATACTAAAAAATAAAACCAAGAAAATGTTTGTCAATTTTGAACAATGAACATTTTTACTCCGACGTTTCAAATTAATATAAGTTTTGTCTATCTCTAAACTGCGGACACAAATCGACCTTTTTTAAAATCAAAATTGACAAATTACTCTGATAGCAATGCGATGTGGAACAACCTGAAGAAGTGGAACTGCTAATAAATTAGTGTGGCTTCTTTATAAGCCGTTGCAGAACAATAAGATTATATATATTTACTAGACCAATGCAAAGTTACTAATCCGGCAACGGCAGATACCTCCTAGTCAAAATAATTATTAGTAATCTATTATTATTTAAGGTAAGTTCATCGGACTCCATGGGTCATATTTTTATTTGTAGTTTCCTTAGTTGTTCGTCCGTGGGTTCGAAACCCGACCGAGGCCTTTTAGTTTATTTTATTTGGGAGGTAAAATAAACTATATAAATAAACGCCGTCCTTCGGATGGGACGTTAAGCGATGGTCCCGAGCCTGTACAGTGTCAGGTACTCGTTAAAGACCCCTACCCTATGTGAATATAAATTTAGGATAGGCAAAATTTAGGACTCCCACAGTAGTAGAGTCGGGCTCATGTCCACCAGAGTGACGAAAGAGCGCTCTGGTAGTAGGCGATATGACCTCGTAGTTAAAGCCCGGGCCTGAGTCATAAAACCTAACCTAACCTTAGTTGTTCGAATTTTTTAGTGGGAATATTTGAATTTCTCATAAATATTGCATTTAATAATATTTTTTTCTATAATTAAACCATAAGGTGAGTTTTTTAGACTCATATGATTTATATTCGAGTTTACATACGATTTTCAATAAAAAACACATTTCTGGCAGCGCTGCAGCTATAGCCTAACAAAGCCTTAATTTAAATAAATAAGGAAAAAAACATTTCAATAAACAAACAGCAGCAACAAACCTGAGCATAGTTTCAGATAAGGAAACAAACTGTCACTAACGAAGCGTCAGGACACACCCACGAATCGTTCAAAGGTATTGTATGTCCACATGTAATTGTAGGCACATCAGAGAGGACTTGAGAGACCATACGTCGACCGACTAACTATCCCGGGGTCCTGCTGAGAACGACATATCCCCGCTATGATCTGGGAGCAGCCACAGAGGGCGCCACATAATAAGGAGGGCATTCTCACAGCCTCTTCAGTATAACTGGACTTTTCTATAACGATACAGCACATCTTATAGTCATGTATAATAACTGCCAAAGCGTGAAGATTAAGAAATAATAAAGTTCCTGTCATTTTAATTTTTTTTTGTTCTTTTTTTCTTTCCAATTATATATTTTGGGGGCCATGGTGGCCGTGCGGGCTAGAGCGTAGGGCTTTGGTCGCATGGTCTCACCATGGTTTGCGGGTTCGAATCCCGTCCGGGAGTGAGTTTTATTTCGTAGATAGAACTCCCTCCCGGGGCCATGGATGTCTTAAATAATTATATATAACACATTGACATGGCTAATATGCACCGTAAATAAAGCCAAAAAAAAAAAAATAAAAATAAAAAAAAAAATAAAAAAATTATATATTTTATCTTATTTTATTTTTTTTCAAAGATGTATATAGATATATTATATGTATTTTCTGTGTCTCAATGTAAATGTCTGAATTGTATGAAAAAACATAAATTAATTAAAGGCATTATGAAATTTCATTTTTATATTAGTTGTTTAATATCTGTCCTATTTCCCAGAGGACAGTGTCCAAGGGTCTCAACTTGTGTAGCTTACGTTGTCATACATTTCATTGTACTTGGAGGATAAATAATTTTTCTAAACAACGGTGTCATTCCGAGGTCTTTGATGAAGAAAGATGTTTGGACTTACCACAAGAAGCAATCCTAATAACATAAACATTAAGGTTCTTTCTTTCTTCCATTCCTCACGGAAGAATTTTTTTAAAGTAACTTCCTTGATGTCTTTTTCATTTCTATTTTTCATATCGACATTCACCAAATATTGTGCCAACATATCGCCAGTACCAAAGATGAAAGCTGTTGAAAAATCACTACAATTTAAATTAATAAGCGAGGGTTTTTTTTTGGCCTTAAAACTAATTGTAGTACTATATAATTATGTTTGGGTTAGGAGAATCAGGGGGGGCTTTGGAGGACCAGACAGAGATTCCTGGGGCACCCAACACACAGAGAAGCAACACACGATATAATTGCGCCGACCATATCCTCCAAGCCCGAGCAACTGTAAAGACAAGGGGATTTCCTAGTTGAAATGAACTCCTTCCTATTGTAGTCATTGAATTTTTTTGGCGCGCAACAACCAGGGTAATAGCGCCAATGCCTTCCTACATAAATAATTCGCAGTGACACCACATTCGCACAACATTGCCCCAGGTGGGAGTTCTGTCTATGAAATAAAACTCTTCCGAATGCGATTCGAACCAGCAACCGTGGTAAAACTATGAGCAACCCTACGCTCTAAAAAAAAATGGGTGCACCTTATTGTACATCATCCTGTCGTGATTCGCAAGAGCTCGGGATCAAGGTAAGGTATGTTTATTTCTTTATTCTAATGAATATGATGCTGTGACAAGCTGGGTGGCAGCCACCGGTCAACACATCTGCAACGATCAGAGGCTGTCCCCAGACTGCCTTAAACTAACTGTTTTTTTTCTTATTCTGCCAGGAGCCAACAAATCGGCAGAACACTGGGTAGCTGGTCTCTTCCACCACAAGCTGCAGTTGGACCAGTCCCAGATACGATCCTGTCTCGCGAATTAACTCCACCCCGTTCTGGAGGGCATTCAAGGACTACCTGTTGATCTTCCTCTTAAAGGAGAAAAGCTTGAAGTTGAAATCTCCGGGAACTGATAATATCTGGTACATCCAGTGATCAGGTTGTATCCATCAGTCAAGGCGTACCTAGACGTCCGGTAACTATAACAACTAAACTTCACATAGTGTAATGCCGAAGTAGTTTATGTATAAATTTCTTGCGGAATAAACAATATTCCGCCCCCCCCCTGCCCAGAGCAAAAAACCAAGATAAAAATTAAATAAACTAAAAAAATAGTTTTTATTAAGAATGGATTGCTTGCAAGTTACCAATAGGATCTTCAAATTCCCGGTGCGTCTGATTCCTAAATCAGCAATGAGCTGTTACATAAATGTACATGTAAAAAACAAGTCATATTACATTTATTTAAATATATATGAATTCGATCATTTCATTTATGTTATACTTTATACTCTTAAAGCTGATTTTACATGTGCAGTAAAAATGCAAAGCGCAGCAGCAGCAAATGCACGCTATTGGATGTGAGTCATTTAATTCTAAAAGCACAGAAACCACAGCGTGCATTTGCTGCTGCTGCGCTTTGTAATAGTTACCTCAGGGGGAGCTTCTATAGGTCCGAGTCTCCCAAATTAATAACAAAAAGTCTGCAACGCTAACCACGGAAACTGCGGGCTGTGCCATGGGAGTCTATATCCCCACCCTCGTAGTCTAACTTTGCTCCCCCTCCCCCCCTGCTCAAAATCCTGGCTACGCTCCTGCGTATACTGTAAAACTTTCTTAAAACAACAAACTTTATTTGAACCACAACAACTTGGTTCTTATCACAAAATATAGAATGGAACTATTAAATAATATCTTGCTATAATCTTAGCTTGAACCTTCTGTGAAGAGTAGGCTGGCCAAGATTATAGTGGGCTACCTAGTTTGCCGTGGTAGTTATCTACTAAGGATCTTAGATAGACTGCGACTTGAAAAACTCCCAGCTCCTCATGGATTTGGCTGTTCCGGATGGCGCATTCAAAGAAATACGAAGAATTTAGAACTTATAAAATGTATTATATGATAAATAATGTTACCTGCTGGAATGGAGTACTTTATCCAAGGATATGTGTATCTTTTGATGCTCCTTCTAAACTTAATAACTCTACTACGTGGCACTCCCAAACGACAGACTATATTCCAAAATCGAAACGATCTCATCATTGCTCGAACACAACACTGGATATATTCAAAAGTTGTCAATCTTCGAAATTTATTACTTCCAGACGAGGAATATCTGCAGTTAACAAGACACAAGCCTGTCTGTTTGTACACTGAAAATAGTTTGACACTTTGTCGACCAGATATTGAATTTTTTCGAACTGAACACACTATTCTGGACGACTGGTTGTTGTGATATGTTGTAATTGACCGTGGACATTGTGTTGTAAGTTTGAAATATATTCTTGAAAATAAAAAATTTCCAGGGTCCGTAAGAGTGAAAATTAATTTTTGAATGTTCCATTTGGAGAATGTTAAAAGTGATATGGACCCTTTATTACCCACGAGAACCAAGCCTGGAGTCTCTGTAAACAGATAACAACGACAAGCATTTTGGAGTATTGCTTTTCCATTTCGTACCAATGCTTGAGTCGCATTGAAGGACATATTACTAGAAAATTTTAATTTTTTTACGGCATAATTTGTGATTTTTGTACAGTAAATTCAAAAGGTTATAACATAATGCTATAATATCTGATTTTTGTCACATGTTATTTAGACACAATATCTTCTAAATATTTCTAAACAGGGAGGTAGGGGTAAAAATATGAGCAGAACGAAGCTGCACGGAACTTTCTCATGGGGCTTTAAATAGGTTTTTTGAGATCATGCGAAATGCTCATTATTTCATTAAATACATACGAGTACAATAACATGCTAGTGGGCTATAGACTATTTTTTCATTCTTGAGGAAATAATAAAAGTCGTCACTTACTATAGCTGTCATGGTAACAGTGCCGTTCATTTTATTTAATTTAAAAAAAGGTCGTGGGTTCGAAACCCGGCCGAGGCCCATAGTTTATTTTATCTGGGAGGTAAAATAAACTTAAGCACGCCGTCCTTCGATGAATATTGTTTGAATAAAAAATCATACTCTTATATTTGAAATTTAAGTATACATTTTTTGGAGAGAACAAAAAAAAATATTGGTCACATTCAATAGCGTTAATTTCTTGTTATTTCTTATTATTTATTTCTTTTCATATGTACAATGCCTATGTTTGTATCTTAATTTTATACAGAAATAATTAATTTACTCATAATATGTAGGTAATACGAATGATAATAGCAATTTGTCAAATCTATTTATGCAGAAATGTAATTTAATATATTGTTTTTTATTATAATAAGTCTATGACTATATACATTATAGAAAAATACATGACTGGAAGAGAAAAAAAGAGTGTTTTAAAAATTATGTACATTACCTAGTGCATTTATATATATATATGTAAATAAATATATAAAATATATAATATATGTAACATATAGAACAATAAAAATACATCAAACAGGTTTAAATAAATTAAATTTGATGTTTTTTTTTTCTATTTCAACTTAAGTAAATTTAATCAAGAAGTAAAAGAAGAAAAAAACATCATAAGAAAATTCAAACCCTTATCTAAATAAATGTTGCTTAATCCAAGTTTAAATAAATGGATTTTGATTTTTTTTGTTCATTTAATACATTTAATCAAGAAGTAAAAAAAAAAAAAATACATCATAAGATAATTCAAGCCCTTACCAAAATAAATGTTGCTTAATCCAAGTTTAAATAAATGGATTTTGATTTTTTTTATTCATTTAATAAATTTAATCAAGAAGTAAAAAAAAAAAAATACATCATAAGAAAATTCAAATCCTTATCTAAATAAATGTTGCTTCATCCAGGTTTAAATAAATGGATTTTGATTTTTTTTGTTCATTTAATAAATTTAATCAAGAAGTAAAAAAAAAAAAAAAAAGACATCATAAGATAATTCAAGCCCATACCAAAATAAATGTTGCTTAATCCAAGTTTAAATAAATGGATTTTGATTTTTTTCGTTCATTTAATAAATTTAATCAAGAAGTAAAAAAAAAAAAAAATACATCATAAGATAATTCAAACCCTTATCTAAATAAATGTTGCTTAATCCAGGTTTAAATAAATGGATTTTCAATTTCAATTCGTTAAATAAATGAATACTTTTTTTTATGGTTCTCTTATCACCAATAAAACACTAAAAATAATAGCAAAACATGGTGTTAGCGCCGAAGTGGAAGTGTGACGCCCACAACTTTATCAGTTAAACGATTACCAACTATTATATTAACATTGTTGTTTTTTTATTTATAATGTTTTCAATGACGACTGCCGCAAAAGTATGAACATTTATAAGGGTCATTTGCTCTGCTCTCAAAAAATAAAGCCCTTGAAGGACTACTGTATATATCGATGGCAGTTACAAATTACATTGCATTCAACTGCATGTTTGATAGTTCAGTAGCAATATTGGGCATTATTGATAAATTTTTATTCAATAATTTTTAGTGATTAGTGTTGTATTCATGAATTATTCGTTATTATTTATCAGTATTTTAGGTAATTTATGAACGATGATTATTTTTTAATTGTGTAGTATTTTTTAAGGCCGAAATAACTAATAGCTTTCTTGGATTAGAATTTAAGAATTCCTGTCCCCCCTTGTTCACAGGTTTATTGACAACTGTTTGTTTATAATGAAAAATACGTTATGTTTACAAAATTAAATGGATAAAGTAAAGTGTAAACAATGGATTAGCTCGATAAACATCGTACATCAGTTGAGTGTTAATTCCTGCCGTTACAACTAAAGTAAAATTAAATATCCTTTTTACTTTATTCTGGCAATTCTATTATGAAAGAAATTTAAAGCGATTCCGACACCCATGGTATGGCTTTGTCAACATTGTCAGTTATTGCTCTAGAACAAAATGAATCTAATCAACCAACATGTGTCAAGTGCCAAGCTAATGAGGTTAAAATTAAAGTTAGTAAGTTTTCATCTTCAAATTTTATTTCTCATTTAAAACGGCGCCATGGAAAAAGTGCATTCGAAGAGTATAAACAGTAGGTACAAAGCAGGAACAAAAAAATAATAACTTAAAAGAAACCCAAACATCAAGCAAAAGCTTGAAAAAAATCACACAAACCGATTTCGACCGTAATATTGTATTTTGACCGTAATATCGCTCATTCAGAATTGTAGAAGACCAACACTTCATTAAATTTTTAAAGATTTTAATGTTTCCTTCAATGTATTGAGCCGAGAAAATATATTTAAAAAAATGTTTTTTGACCGTCAACCTATTTTTTTTTGCACATTTAGATTCCTGGGGAAAATAAGGGGAGGTTAAATGAGGCATTTTTTTGTTAGCACAATATTAAACCTAATAAATGAATTTTATTGTAGTAAATGTTCGAACTGATGTCCTGCAACTTCAATACATTTATCGAAGTTGTTGCGGAAAATTGGTCAAGGTAATTCCCTATTAAGAAATTCTTGATATTTCTGACTATATATATGTATATATATATATTGTAACATGTAGAAATAGGGGGGGGGGGGTGTATTTTATAAATAAGGATAAATAGTCGAACGACTCAAAAAGGGTGGGGGAAGAGAGAGAGAGCAGTGGAAGGAGGGGGAAGGCGTGGAGTTGGTTGCAGATAGAGAGTGAAGCAGGAAGGTTGTTGGAATTTTGTGGTTGGAGAGAGAGAGAGGGAGAGTGAAAGTGGACGTTTGTTGGAGAGTTGACTGGAGGAGTGAAGATCCTTTGTGGAGTTGGAAGTCTGGAGTAAGTCAGGAAGGCATGCAGGTGGAAGGAAGAATGAAGGAAGGATCGATGAGCCTATGATGTACTGAGAAGAGCAGCGGAGAAGGATTGGAGGATAGATAGTGATCATGTGAGTGAATAAAAAATAAATTTTATATTATCACCGTCTACCCATCTATGTTAAGATGTAAAAAAAAAAAAAAAGGAAAAATATTAAAATCTTATTCCATGAAAACATTTTTATTAAAAGAATTCACCGCCCATTTTAATTATTCAAAAATAATAATAATAAATTTAAGAGTACAAGAATGCGTTTCAATGCACCCAACGTTTTGGCAATAAAAATGATGGAATAGAGGAGAAAAAAAAAAGAAATTGAGTTGTCCAGATTTATAAAGTTAGAAATTGTTGTTATATATTTTGTGTATTATATTTAGTATAGAGGATAGATTTGTGAAGCAAGATGGCGGACGAGGACACAGGTGAGTCGACCCATAGCATGGCGGGAGAGCAGAGTCCGGAGTTTGTTTACGATGGGGAAGCGGGAGAATTAGCTGCAGGAATGGACGGAATCGGTAGTAGCCTCGGCGGATTAGGACTCCGTAATGAATGAAAAATGAATTAGAAATAAGTAAAAGCAAATCAAATAGAAAGGAAAATAGAAAAATAAAATTGAACAAAGAAAAAAATAAAGATTATATTCCGTTTAATACATTATGTCGGCTAGGTTTTATTAGAAAAAGTTATACATTTTCAAAAATATCCAAAGATAAAATAAAAAATAATAATTACGTTATCTTGAAAGTAAAATTAACAGAAATAAATTATAAGAATATTTGTAAAGGAAATTTGGACCATATTTGCCAAGTAAGTTGTGATAAGAAAAATTAAAAAAAAACTAATCATAAAAGAAAAGCTAAAGTAATGTTGCAACCAAATTCTAGGAGAATTAGATATCGGAAAATAAAGTTGTACAGATATGGAAATAAACAAAAACAAAGTAAGCACTTTAAAATACCACAACTAATAAAGTTAAGTAAAAAGATCCCTAAATTAAAGAAAATTAAAAATCACAAGAAATTTAAAAAAAAAAAAAAGTTTCCTTCAGATAAACCGATGGATTATTTTTGATAACAAGGAACTCGAAATTGGATTTTTGTAATGGATTTATGGATATGGTTTGTGGATAGAATTTTGTTGTATTTCGTTTAAAATCTAAATAAATGTTAAATAAACATAAGTACTTTATGTAAAAGATAATAGTCTCAGAAAATAAGAAAAAAAAAATAAATAAAATCTTTGCTAAATTCATGTCGGTATACGAAGGGCCGTATGAGTTTTTAAATGCTATGAAAATGGGTCATATTTGGTAGGCAACATAAATAATAACAAAGTAAAAGGGACCTACAACATAAGTGATATGAGGACTGTAGATTAGACCACTTAGTAATTAGAGAATCAGGGGTACTTGGTGGCCAGTACAGAATGATGTTTCTTGCATGACTTTAATGCATGTGGTAAATAATAATAAAAAAAATAAATTAAAAAAAAAAAAAAAAAACAATCGAAAGTTATCTGTTTAAAGGGAGGTGGTGTTATGTCCAAGAGGATTAGAGGCCGGTCTTACAGAATTAGAGAAGCCCTGCTGACCCATATAACAATATGTGACCTGGGAAGATAGCGGAAATGATGTCA
Source organism: Aradus depressus (assembly GCA_963662175.1). Lineage (NCBI taxonomy): Eukaryota > Metazoa > Arthropoda > Insecta > Hemiptera > Aradidae > Aradus > Aradus depressus. The sequence goes on from OY759219.1 coordinate 31,462,255, forward strand.
GATAGATTATGTGTCGGTAAGGCAGCATGAGAGGTTGGGACCTGACTAAAAGGTATAGCTGTGGAGAGGGGAGAAACCAGGCATTTAAACTGTGGTCATCGAGCTTTCGTATCTATTTGTTTTGTTAAGGACATATAACATTATGTGACTTGTCTGTCTTTGCTATTGCAATTTTTTTTTTTTGATCAAGTATGACCTCTTATATGTTCAAATCATGAGAGACCTTGCTCCATGTGTATGTGTTGGTCGGCTTGTCTGGGTCATATAAGCCTCGCTTGATCATATGTTTTTCTTTTCTTAATTTATGAAATTGAATTTGTTTTTTTTATGCATGTTCTTACATTTTATTGTTATATAGGAATTGTGAAAAAGGAAAAAAAAATTATTAGCTATGGATTATTTATTAGGAAATATGTGATATTGTTAAAAAAAAAATGTATAAAATATTAATTAAATTAAAAAAAAAATAAAAAAATAAAAAATTGTTTGCTAGTTACTGTATTATTGTTTTAAAAAAATGTTTGCTAGTTACCTCTATAAAAAAAAAAAAAAAAAATGGTTTCTATGAAATTGTACATGTTACCTATACTATTGGTTAGAGGATTTATTGTATAAGTATTTAAAAATGTTATTAGGGTGTTTGAAAGAGGATATTGTATTATTGGAAAGAAAAAAAATATATATATATTTTTTGTTCATTTGATTTTTTTTTTTTTTCTCATTAGGGAAAGGATATGTAACATGTAGAAATAGAGGGGGGGGGGTATTTTATAAATAAGGATATATAATCGAACGACTCAAAAAGGGTGGGGGAAGAGAGAGAGAGCAGTGGAAGGAGGGGGAAGGCGTGGAGTTGGTTGCAGATAGAGTGAAGCAGGAAGGTTGTTGGAATTTTGTGGTTGGAGAGAGAGAGAGGGAGAGTGAAAGTGGACGTTTGTTGGAGAGTTGACTGGAGGAGTGAAGATCCTTTGTGGAGTTGGAAGTCTGGAGTAAGTCAGGAAGGCATGCAGGTGGAAGGAAGAATGAAGGAAGGATCGATGAGCCTATGATGTACTGAGAAGAGCAGCGGAGAAGGATTGGAGGATAGATAGTGATCATGTGAGTGAATAAAAAATAAATTTTATATTATCACCGTCTACCGATCTATGTTAAGATGTAAAAAAAAAAAAAAGGAAAAATATTCAAATCTTATTCTGCAAATATTTTAATTAAAAGAATTCACCGCCCATTTTAATTATTCAAAAAAAAAAAAAAAAATTAAGAGTACAAGAATGCGTTTCAATATATATATATATGTACAATATATATATATATAGTCAGAAATATCAAGACTTTCTTATATATATATATTCCATTCTCTCTTTCACATTTATTTATTGAATAAACATACCGACAGAGAGATAGGAGTTCAGATAGGACAGAGTATATTTTATTTTATTTTCCTGGCAAGAGTTTTACATTAAATAAGAAATCTGCACAGCTTTTGCGGACAGGCTTCGGCCAATAAGATTGTGCTTTACCCAAGCGATAAATTCAAGAGAAATAAAGAACAGTTTGCCCTCATAAACAGTCTGTAACTAGCTAGATACTTAATAAAATTGTATATATATATATATACATATATATTAGTAAAACTCTCCACCTTTGATATTTTAAAATAGATTTTTGTACATGAAAATTTAAAAATAATTTCACTTATTTACACTATATACTTATTACTATTTAAAATTCTGATATATTGACGACATAGAATATATACAATACTTACAATGAGTATACAATAGTGTATTTACAATATTAACATACATTTACAAGAACTGACAAGACTTCATTAATTATTTATTATTAGCAAAATATATAATTAATGAAGTTTTATTATAATGAAGAAAGAGGGTATATTGTAAACGTATATTTCATATGTATATTTTATATACATGCATAGGATACAAGAATAGAAAATTAAGGAATTACCTATGGGATTACTAGAAGGAGAGATAGAAAAAAAAAACTGGCAAAATATAATAATTATGAAAAACAACTTGGAGATAAAATATAAAATATTTTTTAGGGGAAAAAGAGTTCAACTGTATTATATAATTTATGATATTTATCAAAAATACATTCTTCTCTCTACGGTTATGTAATCGCCCGAAATACTTTATTGCGTTTTAAACAAAGTTTCATGTTTTCTCATCTCCTGAATCCAAAGAAGACAAAAAAAAAAGTTGTATTTTCGATACCTCCCGATGAAATGAATACTTTTTCATGATCTAAGGAAACACATTATTCGGATGAATAACCCAGAGGAGAAAAACATTTTGGGGTAAGAGAGGATATCGGATATGGTATATAGTATATCTCGGGTGTTTGGGCAAAAGGGTTTAAATCAGAAAATCTGAATTTTAAGAGGGGAATTTCTGAATGTTTGAAAAATTCCTGCAAATCAGGTAAAACACATTTATGATACTTGAAATATAATTTCAATAAAAGTATTAAATATAAACGAAGTAAAATATTCCAACATTGAGTTACATTTGGTAACAATATTTAAATGCACTTATTCTTTGGATCACACATACGACTTAAGCCCTTTTGCCAAACACCACAGATATATGCCATATCCGATATATATATTTTTTTAATTAATATATTATTACATCATCACTTCCCCATTTATTTTTTGTCTTCTCAAAAAATAGCAGTGATAACAATTTGGGAAGCACAACCCATCATCATCTATAATATATAACTTCTTTAGTTTAACTTGTGTCACTCAGAATATTCATTTTATATATCATATTTATTCACAGGGGCGTAACCAGGGGGGGGGGGGGCGTGTGCCTCTCCTGGCCAAAACAAAAAAACCAAGATAAAAATTAAATAAACTAAAAAAATTGTTTTGATTAAAAATGGATTGCAGCAAATGCATGCTAATGGATGTCAGTAATTTAATAATTAAAGGAGCAAATGGGGGCCATGGTGGCCGTGCGGGCTAGAGCGTAGGGCTTTGGTCGCATGGTCTCACCACGGTTTGCGGGTTCGAATCCCGTCCGGGGGTGAGTTTTATTTCGTAGATAGAACTCCCTCCCGGGGCCATGGATGTCTTAAATAATTATATATAACACATTGACATGGCTAATATGCACCGTACGTAAAGCCAAAAAAAAAAAAAAAAAAAAAAAAAGGAGCAAATGCACGCTGTGGTTTCTGTGCTTTTAGAATTATTCTAAATGCACAGAAACCGCAGCGTGCATTAGCTGCTGCTGCGCTTTGTATTTTCGCTACTCATGTAAAGTCAGCTTAAGTATTAGAGTCAGTGGTTACCTCAGGGGGAGCTTCTAGAGGTCCGAGTCTCCCAAATTAATAACAAAAGGTCTGCAACGCTAACCACGGAAACTGCTGGCTGTGCCCCTGGGAGTCTATACCCTCCCCCCCTCCTCCCCCCCCCCCCCCCCCCCCCTCGCAGTCTAACTAAGTTATTTCATATCAGTTTTGACTAGATGTTTAAATATAAAAAACTCAATAAATATGTTCTATAAAAGGAAGATTCTGATTGACAAAAGGAATGTTAACATAAAGAACACATGTATTATAGATAATAATGGTGGGAGGGCTTCCCGAATCTTTGGTAATTGTTATTTTTTAAGAGGGCAAAATATAAATGGGAGAAGCGATGCTGTAATAATAATTATATATAACTTTTTCTACGGTAAGATGTAGTTCTCAAATGACGTGTGCATTACTCGCTCGCGCACGCCGTTGTTACGCCACTGAGTAAAAATGATCATGATTGTGATACATCAAGACTCAGAAGTTCAATAAACTCCTCGTCCTTCAATTATATTATATTGCTCTTTATTTCTTTGAAAATTTCTTCTTCCTTTTCTTATTTCCCAAATGTATTTTCCATTGTCAAGAATGTGAGAATGAAATGAGCTGGTCGATGAACTAAAACGTTTGGGAAGCCTTCAAAGGAAGACAGAATATAATTTTTTTAAATGTACACATAAAATGTTATATATAATATGTTATTACATCATCATTTCTTCCATTTATTTTTTAAAAACATCTAGTCGAAGGTTATATGAAATGGGTTGTTGTTTAAATATAGAAGTCGACTCAATAAATATAATATAAATTTAATTATAATTAACGAGACAAACTGCAATATCGGGAAAAATACTAAATATTATTAGATGAAACTTTCTGAGGGTCAAGTTGGCAACCTTGGAGACAAAATCAATCAGTTGTTTGAAAAAAAAAAAAAAAAAAAAAACATAACCACTTTTGTTCATTTCAAAATGGCAGCTCCTCTCGATATATTTTTGTTATCCGAAGATGTGAAACCGGCAGAAATTAACTTGAGAATGTTGAAGCGGTATGGTGAAAAGTGATTAAGCCGCTGAAAAGTGTGTATAAATAAATTGAACAGTTTAAATCGAGCAGAACAAGTGTCATCGGTATTCATCGCTCAGGACGACCGGTTGAAATTTCGACCAACTCGCTGTAAAATCGCATAAATGACCTTATTCGCGGTGACAGACGTATTAGTGTTAGGAGCATGCATTCGATCGAGGAGAAAACGCCAGGGTGGTCTCTTAAAAGGTGTGATTCTTTTTTTTTTGGGGGGGGGGGGGGGGGGGGGGGTGCTCCTGACCCCTTGAGGGGGTCGATCACATCACCCTGATTTGATCGGCGGGGAAATGGGTAATCTTTCACCTTTCTCCGTTTAATTTACCAAAACAATTGTAGTGTTGTGGACGACTGTGGACCGGCTCAATGGCTACGGTCCGCAGTCGTCCTTGGTCATAGGGCGCCTCTTTGGGGTTAGAAGGCTTTCTTAATTTTCCGCCAGGAGGAGACGAACCGACCAAAAGCCAGGTAGTCAGCCTCCGTCATCAGTCCCGGCAGGTCCAGTCCCAGGTACGATCCTGTCTGGCGTATCAGCTCCGCCCTGGACCCGTCGTATAGCGGGCATTCGAGGACTACGTGTTCCGCAGTCTCGACGCCGCCGAAGAGCTTGGTCCTGAAGTCGCCATGACCTGATAGCACCTGCGAAATCCACCAAAAGGTGTGATTCTGCTGAACGATAACGCCCCATAAAACGCAAGAGATCATCGAAAAGGGTTGGGAGTTGTTACCACATCCGCCTAGTCCCGACCTCGCGCCGTCCGAATTACATCTGTTCGGCCCACTCAAAGAGTTTTTATGCGGCACCAAGTTCGAAGACAATGATGCTGTCAAAAAAGCTGTAAACAAGTGGCTCCGTCAGTATGGTCAAGCATTTTTTACCACGGGAATTAAAAAGCTCCCAAAGCGATGAGATAAGTGCCTAAATGTTAGTGGAGCTAACGTTGGAAAGTAGTATAAGTTTCATTGTCCTTGAATAAAGTTTTTTGTTCATCTGATTCTGAGGAAATAGTTAAACTAAAGTACACAGTATTATAGATACTGATGATGGGAGTGCTTCCCGAAACGTTTGTAATTACTATTTTTTTGAGAAGACAAAATATAAATGAGAGAAGTGATGATGTAATAATATATTAACTAAGAGTTTCCTTATTCAACTCAAAAATTAATACCATGTTATGGTTAAACGAAAATATAATTATAGTTATCATTATTGTTGGTGAAGCTTTAAAAAAGAAAATTTAATTAAAGAGCCGATTAATATAAAGTTTTCGGACTGAAGTTTTCGGAGGAATATAGATGGCTGTGTACTTAAGTGACCAAATGAGGTAAGGTGAGATAATGGATGGAGCCTTGCTAACGACCAATCTGGAGGTAAGAGGGGGATAACTCCCGGCTAAATGAGCCACCTATATTGGATTTTAAGCCCCCTTCTCTCACTCTATCTCTCTCATTTCCAGTTAAGGACTGTGAATACAAAGTTTTTATCAGGAATTGTGATGGCTATCTTAATTAATATCAATTGATCAACTTGGTGATATATTTAAAAATTAATTCAAGACAGAACAATATTTTATTTATAGGAATATTTTCCGTCCTACTGATCCCAAAAATGAAAAAATTTAAAATGTTTGTATGAATGTATCAAAACGAAATTTATATGTGTATCCATAATCCTCTAAGGCAACACCTATTGATTAATTATTATTATTAATAACTGCCTAAATAATGAATGAGTCAACATGAAATTTTATATTTAAATTCAAAACCCCATAAAAACAGCACCTTATAATAAGCCATATAACTGCTAATGTAACGTATTGATATAAAATTTTGTATGAAGATTTAGAAACCACATAAGTCGAATATTGTGTTTTAGTCCAAATGTCTTTGGAGGGAGAGTGAAAATTTAATTGATTAAATCTTACTGAGCGGGTGATTCATAATCGACTTTTTAAAATTTGTTTTATTTATTGCAGTGATATTTTTGTATCATAATGTTTACCTTATATTTAATGTAAAAAGGAATTGTGAAACAAGAGACTGAATAAGGTGCTATGGGACATTTCAAAATAAAAGAAAGTACAAAGTTATGATTGACAGTATCTTTTCAACGTCGAGCTTCTGTCGTGTAAATAAAAAAAAATCAGTAATTGGCCAACTTTTCGGAGACTATTTATTTCCATCTTCAGACACAAACATTGTAATGTAAACATAAGATCACCATGCAGGGGCGTAGCCAGGGGGGGGGGGGGCAGGGGGGGGGGCACGTGCCAAGATTACGAAACCAAGATTACGAAAATTGTGCTTTACTTGTGTACAAAACAAGTCATATTACATTTATTTAAATATACATGAATTCAATCATTTCATTTCATCGTTCAAAATCTTCGTTTATGTTATACTTTATACCCTTGAAGCTTATTTTACATGCGCAGTAAAAATGCAAAGTGCAGCAGCAGCAAATGCACGCTATTGGATGTGAGTCATTTAATTCTAAAAGCACTGAAACCACAGCGTGCATTTGCTGCTCCTGCGCTTTGCGTTTTTGTTGTTCATGTAAAGTTAACTTAAGTATTACAGTCAGTGGTTACCTCAGGGGGAGCTTCTAGAGGTCCGAGTCTCCCAAATTAATAGCAAAAAATCTGCAGCGCTAACCACGGAAACTGCGGGCTATGCCCCCGGGAATCTATCCCCCCCCCCCCCTCCCTCCCCCTGTAGCCTAACTTTGCCCCCCCCCCCCCCCCCCCCCCCCCTGCTCAAAATCCTGACTACGCCCCTGTCACCATGGCAACCAGCGAAGAAACTAAGTTAATAAAAAAATAACTCATTTAGAGAAACAAAATGAGATAAAGATTAATTTTAAGGACCAATATGAATAGTAAATTCCATATTTGAAAAATAAAAAATACAAAAACAATTTTTGAAAGTTTAAACTAAATAATTCAGTATAACCTAAAAAGGCTTAATCAGGGGACAAGTTTCAACACTGATTAAATTCCAAATCAGTAAAACATTGTGAAGAGGATGCAGAAAGAAGAAAGGCAATTTAATAAGATTCAAAATAAATATGAAAGATACATAGAAAAATATCAATTTTGTAACTAATTTTACTAATGAACGCAAGGAGTGGAATCCACAGATGGGAATTTTTAACACGAAAAATTCTTGGAAGTTAAACATCAAATTGGAACCAAATGAAGTTAAAAGGTAAAAGGAACATCGAAGAATAATATGGATTAGTAAACTCAGTAAATTCTTTATTTCATTTTAATTCAGTTAGATACATTTTTTTATATATAATTCTTTATTACTAGAGTCATATTTTTATTAAAATAAACCTTTTTATATTTTATTACAACATATACCACCGTGCACCATGAAGAAGGAAATTAATAGTTTCCGAAACGGGCGAATACTGAGTTTTATATTTACATGACAGTACCTCAAAGTACAAAGTTATACTTTGGTGAAGTTTTTCCATGTAATATCTTCGTTTAATATTAATATTCATCTTAAATTTCTTCAAACTAGAACTCTCTTTGTCAGGACGATTTATAATAATATTCCAATTCATCTCATTAACAAAATAACACAAGAAATAACCTACAGAGCATTATTCAGTTGTAGGACTCAATATATTTTATTTGAATTTTGAAATCTCAGTTATAATTCGAAATCTATTATGTATAAGATCCATAGAGTTCACAGTCATTCCATCAATTTTAAAGGCGCTGTTTTGTTACTATAAATAACTCTTTTTCCTATCCTGATTCTCTACTTTAGTAACTAAGGTCAATCAATATTTGAGAAACTTCTTGGATTCGTATAATCTGATTTCCTTGAGTTTACATGATCATTTTGATGGCAACATAGTATAATTGAAGGCATCAAGAATGACATCTTGGTAGTAGTCAAAGATCTAATCCCACTTTTACATACTTGTGGTGTTTATATAGTTAGTTATTGTGACTAAAGCCTGGGATTTAACTACTAGATCAATATCGCCTACTACCAGAGCGGTCTTTCGTCATGGTGGAAATGAGCCTGATTCTACAGTGAGAGTCCTAAATTTCGCCTATCCAGGTTTATTCACCAGGAGTAGAAAAGACCCTCTCGCTTAACGTCCCGGTGTGCTCAAGTTTTTTTTTTTTAATTGGAGGATTTGAACCCGCGATCCTGAGCAAGGACGCTACCTCTGAGCTACAGGCGCCCTCTGCCTATATAGATATGAGGCTTTGATTTAAATTAATTTTAAATAAAACAAACTTATTTTTGAAATATTGTCTATTCCTCTAAAGATATTTACAAAACTACCGGTTTCGGCCTTACACCATCGTCAGATCTAGTTCTGAACTAAGTCAGTTTGCAGAGTCCGACCCTTCCAATATATCTCAGGTGAAAGGGTGCTATTTCAACTTGGAAATCCCTCGGCTGTTTATTATACTTAGAAGTTGTAAATTAATTTTGACAACCTCTAGTGGCGGATCTGAGAACTGTTTAATTTTGATTTTTATTCTCACCAATAAAGCTGTTTTGAATGGATTGAAAAAAGTTATACAATGAATCTCGTCAAAAAATGGCTTTTATCTAGTTATTTTCATGTTCTCAGTTATAAGTTGTACATTTGCGCACTGTTCGAATTTAATGTTAAAGTCAGGGAAGTATTCAATCTCACTGAAGACCTCAACTGCTTTCCGCTTCTCGGCATTTAATACGAATTCTTATCAGTTTAAAGTTCATTAAGTCCTGTGGTGACGGTAGGATGCTCATGGACCCATCTTGCCCCACAACGCGTCGGATAGTAGACACAAGGCAACGCACGCGGCACTTTTTTCGCACTTCCATTTGAAGCGCGAAGACTCCGCATGGATGTACGCCCATCTCCATTACTCAACATGATGCTATCCTCATGCATGGTGGCCGCGTCGGGCGATTCTCTGCCCCCGAGGCATGTCCTTGGTCCTCGAGAGCAGAACAGTTTTAAAAAAAGCCTCTTAAATTTTTCACCAAAAATTACATATATGATAAAATTGACGGAGGAGTTGATGGTGATGAGAAGGTTGCTGACGAAGACGAGTGAATCGAATATGGTCTCGTAGAATGCTTCCAGTATGTTGACCACCAGAGCGAAAATGTTACAGAGAACAAAGACAAACACAACACAGAGCAGCATTGTGGCAAGTCCTATTTCTTTCTTCTGTAATCTAGAGAGTCTCTGTCTCTCTCGGTTTGCTTTCCTCACCTAGAACAAACAGAAAAATTAATACTCTAAACAAGCTTTCTACATTAAAAAGTGGTATTTTTATCTGGACTGACCTCAGAATTACAAAGGAAACAGAATTACTCAAGGGCCAATTAGACCACATTCGACAAATAAACTAAACCCACCCACAATGAAAAAAATATATTAATATTTATGGGCTTTCATATATTTCTTCAACGTTATGTATTCTTTATTTATTTTTCAAGTGTATCTCAATTTTCTCGTATTTCCGGCTAGGATTCTTCGTGTTTTTATATATTTTTCCAGATTAAAAAAAAAAAAATGCGGAGTTTTTCAACGGAATTTTAGGTTAGGTTTCATGACTCATGCCCGGGCTTGAACTACGAGGTCATATCGCCTACTACCAGAGCGCTCTTTTGTCATTCTGGTGGACACGAGCCCGACTCGACTGGGGGAGTCCTAAATGTTGCTTACCCTAAATTTTTATTCACCTAGGGCAGGGGTCTTTAACGAGTACCTAACATCATACAGGCTCGGGGCCATCGCTTAACGTCCCATCCGAAGGACGGTGTGCTTAAATTTATTTTACCTCCTAGATAAAATGAACTAAGTGCCTCGGTCGGGTTTCGAATCCACGATCTTGAGCTCAGAAGACAAGCACGCATACCACTGAGCTACCGGCGCCCTCAAACGGATTTTTTTTTTGTGACCTGATTTCAAAAATGAAAAAAAATATTCTGTTTATGTATTTAAATTATAAGCTATCTAAATGTAAACATTCTTATGACGTATCCTATTACTTTGTTATGGTTTAACGGAAATAAATATTATTGTTATATGCGAATGGAGCGAGGGCTCGGGGTCGACATAAAAAAAAACAAAGTGACTATTGGACAACAGCACATTTCGTTCATAGCACCGACTGCATATATTATAAATTGCCTGACGAAATAAAAAATGAAACCAAAGGCATAATTAAAATAAATATGATCAAACAATTTCTTCTTTTAAAACAGTGGAAACGTTTTGTATATACCATACCTAATTAACAATTAATTATAAACAATTAAACACAAATATTGCATAGTAATATAAGATGTTGGCATCCATAAATCAAATGATATCCATTATTCTCGTCTCTTGCTTTGTAAACATTCTGTATTTATCATTTTTATTCAAATTAATTATTTTATTCTATTTCATTTTTATATGATTAAAAGAAGAACATCATTTGGTTATCTTATAATTTATATTTGTTCTTATTCCATATCTCTAAATTATTTTAAATTTAATTTGGACGTGCCCCCCTCCCTGGCCAGAGCAAAAAACCAAGATAAAAATTAAATAAACAAAAAAAAATTGTTTTTATTAAAAATTGATTGCTTGCAAGTTACAAATAGGATCTTCAAATTTCCCATGCGTCTGATTCCTAAATCAGCAATCACCTGTTACACAAAATCGTCATTTATGTTATACTTTATACTCTTAAAGCTGATTTTACATGCGCAGTAAAAATGCAAAGCGCAACAGTAGCAAATGCACGCTATTGGATGTGAGTCATTTAATTTTAAAAGCACAGAAACCACAGCGTGCATTTGCTGCTGCTGCGTGCTCATGTAAAGTCAACTTCAGTATTACAGTCAGTGGTTACCTCAGGGGGAGCTTCTAGAGGTCCGAGTGCGGGTTGTGCCCCCGGGAGTCTATACTCCCCACCCTCGTAGTCTAACTTTGCCCCCCCCCCCCCCCCCCCCCCCTGCTCAAAATCCTGGCTACGCCCCTGTTCATTTCTATATTATTATTATTAGGACCCTGAGAAATAAAAAACCCGTACAAAATAAAAGAGGAGAAAAAAGAAAGGGAAGTTTATTTTATTTTAGTTTTGTTTTGGAAGAGCTCCACCAGAGTCTTGTAGATGTTGAATTTATACAACATGAGCCCAGTAAAATAACAACAGGGAGCTTGGCATACATACTCGTACCATACATACATCCTACAGAACATCTCCGTTTTGTTATTTTTTTTATATTTCCCCAGCAAAAAAAGGAGTCGGTGAATCACTGGCGATGTACTTCCCCAGAACGACAAAAACAGTAGACCGTTCGCGCCAATAATTAATAATTCACTTACATAAGGGCTCATTATCATACTAATTTTCGTGTCAATAAATTCATTACATCGGCCGTTATGAAGGTTTTTGAGTTGATTCTCCTCCCCTGAACCTCCTCTTTTCTTCGGACGATTTTGCTGAAATTTAACAGCCTTAATGTCGTTTTGACTTTAAACATGAATTTTCATGTCGATATATTCGTAAGATCGGCAGATATAGGTTTTTTTAAATTTTTTTTATAGCTCTCTCGGCGCCATCTGACAGCCGCAACACAAGGGGGTCTGGGAGCGCCAGTCAGTCCCGCAAGGAACCAGAGGCTGTCGCCCCCAGACACCCACAGCAACAAATAAATAAATATTGTAATAAAACCATACTTTATGTTATGTACATCCTCTTTCCCCGACGATGAGCGGGCCGGGTGATTAACCGGAGCACCCGTTAAAAAAAAAAAAAAAAGATATTGGGGTTTTTGAGTTGAGCCCTTCTCTGATCCTCCCTACCCTTCGGCTGAATCCGCTGAAAATTAACAAGATTTGCCCTTATGGGGTTTTGAATTTACATGTGTTTGTGCCGATACATTCATTCTATCGGTAGTTATTATAGTTCTTTTGTTATGCCCCTCCGCCCTACTCTTCCATTCATTCGATTTGCATGAAAATCAGTCGGTATCCTCCTGAATAAACATAAAACTTCGTGTCGATACATTCATTCTATTGGCAGTTATTAGAGTTCTCCTGTTACGCCCCTCCGCCCTATTCTTCCATTCATTCGATTTGTATGAAAATCAGTCGGTATCCTCATGAATAAACATAAAACTTCGTGTCGATACATTTATTCTATCGGCAGTTGTTAGAGTTCTTCTGTTACGCCCCTTCGCCCTACTCTTCCATTCATTCAATTTGCATGAAAATCAGTCGGTATCCCCCTGAATAAATATAAAACTTCGTGTCGATACATCCATTCTATCGGCAGTTATCGTGTCCTCAGACACACACACAGACAAGATTTTTTTTCTTTAATTTTATGAATGTAGAGGTCGGAAAATAGGAAATTGACTGATTAAATAACTTCCCCTATGAGGGCGCCGGTAGCTCAGTGGTATGCGTGTTTGACTTCTGAGCTCAAGGTCGTGGGTTCGTAACCCGACCGAGGCCCTTAGTTTATTTTATCTGGGAGGTAAAATAAACTTAGGCACGCCGTCCTTCCGATGGGACGTTAAGCGATGGTCCCGAGCCTGTACGATGTCAGGTACTCGTTAAAGACCCCTACCCTAGATGAATAAAACTTTAGGGTAGGCAACATTTAGGACTCCCACAGTAGAGTCGGACTCATGTCCACCAGAGTGACGAAATAGCGCTCTGGTAGTAGACGATATGACCTCGTCGTTAAAGCCCGGGCATGAGTCATAAAACTTAACCTAACTTCCTCTATACTTCTGCGACACATTGGATGGATGTTTAGTGATTATTCCCGATCATGTACGATGCCAGGTACTCGTTAAAGACCAGGTCATGCAACATTTTGGACTCCCACAGTAAAGCATGGCTCATGTTCACCAAAGCCCTCTGGGTAGGAGGCGATGATCTCTTTGATAAAACCCTGGCTTGAGGCACAATTTCCTAAATTGGCCTAAGGGAAGAGTTATTAACTCAAAAACGCTAATAACTGCCAATGTAAGGAACTTATCGACAACAAATTTAGTATGAGAATTCAGGCTCTACGTAAATGAACTTTTGATTTTTAGCCAAAATGGTTGATTGCTTTTTGAGGTTCACTTATATATTTTTCAATTAAGTCTCAAGAAACCATTTTAATATTCGCGAATGTTCGTTTTAATAATTATTTATATTTTAATTCATTTAATGATTTGCATCTAATTTTTATTTGCTAGCTTTAATTCTCGTTGTTTATTCCTTTTTCGGTAATTTACATCATGAATACATTTTCAGTAATTACTTTAAATTAAAAAATTACAGCTTTGAATATCCTTTGTTCGCCCTCATTCTCTTTTATACTCCCCTTTTTTTTTTTTATAAAAAAAAAATGAAGAAAAAAAAATCCCTCGCTCTTATCAAAAAAGCTTCTGAGAAAGTCCAGGTTTAACAAACAAAATATTTTTCATAGAATACCTACCTACTTAATGTTTTTCGTAAATGAAAAAAAAATTATTCATTTAAAAAATATACCTTATATTTCAAATAATATAATTTCAGGATAATACCTAGTCCTGAAAAGTAGAAAATAAAAATAATTGTTTTCTTTCTGTAGGCGATCGATATCGGTTTTAATACCAAACCACGTTTATTCACGTAGAGTAGGGGGTCTTTAACGAGTATATGGCTCGGGATCATCGCTTAACGTCCCATCCGAAGAACGGCATGTTCATCATTTTTTCACCTCCCAGGTAAAAAACCAAAGGGCCTCTTCCTAGTTTCGATTAATATTTATATTTTTTTATAATTAGGGAAATCAATGTTTTAGACGCTATATCTCTGCAGATTGGTCCTACTTCAAATTTGACAACAATTATTTATCTAAAATTTCATGTGGAACATTTTTTGTAATAAATAATTTTTCCATAGAACCATTTGTTTTCACATAAATCAAGCAAACGTCTGAAAACAATGACATGATATATGACAGGCAAATAGACAGTAAACAACTTAACTCATCTAGATGAAATTTTGATATAATACAGTCACCGTAATGAGGCATATGTACCAAGTTTCGCCTCCTACCTCTACTAGAAGCGACTGAAAAAGCCATCGGCAGATTTCATGTCACCAAACCGAATCAATATAAGTTATATGAAAATGAAATTAAACAGCTATATTTCAGTAAATTGAGAGTTGACCTAACAGGTATTCCAGTAACTGGAGAGTTGACCTAATACGTATATTCCAGTAAATGGAAAGTTGACCTAATCCTAGGTGGTTTTCAGTGAAGTGCCCATTTTCAACATTAATTAATTATTTTACTGAGAATTATGAATAGTTAATTAGGAGAATTTGCAAGTTGAGAGCCACCAGGTAGGCTGGGTTTTACTTGGCATCTCATTACATTAATATAATTATTAATTAATTGATTCTTAATTATATGCATCAATAATGCATTGCATAAATACACTGCACTACTTACCTGTTTCTCAGAATATAATAACGTTCTAGATTATTGAAACAGTAAATTTATTTTATTTTGTTCTAAGTTAAATAAATAAAAGAAAATTTAGTATGTGGATAATTCCACGTCAAATGTACGACGAATTAAGGGTCACCATCTTGGGTTTAATTCAAATTTGGCAAGCAGTTTTCTTGTCTGAAAATATGAAGTTTCTGAAAATTTGGAGCCATTACCTAAACAATTGCACCGTACAGAGCAATTCTTCTGAATTTTTCAATTTTCCAAATTGAAAAATAGAAAATTAATTTCTGCAATACAAAATGTGATTTTTAATGAAACAAAAGTTTCAAAACACATAATTGATCAGAAATTTTCCGTAGAATCCAATGCCGTTGGTTATTTTGCACTAGCTCGACGCGCAAGCGCAGAAAATACAAAAAACTGTTTTTTCTTTAAAAATTCATATCTGAAAAGTAGGTGCTTCGAATTGGCTGGAAATTACAGAAACGTTGGGTGGTAATATCTACCTTGAGATGTCATTACGCGCAATTTTTAAATGGACCCCTTTCCCGTGGCATTTCAACGAAATTCATATATTTTCATAATTTACCAGAGCTTTCTCCCATTTAGCATACATGCATCGCTATATAACTTATATTCGGTGTCATACTCGAGTTTACCAAAAAATTTCCAATCAAATATGTAAATTTGAATTATTATTTCGCTCATTTTTTACAAAGTACTAGAAGTTTAAACGAAACAAAAAAAATTGAAAAAATTTTTTTTTTAAATGTAAGTTTTTTAACTGAAAGAAAGTTTTAGGCGTAAAATGATGATTATGATAATTATTTTAATTCATGTTTGAAATAATTTTCATCATAATATTTATAATCCAAGATGGTGACCCTTAATTCGTCGTATATTTGACGTGAAATTACCCATGTACAATCTGCGAGATGCCGAAAATTTTTTCAATTGAAAATGGTGGTTAAATAAATACACTTTTACAAAGACCTATAAGAACGACACCTATTGAGGCTTAAAACTCGAATAACTGGGGTTGTAATAAATGTATTGACACAAAATTCATAGAGCTTTATAAGGATGACACCTATTTTAATTGTATGTTATGTTCAAGAGATTTGCGAGATCAAAATTCACATAATTAATATAATTAAGTTAGTATACTTACTGGGCAAAAAAAAAGGGGGCAAAGTTTATCTTGAAAGTTGTGCTATCTCTTATCTCTGAACCAACCTAAGTGCCGTCCCATTTCGCCTTAAGTTGGCGCTCTAAAAACTAAGCTACTGAGGTTCATTCTACATATCGAAGTCCCATTTAAAGGCTGTAGCCAGACATATTAACCATTTAACAGCTATGAGCATTAGGTTAGTAGTCAACCAGACTAACTCGGTCATAGACTAAAGCCCCTTATAATGAGGGTAACATTAACCACTTAACCACTACAACCCCCTCTTAGCTTTCTATCCATTCTACTCTAAGTATTGCTCCCAGCCACCCAAAAATATGAGGAATAAGTCCAAAACAATTGTTTTTGAGATATTTGGCTACCTTCATTGATAGCTGTAACAGAAATCACATAGGAATGGTGAAAAAACGGTACAAAAAAACTTGTGTAATGATGCAATACCATGTTCAGATTATGTAAGTAATAAGGGATGAGGTTCACAAAACTCATATTGTTGCAAAATAGGATATGACCTATCATATAATGATAGACAACACGTTTTCAAAGCAGCTTTCTCAGTTGTTATTCGATCTTGAAAAAACTCTTCAACTTAATACATAGTGTGTTATTTAAGCACCATTTTCAATTAAGTTTCATCTGGGCTAGTACTATTCCAGTACGAGTATTGTAAGTGTGAAGAAGGCTGAATATAGTGAGAGGTGACTATTTCACACAAAAAAAAAAATAAATAAATAAAAATGTACTCTGATCTGTCACAAATTTTATTATTTTATATTAGCCGGCTTTCGAGAATGTCCTCATCAGGCAGTCTGATAAAACATTTTTTTAAAAATCATTTGAAAAAGGTTTAAAAGTAAGGGAATTAATTTAAAAAATATATATATATATATATATATATATATTTTATATATATTATTTTAAAATAATATTGTCCAACAAAAACTATTAAAAAATTAATAATTCAAAGTTCATGGATGTAAACAGATGCCTGTTCTCTGCCCGAATCACAACTAAGATCTATTCTCATCCATGAAATTTCAAACTGATAATTTTTGAATCGTTTATATATATATATATAAAACTATTCAAAAATTATCAGTTTGAAATTTCATGGATGAGAATAGATCTTAGTTGTGATTCGGGCAGAGAACAGGCATCTGTTTACATCCATGAACTTTGAATTATTAATTTTTTAATAGTTTTTGTTGGACAATATTATTTTATTTTATATTTATTTATTTTTATTTTCTCATTACATTCTTTATCACTACTTATTCACCCTAAAAATTATTATTATCATCCTAGTTAATAAAAAAAAAGATAAAATAATGAAATTTTCTTATGAAGAGTACTTAAGTGTGAAAGTTGACTAATATTTAAACTTTAAACTAAGTTTGTTTATTTTAATTATTTCTTAAAATATTTTTTAAAAATTTATTTAACATATGTATATATAATTTTTTTGGTTGTCCACTTATGCATTTATGTGTTACGTTTTTCAAGTTGATCTAAAGAGATAAATGGATTAATAAAATTATGTTTTTTTAAATGTTTTTATCAGATGAGGGCAAACCTGAAAGCCGGCTTGCTTTTATTATAATGAAATTTGGGAGATTTTTATTATTTGTGTTTTAATTTTGTCGATAGATTGTTCATCACATTCTATAATACCGAATATATGTATATATATAAATAAATAAAGGACACAATTTAACCGTGTCATTTTATACCTGCCGATATATGGCAGTGTTGAGCACCGCCAGAAAACTGAAGGGTATGAAGTATATGAAGAGAAGATAGAGCCAATGGACATAGATGGCAATGTAGAGCCGGTTGTGACGTAGCTGTGTGGGCACCGGTTCGTAGATTGTCTCATTGGTGGTTGGATCAAATCCGGCGGATACTCCCACTTCCCAGAACCTGCACAGGTTGTACAGGATGGAGAAAGAGATGACCAGGATCACGTAGAGACGAGCTCGGCCATAGGTGCAGAGGAACCTTGCACGCAGTGGATGACAGACTGCGATGAACCGTTCAAATGTTACTGTCATCGTTAGGTACACGCTTATCTGCAACATTAGGTTATAAATAAAACATAAAAATTAACGACATTGTTTTTTCATATTTTTTCTGAAGTGGGATCTGTCCCATTTAGATCATATCGACTAAAAAAAATATGACTAAACAATTGATTATATTCACTGAATCTTTCAATTATGAATGCACATCATGAATTGTATACAATTATTTGTTATATTCCCGGTACATGGATCTACTACTAAAGTGCATTTTCAACACTATAATACACTTCAAATTGTATTTTTTTTTTAAACTTTGGCCTGCACACCTTCGATATTCGCATGGTGGGGGCACCTTCAGTGCGGCTATCTCTCCTGACTGCTCTGACTGTCAGAGCACAGAGAGCAGCAGCCCATGGTACCGCTCCGTACTCCTTTACATCGGGGTTCTCTCCCTGTCACTTCAAGAGCGGCAGAAGTTGGAGAGTACCCACCGCCAATTATATTTTATTATATAAATCGATATTCCGCAAGAATTGCAGTAACTGCATCATATATGGAGAACCAATTTTTAAAACCGCTGTGAATTAATGTATTAATGAAACAATATCAGAAGATACTTTAATATTGTCACCATATATATTAATTGATACCCTTATATCCCTACCTATCCCTAATACACTACCAATCACAATTCCTGTAGGAATATATTTATTTTAGAGGGATAAATCCTTATGACCTACATATAAGAAAATATGTAATAATGTAATATTAAAAAATTATTAATTTGTAATTAATAAAGCCACATGGGCCAGTATAGAAGTCTGTAGAACGTTTCGAAGGAATATATTTTATAGAAAGTTCTAGAACCAATGGCCGACCTAGGGACCGACCAGGTTCCAGTCCTCTATATTTAAAATAGGTTTTATTTCTAGGTCGCCATGGATAGACAATTATATATATATATATATCATTGTAAGTTATAAATATAAAATAATTATGTAAATACCTGTTTATAGAGAAAAGAACCAAATTTGTAAATGGTCCCTTCTGGAATATGGATCCAGAAGGTTCCATGGGCCTATATAATCAATCCATCATTCACTAGATCACTCACTATTACCCTGTATTAGATTCACTATTGTAAATTCCTTGTAGCACTTTCTGTTCATTTTTATTATATTGTTCTTATATCCAGTTTCTTTTCCTTCTTCTTGTGTGAGCCGTTGCCCTGTCCACCATTATTGTGAGTACTAAATATATAAATAACTTTATAACTTGTCTGATTTCTTTATTTTATGTTACGCTCTACTGTCCTTTTGCGCACTCTGCCCTTTTTCCGCTTCCTTATTCTTATATATATATATTTAATAAACCGTAACAATATATTCTGTAATCATTAGATTACTTTATTATATTTAACACCCCCAGCTACCTATTCGTTTTTAACGGAGTTTCATGTTTGCCGACCTCCAGATTCCAAATATGAAAAACAAAATCCTATCTGTTCGTGTGTCTGTGAACACGATAACTCCCGACAGAATGAATGTATCAACACCAAATTTTATATGTGAATCTAGATCCATCTAACAACAACCCTTATTTTTTTTTCACCCAAATCGAACAAAGGAAAGGGGATTAGAAGGGAGGCTTAACACAAAAGCACTAATAACTGTAGTTGTAATGAATGTATCGACATGAAATTTCACATGTGAATTTAAAAAACCCTATAAGGACGACACATTATTTTTCATCGAAATCGGCAGAAGGGAAAACGTGGGCTCAATTCAAAAACCATAATAACTGCCGATGTAATGAATTTATCAAAACAAAATTTAATATGAAAATTTAGGAGCGCCTATGTTAATCAATTGTTGAATGTTAGAGCAACTGTCGACTGGTGATTACATAAACAATGTTTGAATAGTGACAGCAAGAAGAAGTCAAAAACTTCGCAATGCTCTCTTGGAAAATGGCGAAATTCAGATACATCAATTTGTGAGAAAGCCGACACAGTATGTCGAATAAATGTTTAATTTTTTTATTTCTTATTCTGTTTCTCAATAAAGTTATTTGAAAGTGTGTTGTATATACAGCCAGTAACAAAAATGTTCGGACGGTTTGATTTTTCAATAAAAAATTATAATAATTAAATGCACAAGTAATAAAAAATAATTTAAAAAAATAATTAAAGCCATTTTTCAATCAAGAATAAGAATTCAAAAGTGGGTTAGGATAAAGGAAAAACAGCTTTGATTAGAACAAATAAATATTTTAATTTAATAAATTTTATAACAAGTAATGTAGGTAACAAAAATTTTCGGACAAAAATGTAAACAACTATAAATAAATTCAATGTTTTTTTTACGATTTCACAAATTCAAAAACCATAATGTTAATTAATATTTGGTTGGGTACCCTTTTTGTGTAATAACATCTTTCATTCGATCCGGCATTGATGATGAAACTAATTTTTTGGTGAAATTTGGAGATATTTTACCCCACTCTTCTAATAACTTTTGTTTCAATTCGTTTTTTGAAGCAATGGGTGTTAATCGAATTTTCCTGTCGAGCTCACCCCATACGTGTTCAATTGGGTTGAGATCGGGCGATTGGGGGGGGTTTCATAACTTTAGGGCAGTTATACAAAAGCCAAGTACGTACCAATTCACAGGTGTGTTTCGGATCGTTGTCTTGGTAAAAATGAAAAGTCCGTAAAATCCCAAGTTTTTCAGCACTCTTTTTCAAATTGCTCCTTAGTAATTCGGCATAAACTTTTCCAGTCATGGTGGTTTCAATGAAAACCAGTTCACCAATTCCACTAGACGCCATACACCCCCACACCATCACTGAGCCACCCCCATGTTTTACTATTGGTTTTAAATTTTTTGGATTCAGCTCCTCATTACGCCTTCTCCAAATTTTGTCGCGACTGTCGGGACTAAATATATTAAACTTACATTCAAAAGTATTTGCTTGCAATAGAACAAACCGCAATAATAAAATATTCTTGTATCTTGTAACTCTTCACAACATAAAAAGAAATCTCAGGTCATGTAATGTCAGAAAACTAGATTTTTGTGATATGACGTTGGAAGAGAGCGACAGCAGCGCTGACCCTCGGCAGAAACCGTCCCTTCCCCCTACTCTATCCCCTCCACCTTCCCTCTAAAGAAACTAAATACCCAATTTTTCTAATTTAAACGTTTTTTCTCCGATATTTCGACAAATAAATGTTTCCAGATCATGTCCGTTTACTTCCATGTAATATATGTATACATATACTATTACTTTATTTTGTTTACTTCCCTATACATATAATATATGTATACATAATAATATGTACTAAAAATTTTGTAATCGTGTGAACATCAGAGATCAATTGCATGCGTGTGTTTATGTGAGAGCTCAAACGCTTTGACCTGACATCGTACAGGCTCATGACCATCGCTTAACATCCCATCCGAAGGACGGAGTGCTTAAGTTTATTTTACCTCGCAGATGAAAGACATTACTCCAAAAAATTTCTGAATTATTCTGGAACTCTTTTGCGAAGCTCAATCTTTTTTTTATATTTTTTTCACTCAGAAACGGTTTTTGGTACTCTCCCATTATATCCTGCTTCTTTTAGAATTCTTCGAACATTTTGTGGGTGAACTTTCTTTCCCGTTTCTCTGTATATCTCGGCGACGATCTGAGGTGCACTCCTCGAGGGCTTGTTTTTAATTTTCCGGACAACGCTACACCTTTCTCGGTCGTTTAATACTCTTGGACGGCCAGAGGAAGATTTCAAATCTATCCGATCCTCGTGCTTATACCTTCGAATTACATCGGCTACGGTGCTTTTACTCCGGCCCACCGATTTTGCGGACACTTAATCCTTTTTCATAATTAAAAATTATTATCTGTTGAACTTCAAAAGATGTTCGACCCATCTTGACAGCAGGAAATACAAATAACTACTGAATGCAGTAATAGAAGGATATAAACACATTTTATTTGTTCGGTATTAGCGGTTGGTTGAGAAGGGATTAAAGATCATGATCAGAGTCGCATTTGTTTACAAAACAAACAACAGGTGTCCAGAAAATTTTGTTACGTGAATTTCTTGTCTTCAATTATTAATGCAAAATTTCCTATTAGCTGTAAATGTTTAATTAATTGTTTTACGGCGTTTTGAAATGATTGATGATCTCGAAATTTAAAACTTTGCTTGAATTAAATATTTTGCCATATAACTATGTGTAACTGCAAAAGAAAAACAAAATTATAAATTGTCCGAAAATTTTTGTTACTGATTGTATATATATAACTATACTACAGTAAATTCAATTTGAAAATATTACAAAATATATTAAAGTTACATCTAATATTGTTTCATTAATAGAATTTGAAGTTGAAATGCTATTTACCAGTAGATCCATGGATAGGGAATATAACAAGAAATTGTAAATAATCCATAATCCAAAATAGTGCATTCATAATTGAAACCTTCAGTGAATATAATAAAATATTTTGTCGATATGATTCTAAATAAGGAGCCCTTTTTTAGTTCCTTACTACTTTACTACAATTCACAAAAAACTAGTCACATATGAAATGTACTCACAATCATGTTGAAAACAAAATGAAATTAGGTCTAGTGTATAGGAAATGAAATTTCATTTTTTTCAAATGAAATTATAGCAAGTAATTGAATAAGATATGAATAACAACTTAAAAAAAAAAGCAAGAGGAAGATTTTAATTATTTGCAGCAACAGAAAACAGAACTAATTCATAAAAAAATAAATATATAAATGCAAAATGTTCCTAGTTGAAGAAAATAACTAACGAATAAATAAAAGAATATTATTAACTTTATTTAAGAAGAATAGTCTTTCTTTGTATTTTATTCAGTTAAGCGTTAATAATAAAGAAAAAAAAATAAGGTCACGGTGTCTCAATGACTACTTCATTTTATAATGAAACTGCCTTTTAAAAAATAATAAATATTTAAAATTGTACTTCAACTCTGATATATTAAATAGAGTTGAGTGACAACAGTGTTTCCACTCTAGCGTGTGATTTACATTTAATTCCATTCTAACAATTATTTTTATATTATAATACACAGAAATTATTTTAATGCAACGCAATGTGTTAAAAAAGAAAAATGGTATACACGACAGCACTAATTGACAAAAGAAATTACCAACAAAATATGTTTGCTTTATTTATTTTTAAAGTGATTTTTACTTTTTGTATCATAACCAAAAACTGTAAGGAATTGTCCAACTAATTAATATTTATACAAAATATGGTGTAAATCTGAGACATATATAGTGTACCATCCAAACAAACAAACTCAAAGCTTGCTGTCTATTATGTTTTTTAAACAATGATCAAGAGCTTGCTGAAGTACCAAACCCATATTACTGTTAACTTCTGACTTACCGTTTGAACAATTGTTGCAATGGGAAAAATAATCGGACTTAGGAGAGGGTAGATCTTGTAGAAATACCCATAGAGGTAGGCAGTGTCGGTGTACTTGTAAAGAGCGGGGAATCCAAAGAGGAACATAGAAGTGAGAATGAGTACGGTGTCACATTTAGCAAGAGCAGTGAGGAGGAAGTTGATGGAGGACCTCATCTGAGGTCGGGTCAAGATGATGATACTGATGATGTTACCCATGATCCCCATCAGACCGATCACATTCAGCAAAATACCTGACAAAACAAAATGGTTACATAAGGGTAATTATCATAAATTGATAACAAAACATGTTCAGCTCCTTTTATTGGTAAGAAAGGTCTAAACTTGCAAAAATTTCCAAAGGTCTAAAATTGCGTCATCCTCAGTGGCACATCTCCTGTCGGAGTTGGTTTTCCCATCCGAAGGACGGCATGCTTAAGTTTATTTTACCTCCCAGATAAAATAAACTAAGGGTCTCGGTCGGGTTGAGCTACCGGCGCCCCTATTACCTATAATAAAACCATATATGAAAACTCGTTGCTACTCGTTACAATTTATACATTATTTAGAAATATTTAAATTTATTTTTTTTATTATATTTTTTGTTTTAAGTCATATTGACGACGAGGGTCATTGATACCTGACTGTTCAAATCAGTATGGGATCCCATAGAGAAACCAGGGGGCAAACGATGGGGCACCCCGCACAGTACCCCGTGAGCGTCCCAAGTAGGCCAGGGGACAAGCTACGGCACAACCGGGCGTCTCTCTTTAGACATTGGGCTTAGGGAGGTGTGCTTGTATGGGGCCACCCTCCAAGACTGGGGCTATATCAGTCCAGAGATCCCGGCGGAGCCGATCAAGCTCCACAATTCAGCCAGAGATACTCCAGGGGCCCCGCCCCGCCACCCCTTCCGCCCCCTGGAGAAATCCCATTATTTTACATTATTAATTTATTATACAACTTAGCACGTGAGACTTTTTCATCGCAAATTGCAAGTTTATTTAGTTGCAATTGTTTCTGCGTAAGAGCGCTTACAAAGTTTCAATCACATAAACACACACATCGACAGACATATTCGCGAAAATGGTCAAAACGTACTGAGAGGACTTTGAAACTTGAAAATCCAACAAAAACTTGATCTCGGATTTTCATACGATTGTAATACTTCCTATAGATATAAAAAAGTAAAAATGGTGTTCGCATAGTATTAGGTTTCGAAGATCGACTTGTCTTAAAGTGTGTTTATTTACTACTTCTACAAAATGGCTGCTTGAAGTATTGTTTTATTGTTGGTTTTTGTTTAATTCCATCTTACGCAGTATGGAGAGAGTGGATGCAGCCATCTTGGATGGCTGATGATATGACATAAAACTCGATTTAGAACCATTAAGATCCCATTTTGTTCTTTCCCGATACGACCACTCGTACAAGTGTCAGGGTAAGGTAGTTAGGTTAGGTTTTATGACACATGCCCGGGCTTTAACTACTAGGTCATATCGCCTACTACCAGACAGCTCCTTCGTGACACTGGTGGACATGAGCCCGACTCTACTGTGGGAGTCCTAAATTTTGCCTATCCCAAATTTTTATTCACCTAGGGCAGGGGTCTTTAACGAGTACCTGACATCGTACAGGCTCGGGACCATCGCTTAACGTTCCATCCAAAGGACGGCGTGCTTAAGTTTATTTCACCTCCCAGATAAAATAAACTAAGGGCCTCGGTCAGGTTTCGAACCCACGTTCTTGAGCTCAGAAAACAAGCACGCATACCACTGAGCTAACGGGGTCCTCTAGGGTAAGGTAGCGATTATCTCTCATTCATAATGGATTTCACTTCCCCAGCCATACGAAGTATAGGGGATGTTATGTAATAGGTCAAAAATTCGATGTTGAGTTTTTACTGGAATTCCATGCTTTTTGATCCATTGATTTCAAAAATGAATAAAAAACTTTCTTTTGTGAACAAGAGATCGAGAATGGTAGAATTTTGCCGATAGAAAGAATGTGAATTATGGATTATTTCTTAAATGTTCAAAATTTATAATAAATTGTTTTATTTGAAATTTAAGTCCTTTTACATAGGCAACGCATATTCAGTTTTTTTTTTTTTTGCAATTAGTAGCTTTTTCCCCGAGTAACAACAAAGTTTCTTCTTTCTCGCCAACTTTTTTCCCTCAAACTTTGTTTTTAAACTAAATCCTCCACTTTTTTCTTCTCATAGGGATATTGAACAAAAAAAAAAAATTATTCACATCAACCGCTTTATTTATGGGGGATTATAGAGTACGCACGTGTCTAATTGTTTAAACTTTCAATTTTACTTTCCCATGAGTATACGAAGTATAGAGGAGGTTTCTTAAACGGTCAAAAATTCGATGCAGAGTTTTCAACGGAATTGCATGTTTTCCAACCTCCTGAATCCAAAAATGAAAAAAAAAAAAGTCTGTGTTTACCGAGAGAATGAATGTATCGATATGAAATTTTATATGTGTATCCAGAACCCTTTAAGGACGACACGCCTTTTCAGCCAAATCGGATCACAATACAAAAAGTTTAAAAATTGCCGTTGTAATTGCTGATACTTTATTATCTTATTTATTGAAAGATTTTAATTATATTATTTCCAAAGTTATTCTATCAGGTATGGGTTAGGTTTTATGACTCATGCCCGGGCTTTAACTACGAGGTCATATCGCCTACTACCAGAGCGCTCTTTCATCACTCTAGTGGACATAAGCCCGACTCTACTGTGGGAGTCCTTAATTTTGCCTACCCTAAATTTTTATTCAACTAGGGTAGGGGTCTTTAACGAATACCTGACACAGTACAGGCTCGGGACCATCGCTTAACGTCCCATCCGAAGGACGGCCTGCTTAAGTTTATTTTACTTCCCAGATAATATAAACAAAGGGTCTCGGTCGGGTTACGAACCCACGTTCTTCAGCTCAGAAGTCAAGCACGCATACCACTGAGCTACCGGCGCCCTCTGCCCAATATTTATGGATCTAAACCAACAGAATCTGCTTCTTTGTTGCTAAATGATGGTTTTTTGTGGACTGTCTGATGATGAGGGCAACCTTGAAAGCCGGCTAGCAAATATCAATAAAATATGAGACAGGTCAGACTATATCTTATTTTACAACTTGTGAAATAAATTTTTGACGTTCGATAGGTTTCGGAAGAAGAGTAACAACGTAATTGGTTAATTTTATTTCTGGGGAAGTACACTGTCGGTGGTTAAGCGCCGACTGTTTTCCTTTTCTTAGGGGATGTAAATAACGGTATTATTGGTTATTTACACAACATCCATGAAATAAAATTCTCCCGGACCGGATTCGAACCCACAACCCAAAGTCCTACCAAAGTCCTACACACTAACCACCATTAATTTTACTTACCGTACATGACAAACTCAAATGTGGCCGTAAGGTCTGAAGAGACGATTACTTCTACAAAGGAGATGTTTGTCTCCAAACTGAAGTTGGTTTCGTTCATTGTATCTGCTACTTCTTCCAATGGTAGTCGTCCTGTTCCATTATGTTGTAGTTAAGTTTGGGTTTTATCCACTTATTTGTATAGCAGTGAAAAGTCTTATCCAGGAGCATTTGAGAAGTACTGCAATCGGGAACATCTTCATTTCTACCTTGTATAAATCATCCTGAAACATACAAAATACATTGATAAAATACTGTCTAAAATGATTCATTTATGTACTTCAGTAGGTCATACTTGTACTCATTATTGATCTAGAATGACCCGAAACCAAGTTCCATTTTGTAACCTTAATATTCGAATTAACTTATTTTTTCTTTCATGATAGATTTTTTTTATTAAGTTTTCGTTTAAATCTGTTAATTTTTTTTTTTTTTTTGTCTTTTATTTATAAGATACAATTGTTGCTAAGGTGCAACAACCAGCATCTATGATGGTATTGATATGTTGGCGTGAAGGGCATGTGAGAGGAAGGCCACCCAGTGGTAGGTCCTCGGGACGAAAATTTATCTTAATTATTAGGACAAGAATAGAAAAAAAATAAATAAATAAAGAAATAAATAAAAAGGAATTGAAAGACTTTTTGATGGATGGGTGAGAGAGAGGATGAAAGTAAAGTAAAATTATGTAAAAAAAATAAAAAAATAAATTTAAGAACGAATATGATTCAAGGTGGCAGTAAGTCGCGGTTCCATCTTCACTTCAACTTTCGTGGGGGGTTTTGTGGTAAGTGTTGTGAAGATAAAGTACGTATTTCTGGGTTTGTATGTGTGTAAAGTTTTCTAAAAACCGTATGTAAATTTTAGTAGTTTTTATAAAAAAATAACCTGATTCATTCGTTTGGTGTTCAAAAGTAGATTTCATTCAGTTAATTTAATGTTTTTAATAATCGAAAAATTGTTTTAGATAGTATGTAGATCAAAAAATCGGAACTATACATAATATGAAGAGGGCTGATGTAGTGACAAGTGATTATTTCACAGGTTGTAAAATAATAGTTTGACCTCTCATAGATTTTATTAATACTTGTTAGCCGGCTTTCGAAGTTGCCCTCATCATCAGGCAGTCTGATAAAATAAACTTGTTAATATGTTTTAATAAATAAGAGTTAAAAAAATTGAAATAAATGTATATAAAAAAAATATATATAAAAACTATCTAACAAGAATTCAACAATTTAATATTTCATGGATGGGGACAGATATGTTATTCCTGTACCGCATCTGAGTCACAACTCGTGTTTTTTTGTTTATTTTGTGAAATTTACAATATTTTTTACTTTATTTTTCATTGTTTCACAATATCTATACGCTAACTGAATCTATACTTCATTAAACTTTGCCAAGGATTTAACATGGATTGTAATTTCTAAGTGCGGGTGGTGAGAAAACTGTATTTACCCTGACCTAATTAGTAAAACTAAGATTAGAACAATCGTGACGAAGCCCCAATCTGCCAGCACCACCTCTCTCATTTAATGGAAGAACAGAACCCGGATCCCATTAGCGTGGCTATCAGGTAGAAGTGTATATACCCAACGACTTTTATAATAATGAAGTTAGGTTTTTCAATGAGAAGTCACAGCTGTACTGAGGGGCATACAAGAGGGACAAGTTACTGTTTACATCAGTTATGGAATCTGTTATATGCCAATGTCCAAACTCAGTCAATGAAAGGCAGTAGCATAGCGAGGCAGGCTGAGGCCAGTGGGCAGCTCGACAGTGCGCCCCCCCCCCCCCCCCCCCCCCCCCGTATACAAACCAATTGGATTAAAAAATGACAATTTAGGAGTTTGTATGAGAAATAACAACACACAATAAGTACGGAGAAAACAATATATATTTTGAAAAGGAAAAACGAAAAAATTTAATATCAAAAATATTTTTTTCTTATAGGTTTAGGTTAGGTTTTATGACTCATGCCCGCGCTTTAACTATGAGGTATATCACCTACTACCAGAGAGCTCTTCCGTCACTCTGGTGGACATGAGCCTGACTCTACTGTGGGAGTCCTAAATTTTGCCTACCCTAAATTTTTATTCACCTAGGGTAAGGGTCTTTAACGAGTACCTGACATTGTACAGGCTCGGGACCATCGCTTAACATCCCACCCGAAGGACGGCGTGCTTAAGTTTTTACCTCACAGATAAAATAAACTAAGAGCCTCGGTCGGGTTTCGAACCCACGTTCTTGAGCTCAGAAGACAATCAATTAGTGAATATAAATATACAAAGACTGGACCATTCGCTTTTGTTTAAAGAATGAATGAAGAACAACCAAGGATCGAAACAAATGCCGGCGATCAGATGTTTTATATAGACAAGCACAGTCTAAGGAGAGTGGTTTTATCGTTAAGACAGTCTGAGTGTCAAAAAAGCAAAGAAAGTATAAATTACAGTTAAACAATATTAAACAACGATAATTTTGTTGATAATTTTTAATTAGGTTTCATTAATATTTATAATATGTTAATATTATATTATATTTTCACAAGATGAAATAATGACTTAATTATAAATTAAATTGAACAATAAAGGATATTTTGTTTGGTAACTTCTGAGTTCTTGATCACATTTTTATATATAAAAAAAATGAACTCTCAATATTGGCCATATTCCAAATTGCTTTATTTCATTGGCATTTACTTGTATGGATCTCGTTAGGTGGCCTTATGTCATCGAGGCTCACGACCATTTGTTGAAAAGTTACGCTCTTTTCTTGTTTTTATTTTTTTATTTTAATTAATTTATTTTTTATTCAAAACCCTTTTTATCCCTTGTAATGAAGGAAAATTAATATCGATAGTACTATCGCCTTATACGTCGTGAAAAAGACACTTCCGGAAATATTATAAAAAATTATTATCTTAATTTTATTTAAATTAAAAAAATTATCTACTGTATTTTTTTTTTTTTTTAAGGCATCGACTACTATGGCCATTAGCGTTGCTGTCTCAGGAGGCATTGAGTGAGGTGGGCAGGCCCAGAGCTTCCTATCAGAGAGAGGTCAGCCCAGCTCATCTCGTCTCAGTATCATCGCAAACCGCTACTTACCACAAAGGTGGAGCAAGCAAAATATGCACGAGTATTATAACACATTTCAGAATTCTTTGGACATATTTGCGTCTCTCAAGAATTGTAGGAGATTTCTGAAGTGCGGAGAGTCTTGAAGAGGTTTGCAGGTACGTCTGCAGCTATTGGTTTATCAGAGCGTCACATTCCTCTATTAAATACCGCACTGTTATAGCGTATTGTTGGGTTGTTCTCCTTTAACCAGGAGGTGACCATGAGTGAGTCTTGTATGACCGATGGCAAGTCTGATCAGGGTAATCTTCTCCCGTGTGTGAAATTGATGAGTTTTTTTTTTTCAAAATTCGAGCCCCCGCTCAATTTTTGATCAATTTGGATGAAACTAGGTGCAAAATATTTGTGAAAGATGGCTTTTTATCAGGTAACTGCTGGTTTCACAATCAAGGTATTATATGCCAATTGACAGCTGCCAAAACCCCGCAAAAAGTTTTTAAAAAATTTAATTTTTTTTGTCCAAGTTTTTGTTAATGGATTTTTACAACTTAAATTAATGTTTTTTGGGTCGCTGATTAAGAATTCAATATTTCTTTTAGCCAAAAGTGGTCCTAATGTTTTAATTTTGGTCTAAAGTGGTCCAAATTCAATATATTGGCTACATTTGCGACTGGCATATAATACCTTGATTGTGAAACCCACAGTTAGCTTATAAAAAGCCAGCTTTCACAAATATTTTGCACCTAGTTTCATCCAAATTGATCAAAAATTGAGTGGGGGCTCAAATTTTGAAAATCAAAACTCATAAATTTCACACTATGCGCCGGGACAGCTCCTGTGGGTAAACAGAAGGCCGGAGGTGAGGTCTCAGTCGCCGAAGTTGATGCATCCACTCATTATACCACCGGCTAACCACTGCAGATGTGTCCCTTGCTATAAGGTCTTGAGGTCGGACAGAGACTTGTTGGTAGCACCTTGTTGCTGCTGCTGCTTTGGCTGCTCTGTCTGCTTCCTCATTACCAAAAATACCGATATGGCTGGGAATCCAGGAAAGAACAACAACTTTCCCCCCAACATGAAGTTGGTGGAGAAGCCCCAGGAAAGTTCGAGCTAAAAATATTTTAATTTTAATTAAATTAAAAAATGTATCTACTGTATTTATTAATATTGTTATATCATAAGGTCACAATATTCAAAATATAGAAATAGACATACCTTGTAGGTGGGAATAAACCGTAAGGGTTTCCCAGAAGTTGCCATGCTATTGAAACCTTCTTGGCCAGTCGCTACAAGTTATAATTAATATTTTTCACGACAGAAGGATTCAAACCCCTGTCTCTCAGTTGATAACTAATTTCTAGAATGGTAAGTGAGGCTGGGGTTTAGATCCTCACGTCTCTTATTACCGGATTAAGAAAGGTTCGTTAACTATTCTCATCGGTTCTGTAAAGGCTGTGTTACAGAGCCGATTTCTCTCCTGTCTTGTTATTTTAGAAAGACAACGAGCTACGTGAACTGTTTTCATGTTCTCCTAATTATCAGGAACATGTCTTCTTTCTCTTCTAGAAGAAAGAAAAAAACTAAAAAAAAAAAAAAAAAAAAAAACAGACACATAAAGCTACCCTAGCACTTCATGGGGCATGGTTAATGTTCCATTTTATGTGCAATCCATAGGAAGGTTAACGTGGAATTGTCAAGCCCTTCTCCGCCCCCATAGGTAACCAGACCCAAGGGAATTTGTGTAGAAAGGTGGGGGTCACTCCTCAGTAGAACATGAGTGTCGTTAATACAAAGCATTATTGTTGTTAGGTTTTCTCAGCTATGGAGGCCTCTTACTGTAGTAAATATTTTATAATTTCCCTAGCGTTAAGTAGTATGAGTGACTAATGAAATATTGTTTTGGGAATTTTTTAATTCAAATACTATTTAAAAAAACTTGACGGTGAATCACCGGCAATGTATTTCCTGTTAAATTCATTTCATAGGCAGTTATTAGGGTTTTTAAATTGAGCATCCTCCCCTAAACCCCCTCTTCCCTTCGGCCGATATCACTCAAATTTGACAGGTTATGTCCCTATTGGGTTTTGACTTCAAATATGTAATTTCATGTCGATACATTCATTATATCGACAGTTATTAGGTGTATATATATGCAATTTATGTGTGGACCAGTAAGATCAACCCTTGCTAAGAGATCGGTATCTGTATAAGCAATAATGTTTCATTCTTTGTTTTTTTTCAATTTTTCTATGAACGTGTTTTTTAGTTTTTTCTATTCTCAGGATTAATTGTAATATAGTTTTTAATATTATTATTGGTTGCCTTATTACAAAATTCAAGAGGAAGCAATTTTTAAATTTGTATTTCCATATTTATCCATTTCATTTTTTGAATACATATAATTATTTCATCTCAATACTTTACCATGGCAATTTTCATTTCTTTTTTTTTTCTTCACTGTAGCTGATACACTGTATATATATTATTTTTTTATATTTTTCAATTTTATTTAAGAAGGCTGACTGAACTCCTTCCAATGAAATGTATTTTATTTGAAATGAAATAAAGATTATTATTATTACATTCATTCTATCGACAGTTATTAGAGATTTTGCGTTAAGCCTCCCCCCTAATACCCACCTTTCCTTTGGTCGATTTGACTAAAAATCAATAGGTGTCGTCGTTTGTGAGCTCTAGATTCACGTATAAAATTTCATGTTTATATATTCATTTCATCGGGAGTTATCGTGTTCACAGGCACACACACACATAGACAGAATTCAACGTTTGGCTGGGAAAGTACAATTCTTTAACAACGAAGTTTAAAAAGAGTTTGATGGTATAAAATGGTCCATTATTAATTATCACGTACATTACATACTTTGTTAACAAGACAGAATTAAAAACAGATTTAATTGTTAGTTTAAAGAATTCTACCTTTTCCAGACAATGGTCATTTATTTTAAGTCTTCCTTAAGTAAATAGGGATTTGTCCCTGCATTTCATGAATACAAAGAGATATATTTCTGTTAGATAACAATGCTGCAACTACATTACAGCTTAACTACTAGCGGTCTTACCACAACGTTGTCTTCATATGTAAATTTGTAAGAATTAATTATGTTTCTTTACATATTTTAAATTAACACTAAAGACTGTGCGTAGAAGGAACTAGCGAGTTGGCAAAGAAGGGGGTTTAATGACATGTCGACCCTTTTATTTCCACAGGTATACGACCTATACCTGGGCAAATGTAGAGGTTATGCACACCTTCAATGAAGAATCGTCAAGGCATTTCTCAACCCAGAACAGTTGAGGAAACTGAGCTTCGAGAAGATCCTGTGTTTCAATAGGTAGTAGTGAGAGCTGTTATTTGGGTCTTCAGGCTTTGGATAATATGGGTACATAACATGGGTACTAGGGTGGAACGAAAAAATCACCTTTTTTCCGATTTTTAATTTGCAATAGCGCGGAAAAGTTGCCTTTTAGTGTAGATAAGATAAATAAAAAATATGAAAAATATTGGAGTACGTCTTGAGGTGCCGCAAGGACCTTAAAGTTTCATAAAAACACACTTTTTTGGAACTTTTTCAAAGATTTTTGCGAATCTCGATTATGTGATTTTTAATTTGAAATAGCGCAGAAAAGTTGCCTTTTAGTGTAGATAAGATAAATTAAAAATATGAAAAATATTGGAGTACGTCTTGAGGCGCCGCAAGGACCAGTTTAATGTGGCAATGAAGTAGAATCAAACATTTTGCAGCTGTAACATTTGTAATCATTAAGGATACAGAAGTAAGAAATACAAAGTTTGACATTACAAAATATTTTTTTATTTTTATTATATTTTATAATTAATAATTTTTTCCAATTCTAATGCTTATATATGTATTTAAAACCATTTTTTGTAACATTATCTGTACGAGAAATTCATAAAAAATAATTTATCAAAGTTTAAAATTTTTCAATTTTTTTACAAACTTTAAGCTCTTTGCGGCACCTCAAGATGTTGTAGTATTGCAACCAATTTTTTTTTTTATTATTTTTGAACTTAAAAGGCAACTTTTCTCCACTATTACCAAACTAATAACTAAAAAAAATTTTAAAAGGCCATTTTCGTTCCACCCTAATGGGTACATAACATAATGAACTTGAATGAAATAAAACTAGTTTATTTGTGGTATTGTCTAAGTTCACAGAATATAATATATTATATTAATATAATATATTTTTTTTTTTTTTTTTTTTTTGGCTTTTATTCATAAAGATGCAACTGTTGCTAGGGGGCAACAACCAGCATCTATGTTGGTAGGTATGGAGACGTTGGCGTGAATGGCATGTGAGAGGAAGGCCACCCAGTGGTAGGTCCTCGGGACGAAAATTTATATTAATTATAAGGACAAGGGAAAAAAAAAAAAAAATAAAAATAATAATAATAATAATAATTAAAAAAAAAAAATAAATAAAAAGGAATTGAAAGACAACTTTGATGGAATGGGTAAGAGAGATGAGAAAAGTGAAGGAAAATAATGTAAAAGAATAAAAAAAAATAAAAATATTAAGAACGAATAGGAATTAAGGTGGCAGTAAGTCGCGGTTCCACCTCCTCTTCAACCTTCGTGGGGGGTTTTGTGGTAAGTGTTGTGAAGATAAAGTACGTATTTCTGGATTTGTATGTGTGTAAAGTTTTCTAAAAAAACGTATGTAAATAGTTTGTATTGTGTCGGGTACTGTGTGTATCATAAGATCGTTATGAAGTGTTCTGTTGTTTATGTATGGGGGGCATTGTGTTATCAGTCTGAGGGTTTTTGACTGAAATGCCTGAATTCGTTTGATGTTGGATGTTTTTGCTGAACCGTATATCTGTGATCCGTATGTCCATAATGGTCTAAGTAAGTAAGTATAACAGTTCCGTTTTTGTGTCATGTCTAATTTTGATCGTCTATTTAGAAGTCCGTAGAGTATTTTGAGTCGACGGTTCAGCGTGTTTCGTGTGAGACGTGTGTGAGGATTCCATGTGAGTCTTCGATCCAATGTCAGTCCTAGGTATCGTACAGTATTAGTTTGAGGGAGGGGCTTGTCGTAGATGAAAACGGGGGGGCATGTTTCTCGTCGAAGTGTAAAAGTGATGTGCTGTGATTTTTCTGTATTTAGTTTGATTTTCCATGTGTTGCACCAGTTTTCAATTTGTGTGAGATGGTGTTGTAGTGTAAATGAGGCGTGTATGTGAAGGTCAGCAGCAGCTAAGATGGCGGTGTCATCGGCGTATGTAGCTGTCATTGTGTGGATGGAGGTGGGCATGTCAGATGTGTATATTGTATATAATAAAGGAGCTAAAGAACCCTGCGGTACACCCGCCAATATGGGTCTTATTGAGGAGACAGCAGAGCCCTGACGGACGGCGAAGTATCTGTTTGTTAGATATGAATGAATGATTAAATAATATGTGTGAGGAAGCAACGGTCTCAATTTATAAAGAAGTCCCGCGTGCCAAACTCGGTCAAAAGCCTGACTTACATCAAGGAACGCCCCCGTTGCATAAAACTTTCTTTCTAGGGCAGACGCCACGTAATCCACAACCCTGTGTAACTGGTGTATTGTGGAGTGTTCTGAGCGGAAGCCAAACTGATGATGAGGAAGTGTTTGCTGACTGGAAAGAATAGTTATGAGCCTTTTGTATAGTAATTTTTCGAAGAGTTTAGAACATAGTGGAAGAATATAATATAATATATTAATGTATAATATATATTATAATATATTATATTATATACATTAGGGTGTCCGTTATTTTGAAAAAGTTTAAATCTTGATGATTTCCAAACGGATTCTGGTTTAGAATCATGAAAAAATAAAACTCTCAAAATTAGGAATGCCACCGATCATTTGAATTTCAAATGGAGTTTAACATTCGTTTTCGACACTTCAAGACATTTTACAGCGCGGTTCGTTTAATTTCTAATTTTTCGGCTTCAAAATTCGTATTCTCAAGGTTTGGTGGGTGCTGATCACGAATCCGGTGTTAGAATTGCAGTTTGTCAGTTGACAACTGTCAAAAATGCTGTCAACTTTTGAAAAAATAATGAAATCTGCTTTTTAAACGGAATTGTTCATTATTCCAAGTCAACTAAAAAATTTTGCAATTCTAACACCGGATTCGTGATCAGCACCCACCAAAACCTAAGAATACGAATTTTGAAGCCGAAACATTAGAAATTAAACGAACCGCGCTGTAAAATGTCTTGGTGTCGAAAACGAATGTTAAACTCCATTTGGAATTCAAATGATCGGTGGCATGATTAAAATAATAAAAATAAACTAGTGAAAAAGAATAACG
The DNA here is from genome assembly GCA_963662175.1 of Aradus depressus. NCBI lineage: Eukaryota > Metazoa > Arthropoda > Insecta > Hemiptera > Aradidae > Aradus > Aradus depressus. The sequence continues at coordinate 31,498,651 of OY759219.1, forward strand.
AAAAAAGATATATATATAATATAAGATATATATATATCTTATATATATATATATATATAGATATATATAATATAAGATATATAAATATATATATATAAATGACGGTATCGTATAAGGAATATGTGTTAACAATTGAAGCGGTCATCGTTGAAAGGGGATATGTAACAAAAATAAAAATTTTGGGAAGCTCAATAAAACTTCCTAAAGAATTGCGTCACATACCTCCTTTCAACAGTGACTCAGATATCCACAATCAGCTCCACCACAACCAAAGAGCGCACTGCACATGTCTCATTTCAACACAGAAGATGTGTTCAGTCCCCAAGATTATGAAAATATAAAAAAGTCGTTTTGACATTTGATGTCACATATCCCCTTTTAACAATGACCGCTTCAATTGATAACCAAGTTATATTCCACCTGGGAAAATGAAATTGTAGAGTAACAGTCCGTCCAGTGGAGTGAATTATTAGAGAAACTCCTTCAAAAGGTGACCATACTATACTTTTCAACACCCTAAACTCCAATATTTTCTGAAAAGGCTAAAAGTGATTAATTTAAAGTTGTCTCCGTTAGGTCATTTCCTTATTTATTCTGTATTTTTCTTCATAGCATTCTCTCCACTTACGGTGCCACATATAAAATCACTCTTTATTGATCCGAGATCATTTTTTATCCAACATTTATTAATTAAATTGGTTCAATCAAATCAATACCTTTAACTAGTATTCCATCTTTCTCTACTTCTGGCTCCTTCTCCTGGGGCAATAATACTATTGTTGGAATAAATGAAAACAATAAATTCTGAGACCCAGAGCAGAGAGAGACCCTAACTTTGAATACAATTAAAATCGAAAACTGAATATCAAATAATGATTTTTAACTGCTCAAATCGTACAACCGTGTTGAGATAATTATCAGGATTACAGACACAACAATGTAGACAATTTATCTTCTGACTTGTGTATTCAAAGAGAATGAAAGTACGATCTCTCTGTCAATCTATCGTTAGCACATTACAGAATTACATACATTTATTAAAACAGCTCAGCTATTGCCACCCCATACTGGCCAGTTGTATACTCCATCCACACTTTCGACACTCATTCCTTCTTAAAGGGCTATGATGTCATTGTGAAGTGTTGCTAACAAATGGCTGGGCATTGTGATGAATTTAAGTGCCTTTGATTAAAAAATAAAAATACTGACTGAAGATTTTTAAATTGATGTATTAAATGAATGAAATGAAAAATAATCTTTATTTTGGGACATACGTCCCCTAAGAATAATAACATAAGAAATAAACAAAGAAATACATGTATCAACCAGGTGAGAAAGAATAAAGAAAAAAGAAAAGAGGTCTCTAAAGGTTAATTAAAGACATATTAAATGTTAATGACAGGCAATGATTAAAACAATAAATATAAACTAGTGAAAAAAAATAACAAATAAAGAATAAATTATAGTATATAATATATATATATATAGGTATATGACGGTATTGTACTGTGTTAACAAGAGATAACCAAGTTATATTCCAACTGGGAAGATGAAACAGTAGAGTAACAATGTGTCCACTGGAGTGAGATTATTAGAGAAACTCCTTCGAAAGATGACTAGGCAAAACAATTGTTATCCATTATCTATTGTCATCCAGATTATCCATTTGTTGAATTGTTGGAGAATAGTGCCTAATAATTGTATTTATTAGGAAAAAAATAAATAATAATAAACTGTTGCTGTAGTCCCCAGCTCACATTAATTTGTTCTGCGAAACTTCTTGGCAAGAGAGATGGTAGGTGTAGCGCTGTTAGTCAAGTATTGATTTTGAATCAAACCAGTCGAGTCAAACAGAATCAAACCTGCGACTGGTTTTCGAGGGAGAGTAAAAACTTAATTGAATTATTAGTTATGAGGAAATACTTTGCAGATGATTCACCTATTTTTTTTTTTTTTTCATTTTTATAATCAATCTGTCAGAATTCATCAAAACTCAAATTTCTGACCGATTATATAACTTTCCCTATACTTCGCTTAGCTGGGGAAGTAAAAAGTAATAAAAGTAATGAGCAAGGGAAAAGAAATGATAGTGTTTTCCGCTACAATGGAAAACTTCTCAATTGACAGCCCTATGGGAAAGTTCAAAGAAATACCTGCTCATTTTTTTTTTCAGATGCAAATTAAAATTAGGTTGCCCTGGTAACTTACATTAGATGAAATTGAGAAGCTTGTTAAAATTATACCTGAAGTTTCAAAAACTTATAAAAATGTCTCATAAAGAAACTTGACTTAATTGAAAAAGTTATTTTAATTAAAATATGTAACCAAATTAGGTTTTCAAATATTATTATACTTCCCTTACCTCACGTAGTATACGGAAAGGTATGTAATGTAAATGGTCACAAATACGATATTGAGTTTTCGCCGGGAATATATATTATCACTATTTGATTTATCATCATTTTGTTAGAATTTCAATTTATATTTTCACTATTATTCAGATAAAGTAAAGGACGCCGGTAGTTCAATGATAGCATGCTTACCTACTGAGCTTAAGATCACGGGTTCGAAACCCGGCAGTAGTCCTTAGGTTTATTATCTGGTAGGTGACTAAGTTGTCAGGTACTCGTTAATGATCCCCTGCCCTAGGTGAATAAAAACCTGGGTTGGCAAAATTTAGGACTCATACAGTAGAGTCGGACTCACGTTCACCAGAGTGATGAAAGAGCACTCTGGTAGTAGGCGATATGACCTCGTAGACCCCAGGCATGAGTCACAATAACTAACTCCTATCTCCTATCTGCTCCTTTGTTGAAGTATTTGAAATTACTAAAGTTATTTCACTTTTTCACGATTCATTGTATCTGTTTTTTCGCACTTTCCTATTTTCAACAAGTCCAGAAAGCTTTCAAATTGTTAAAAGTCCTTTTTTGTTCAAAAATCTAAAAAAAAAAAAGGTAGAGATACAATTATCCGAATCATATTCATCTGACTAACGGTTGAAAAAAATGTTGACGTGGGTTTTATTCTATTTTTAAATACATTTGCTTACAAAACGTGTTTTTAACATTTGTTGAAATGGACTCACCTCCCAAGAAATGGCATAAATGTGTTTTCCGATAAATGTATTTTAGAGGTCGTCTATATCCTCCAAATTGCTTTTTAATTTTATTTTCTAGAGCATCGGTTTTCCCGCTTACTCACATCGCTCGTATTGTTGAATCTGTTCAATATATTTGTTTGCCATCTACTCATGTAGTAAGTTAGTAGTTCTTGCCAGGCGCGAATACAAGGGGGGGGGGGGGGGACAAAACTCGAAAACTCGATCTCGGCTTTTCGCACGATTACAATACTTTCTTATAATATTATTATTATATTGTTTTCACAATATGTCTGCGTTTTTCAACTTGTTAAGTAATCATCGGAAATTATTAACATTTATTTTGATGTGAAGATTTGAACCATGACTGCTAGATTAGTAGCCAACACTAAGCCATCCCGTCTTATTTGATTAAGTGTTATGATAAAATGTATTCTAATCTCATTTCCTCCAACTAAAAGTGATATCCCGGAATTCAAAATAATTTGTAGGAAGATTTTTGGTTTAATTTATGTGGTTAATAACTCTTCAAAGGAGAGATAAGAAGGTAAAGTTTGGTACTTAGAGAAGTAACGCCATCTCTTTTTGTGTTTTATCGAAATACTTCTCTGAAATTTAATTGTTTCAAAAACTTTTATGGGACTGAGGTTACCATATTTTTCTAAATATCCAGGAGTATGTAAAATGAATACCTATTTAAAACAGATGTTTTGTCATATATTATTCGCTGCGTGGAGTTCTACCTGAAGGTGTCAGTATCTCAGAGGTAGGATGCTAGGCAAAACCTTAAGCACACTCTGCTGCGAAAAATACAAATGGATCTTAAAATTTAAAATTCAGACACTAATTTTGCAATTATAAATTGATAATTTGTTTTTAACGTTACCCACCAGGCACCGCAGAGCAGCACAACGGAAATTTTATTTCTAGAGTATACCTCTGATCGGATAAAACAAATCGAATCAATTTAATATATTTACAGAAATAAATATTAATAATAGTTTTTTAAAATTTTATTTTCCATATAGGTTAGGTTAGGTTTTATGACTCATGTCCGGGCTTTAACTACGAGGTCATATCGCCTACTACCAGAGCGCTCTTTCGTCACTCTGGTGGACATGAGCCCGACTCTACTGTGGGAGTCCTAAATTTTGCCTACACTAAATTTTTATTCATCTAGGGTAGGGGTCTTTAACGAGTACCTGACATCGTACAGGCTCGGGACCATCGCTTAACGTCCCATCCGAAGGACGGCGTGCTTAAGTTTATTTTACCTCCCAGATAAAATAAACTAAGGGCCTCGGTCGGGCTACGAACCCACGACCTTGAGCTCAGAAGTCAAGCACGCATACCACATTTTGCATATATATTTACTTATAGTTTTGGTGTAGCCAATCGTAAATATGCAAAATAAAATTAAAAAAAAAAACTATATAGGTTAGGTTAGGTTTTTGACTCATGCCCGGGCTTTAAATACGAGGTCATATCGCCTACTACCAGAGAGCTCTTTCGTCACTCTGGTGGACATGAGCCCGACTCTACTGTGGGAGTCCTAAATTTTGCCAACCCTAAATTTTTATTCACCTAGGGTAGGGGTCTTTAACGAGTACCTGACATCGTACAGGCTCGGGACCATCGCTTAACGTCCCATCCGAAGGACGGCGTGCTTAAGTTTATTTTACCTCCCAGAAAAACTGTATATATAACAATAAGATAATATAATAAGAAGGAAAACAAGAATAATAATATAAAGTATATACAAGATAATAATTATATACATAATAACCGAGACAATTTTCAGAAAAACTAAATAAGTGACAATGAAAAACGTAGTACATGAAGAAATCATAAAACAAAATAAAAAAAACTATGTACAAAATAATATGATAAATCATAACAAAAACAACTATTCTGCTCACAGACTCCCCGGAACGACCCCACAAGATACTGTCCTCATTCCCACAACTAAATAGAGGTACAGGAGGTGACGGTGAGGCGGGTGGTCTCCCTTACCCCCTGGATCTGACTAGCAGTGGAGGCAGACCGAGAGGGACAGGAGAGCTGAAGAAAGGTGACAATGAGGAGTATGAGTAAAGTAATACATTTTTACCAATCGCTTGGTCATTCGTATATACTGGTAATGCCATTGACCAAATCACTCAGAGTTCTGGGACCTCTCAAAAAAACCCTATTGATTTTCTAATTAGAGAGAATTCAATACCTTCAGCAATTTACTTAGCCATGCCCTTTCTCCACTGTGCCAATAATTGCTTCATTATGTACAAAGCAGATTTGATTATTTCTTGATGGAGGTACCAAAGCAAAAATAGAAGTAGATGTTTTCAACAGAGAGATAACGGTTCCTTCTAAGAAAACATTTGAAAAGAAAAAAAAAGTTTAAAAAATGAAAAAAAATAAAAGTGGTGGTGAGAAGAGAGAGATATATATGAGTTATTGTAGAGGGAACAATTGTGAGGAAACTGAGTTTAAGGGAAGACATAATTGGAACAAGATATATATCATGGGAAAGGGGTAGAACAAAAAGAAGAAATGAGGTTTCTTTTAGAATAGGATCCGTCTTACCGAGGAAGCCAGGACTTGAAGAGTTTAGAGGAGTCTGGAGATAGGGACTGGAGAAGTAGCATCGTCTACAGAACCAATGGAGTGCTTGTTTAATATTTACAGGAGCCTGGAGTCTTTGTAAGTGACTCACACCCTCAGAACTTCATGTATAAAGATGACTCCAGGAGACTCGTGTCGAGTGGTCAGGTTACCCTAATATGTATCGATGGTCAAGGGAGGATTAATGATGACGGGACAGCCATGGATAATGGATTAGTGATGGTTAGAATCCGGATTTCTTGCAGTAAAAAATAAAAAACGTGTAAAAAAAAGACCAAAATGTGCAACAAAAAATAAAATCCTGCCATTAACCGCTTTTCTGCGAAAAAAAAAAAAAATTGGATTTAATTTGTAAATTAAATAACTCTTTTTTCAGCTTAAAATTGGGTAGGGTTTAAAAATAAATCTATAAAATAAAAAGCCCAAAGGAATTTATTGATACAATCTATGAAAAAACATTTTCCCAAAACAAAAGTTTTTTTTAACCTCCATGTTTCAATTACAAAAGCATATATGTAGAAATTTTTCATTAAAAAAATACTAGAGATATGTGAAATACAAAATAGTTCACCACATTACTCGAGGCCGAGAATTTGACTTCAATTAAATTGATACATATTTTTTACTTAAGCATTTACCACTAAAACATTTCAAAATTCTTGTCAGAAAAACTATGCCGCCTGTCGCTAAGTATGTGTTTTAGCTGGAAAAACGATCTCTAGACGCTGACGCTTGTGATGGACCATTTTTTGTAGCTGCTTATTATGTCAGGTTGTAGATCCAATACAATATCTTCACTATTTATGGAAGCATTATACTTTTTGAGTTGGTCATATCCGGGATTTTTTCTCAAAACTGTTGTAAATTTGTCGATTAACAAATGTATACATTAGTACACATCTAAACGTAATCAATTAAAACTAAGTAAACCTATTAAAACTATAATGATTTACGTTTTACTTATTATTAGTAAATAATATAATAATCGTTTGTGTTTAGATATAATATTTTAGTTTGTTTTGGTGTAAATAATTTAAATGTTATTTTTTTGGTTTAGTCATTTAGTTTTTATGTCTTCTTTACTGAAAACTAGCACATATAATCTCATTAATAACGTATATTGTCAATATAGGCCCTGAAGAATTGTCGAAAGCTTGGCAAAAATGTTTGTTATATTGACCACAAGACTGATCTCACCTTTCTATCACATCGTTGGTCAATCCTTCACTAATTAATAATTTACCTCAAACAGTCAATAATTGATTTTGCCAAGGTAACATCCAAAATGTCTTACCACGATAGTAGATAGTATTTACCACTTCTGGAGCAGGAAGTGTGTGGAGCAAGATGGCGACCGTTCTAGTACAGGACGATGCGCCAGAAGTGGTAAACACTATCTACTCACGGATCATGCCTATGGAGCACAATCGTCTCCCCTTCCCTCAAAAAATATAAAAAAACTTCTCTGTTATCCCTAAAACAAAAGGTCTATTGAAATTTTCTGGATCAATAACGAGAATAATATCTAGATAAGCTGCTTAGCTCTATGAACCAGACGGAATATCCGGATCTCAAGAATGGGTTCGCGACTCCTTGAAATTTGGAAAGAGCAAAGATATTATTTTGTTGAATTTAATTCTCATTAACAATTCAGTGTTTTGTGAGGCTCCATTCATCTTCCACGATTCTATGGAACTTTTTATTTCGGTAATCCTCTAAGCTGTTTAACCTAATTCATCCCTTAATTTTCCTAATTAATTCTTCTTTTCATTTCCTCCTTTTCCCTTCTTTTCATACTTGGAGCCTCTTATGTTTAATTTATTCACCATCATTTTCGTCTGTCAGTACCAGGAAAAGAAAATATATTCTATTCTATTTATACTGATAAAGGGTTACAGATAATAAATCTATTATATATAAGCACGCCCTCGAAAACAGACCAAGCAACTCCGGGGCCTAAGCCCAATGTCTACAGAGAGGCACGTTTTCTCTGTTGCTTGTCTCCTGGACTAGTTGCGACGTTCATTAGGTGCCCCGGAGACCTGATCTGAGATTGTCCTCTTGGTCTCTTAATTAGGGCAATATATATATTTGTGATAATAATTAGTTAGTTATTGTGACTCATGCCCGGGCTTTAGCTATGAGGTCATACTACCAGAGCGCTCTTTCGTCTACTGTGGATGTCCTAAATTTTGCCTATCCAGGTTTATTCATCTAGGCCAGGGGGTCGTCGAGCTAAAGATATCTGGGAGGCAAAATAAACTTAAGCCCGCCGTCCTTCGTATGAGAAGTTAAGCGACGGTCCCGAGCCTGTACGATGTCAGGTACTCGTTAAAGACCCCTACCCTAAATGAATAAAAATTTAGGAGCGTTCTGGTAGTAGGCGACATGATCTCATAGATAAAGCCCGGTCATGCCTCATAATAACTATAAACCTTAAATACGCTTTCAGAATACGGCTTTGAGTTCAATCATATAGAGTCAGCAATATGTTAGTCGTTTTTTTTCTCTTAACCCCTCTTGACGAAATTCGACACAAAATGGAGACAAGTACGAAACGAGAATAATGTATGTAAAAGTGAGGAAAGCTGTATGGAATATATCTAATATATGGGTGTTTAATCTGTTCACCAGGCATACATATTTAACGTCACGCCACTTTAACACCCTTATCGGGCAAGTCTATCGATCTTCTCATACATTAATATTAATATATTCTGTCAAAGAGTCTGAAGAGAAGTTAGCTGAACCCTGAATAAAAAGAAAAAAGAAATATATATAATTAATCGATGACAGAATGGAATCAATTTCTCATAACAGACGAGCGCGTAGTAACGTCCGAGTGTGCAAAACCCGTTTTCTTTTTTGTTCAAAATGATTCAAAAATCATGGTTTTCACCAAAAGTTGAGATGAGAATTTTTCCAGAACTAAGATTAACTTAATGCAGCTTATCACTACTTACTAAATGCTATAGAAATCCACACAAATCATAAATTATTCGGACTGAATTTAAAAACTCTAATAACTGCCAATATAATGAATGTATCAACAAATAAGAGCAATCAGAAGTCAGTATGCAGGACTATCGATTTTCAGCACAAACGTTCAATTGGTTTTGGTGGGAGAGCGTTAACTTAATTGATTAATTTCTGCTGTTGAGTACATTGCCGATGATTTACCATCGAATTTTTCTTTCTATACATACTAAGCTATGATCAATTTATTTCGATTAATCGATACTTTACTTTTGCTATATCTTACCCACGCATATAAGAGGGGGAAGAGAAAATAAGGAATTGTGAAGAATAATTGAAGGCTGCCCCAAAGTTAATCGAAGCAGATATCAGAACCAGCTGCTCCTCTTGTCACCCACATATCAAATTATATTTTTTATACTTTCTCCAGTTTCTTCATATCGTCTCTCTGGAAACTGAGGGGAATTCTTAGTATACACCGAGCAGATGTAGTTTTGAAAACGTTTGATATACATTCATAGATTGATCGTAGATGTTTAGAAAAGGTTGAGATACAGTCCGTCCAACATATACGAGCCTTTCCGCTCTCCCCTTGACCTTCCTTTTCCTAGGTTAGTTATTGTGGCTCATGCCCGGGCCTTAACTACAAGGTCATATCGCCTACTACCAGAGCGCTCTTTCGTCACTCTGGTGGACATGAGCCCGACTCTACTGTGGGAATCCTAACTTTTGCCTACCCTAAATTTTTATTTACCTAGGGCAAGGGTCTTTAATGAGCACCTGAGACTCGGGACCATCGCTTAACGTCCCATCCGAAGGACAGCATGCTTGAGTTTATTTTACCTCCCAGATAAAATAAATTAAGAGCCTCGGCCGGGTTTTGAACCCACGATCTTGAGCTCAGAAGGCAAGCACACATACAACTGAGCTACCGATGCCCTAAAACCTTTCCTAGGTTTGATTTGGCTGAAAACCAATACTTGACTTACTTATGGGGAGTACCTACTAGGAATATCCCGAGAGACATACCGAACCCGGATTAAAAAAGTTGACTAGAGACCTGAAATCGACCGAAGGTAAAGGGAGGTCAAAAAACAAGGGTCAACTCAAAAACAACAATAACTGCCAATGTAAGGAATTTATGGACGCAACATGGTATGAGGATTTAGAAGCTCAGGTTTTGGAGGAAGAGTGAAAACACTTAATTAATTTGTGCTGGGGAAGTAAGACTTTTTTCAGTAATTTTGGAATTTGTGGAGGCCGGTTAATCGGTTAATCCGTAGGGTCGCTTGAACGGGGCCTCTAATTAAACCAAAGTCCGGAAGGCCTGACTGAGCCCTGATAACAGGCTGGGATCTCTCATAACGAAAGTCCTACCACAGCTTACTAATTAAGTCATAATATGCTTAATAGTCGTTATTATTATTATTATTAAATAATAATTAGTTAATTAAGTCCAGCCTTGAGAAATTGAGTAGTAATTGTTGGGTCAATCCTTTTGTTGAGTTTGTTGACCTTAGCATAATATGTTGGTGGGTGACCAACAACAGGAAAAAAGGACAGGCGAGTGAAGTCTCAATGTTCCATGTCCGCGCAGGCCAAAATCCAAAGATCAAATTATAAAACTATAAATACAAGAAAAAATGATAAAAAATATGTCAATAACAACCAACCAAGTTATTACAGATCAATGTCTCACGCCCCCCCCCCCCCCCCCCCCCCCCATTTCAATAATTTCCAACTGAAAGTCATGTCATGGCCACATCCCATACAAATATTTTTTATTTATATCTTTTTTAGGGCGCCGGTAGTTGACAGGTCGTGGGTTCGAAACCCGGCTGAGGCCCTTAGACTTTATCAGGGAGGTGAAAAAAAATTTGCGCACTCTGTATTTCGGATGGGGCGTTAAGCAATGATACCGTGCCTGTACAATGTCAGGTACTCGTTAAATACCTCTACCCAAGGTGAATAAACATGGGTAGGCAAAATTTAGGACTCTCAAAGCAGAGTCGGGCTTGTGTCCACCAGAGTGACGAATGAGCTCTCTGGTAGTAGGCGATATGATCTCGTAGTTAAAGCAAGGGGATGAGTCACATAAACTAACTATGGTGGTATTATTGCATTCAGTGCCGGATTAAGACTATTCGATTCCCTAAGCATTCTGAACTTATGTTGTCCCCTCCTCACTATTGATATAATTAACGTATTACTTATGTTGGCAAGTTCAATACTAAAGCTCGACAAAATTATTAATTGAGAGATTATCAAAATTAATTTATTAAAACACTAAATTTCTCTTTCGTTCAAATACGCCATTCGTTCATCATATACGTGCCCTTCTTCGTCAGATACTTCTTCCTCAGTATCATCATAATCAGGATTCGATATTTGGTCTTCCATCCGAAGTTTACGGCAGGCTATGAAAAAAAATATGCGACCTATAAATGTTTTTATATTTAACATATTAGTTCCATTTTTAATTAAAAATGATAGCAGATTTACGAAAAAATACAAATAAAAATTAAGAAATAATTAACTATTTAAATAAATATTTCAAAAATAGCATTGCCCTAAAGAATTGCTTAGTTTGCTTATAGGTTAATTCGGCACTGGTTGTACTCCAAGTTTAGTTAAATTCAGTTCAGTTGTCTACAGTAAAGTGAAATTCTCTTCACAAGGATGACATCAATTTAAGAAAAGAGACTGGGTGTAAAAAAGTCTTGTGTATATCAGAATTTTATTAAAAAAATATTTTCAGCTTAAACCCTAATTTTAGAAGGAGAGGGGGCCCAAAATGTCGTTCTTTCGGAGGTTCTGACTCAAGCATTTTATAGATTAAAAAATTTTAATAAAAATATTTTCGTTTTTTTATTCCTTCAATATCCTACTCAAAATTGTTATTTTTGTTTTTGCAGTCTTATTTTGAAGATAAACATTTCTTGTAGCCACTCACTATGCAAAAATGGATTCAAAAATCCTAATATCTGCCGATGCAAAGAATTTATCGACCCAAAATTTAGTTTGAGGATTAAGGAGATTCCATGTGATTAATTCGTCTTGGGGAAGTATATTGTCAGTGATTCACAGATGACTGTTTGTAATATGAGCAGGATTTGTTCTAGTTTCAAATGGTTGACAGAAATATGTTTTGACTTGGGGAGGTGGAAGGGTGACACCTACACTCCCATTGAGTCTGTCTGCCATGACAGACAACATCGGGTAGATGACAAATTGCCAAGAGATCCCTAATGTCTCCTCCTGCAATTAATTATATAGACTAGAAGGACCCGCAGATAAGGAGAGGAGACAGACGTTTGTTTCGATCAATTCTTAAGACTGACTAGTTATTTCGAGGGGCACAAAACGGATATAAAGGGTCTATAGGAGCCGATAGTCTGGCGGGTAGTGGTTATATTTGGAAAAGAATCCAAGAGAGGAAAACTCGCATGACGATTATAGAATGTATAAAAAAATATTGAACATGCTTGGGACCATCGCTTAGCGTCCATCCGAAGGACGGCGTCCTCAAGGTCTTTTCACTTTCCAAATAAAAAACCTAAGTTCTTCGGCCGCGTTTTGAATCCACGATTTTGAGCTCAGAAGAAGATTCGGTACCTCTTTTCCTGTAACCAACGATCACTCTCCCTTCACACCCCTCTCAAATTCATTTCAAACTATAGAATAAGAGGGCGCTGGTAGCTCAGTGGTATGTCTGTTTACTTACTGAGCTCAAGATCGCGGGTTCGGATCCGGCCGAGGCACTTAGTTCACTCTATCTGGGAGGTAAAAAAAAACGTTTGCTTGCCGTCCTTCGGATGGGACTTTAAGAGATGGTCCCGAGCCTGTACGATGTCAGTTACTCGTTAAAGACCCCCATTAGTAGAGTCGGGCTTTTGTCCACCTGAGTGCTCTGGTAGTAGGCGATAAGACCTTGTAGTTAAAGCCCTGAGATGAATCATAATAACTATGAAATTAAATGTTTTATTCATTTTTACATGACCGACTCTCACAAAGAGATGAGCTATTATTATAATAATGAGACTAAAAAAAAATAAATATAAATATATATACGACAGAATTACATTACAGCAGGGATCTGCAACCTTTTTGCACCTACTTTTGGGTCGCATTATGCCTTTTTTATTCACGTTCAGACATCAAAGTCCGCTAGGTTTTCAAGCGCGGGCCGCTTTTCAAGATAAAATAAGATAGTCATAGTCATATAGTAGGCACTAAGATATGCAAAAATGTCATATCCATTAGTTTATCGAGCAACCTGACTGCACAAGTAGGCTACGGAGGCCGCTTGCAAGAGACGGAGTACAAGCGACATTTTTTTCATAATATCACTGATATGAGCCCGCCGTCCTTCGGACGGGACATTAATCCGGAGCCGGTGCGATATCAGGCACAAAGAGTCTATTTTTAAGGAGAGGCCTAGGTTAGTAAAACAGCGTAGACAACATTTAGGATTCCCACAGCGGAGTCGAGCTCATGTCCACTAGAGCAACGAAGTGATTGTTGTTATATGTGATAAAATCTACGAGTGATTGTAGATCTCGAAGTGATTGTTGTTATATGTGATAAAATCTACTTCGATTTTATCACATATAACAACAATGTTATAAAATATAAGTTTGTTATTTACGGTTGTGTTCATTAAAATTGGTCTTCCATGGCTAAGGGCTCCATTAAAGACCCCCTCCTCACTCCGTTGGTCCCCGGTGAGTCTGCCCTCTTAAGAGAGCCCTTACCACTACCGCCCATTTGGGCAAGGTCTTAACCACACATCGCCTCCAACCACCGTTAATGGAGGTCTCAGCCAAACAAATGAAAATCCACGTACGAGTTAATAACTTCGTTGTTGTGACTAGTGATGAGAAAATTTAATGAAAAATGAAATTAATGAAACAGGAAATTTTAATTAAACTGATATTATTAATCGTAACGTTTTCATCATGAATATGCAACTTCCCCAGCACGAATTAATCAATAAAGTTTTCGCTATGCCTACGAACCAATCGACCGTTTGGCCTAAAAATCAATAGTTGACTTCTCAATCCTGATATTAAATTTTGTGTCGATATTTTCATTACATCGACAGTAATTAGGCGTTTTCGTTCAGCCCACCTATGTTCTTCTCCTTACCTTCAGCAGATTCCGCGCCAAATTAATAAATGTCGTCCTTATGGGCTTTTGAAGCTTCTGAATTCACATATGAAATTTCCGCATCACACCCTCCCTCTTTCCCTTTGGGCGAAGCCCATTTGTTTTTTATCTGGGAGGTGGAGAAAACGGGACGTTAAGCTATGCTGTAGGTACTGGTTAAAGACACCCCCCCTCACCACCCAAGGTGAATAAATATATAGACACAAGATTTAGGACGTCCACAGTATAGTCGGGCTCATGTCCACCAGAGTGACGAAAGGGTGTTATGGCATAAAATAACTCCACTTATGTGAAAAAGGTAGACCATTAGATTCTCTAGAACAGCTAGAAATTAATAGGACTCGAAAAAATGGGAATTGTTTAAACGACCAGACACACTTCAAATTTTCTCCTTTGCTAATCCCTTTCAGATAACAAATATCCATAGCAACATTAATCTAGGTTAAATAACTTCCTACATAGCTATATATTGTACATTTGTTATGTTTTTTTCTTGTAATGTTATTTTTTAGTTCTATTTTAATTTTATTTTTTTGGTTTTCAAATAAGTGCACAGTTAGCTATTATAGTTAGAATATAGACTTCCACCCTCCTGGTTTTAACAGAGGAGGGTACCCTTTCACCTCAGGTACTCTTAGGTTAATATAAATATGTATGCCTGCCAAATATCTGAATTATTGTTGAACATTGTGCTGACGATGGCGTAAGCCGAAACCGGTACACATTTAAGTATATGTTTGTGGAATTAGACAATATAAGTGTTCAAAAAAGTGTTTTATCTATCATTTTATTTTATTAACTACGAGGTCATATCGCCTACTACCAGAATGTTCTTTCGTCTCTCTTGTGGACATGAGCCCGGCTCTACAATGGGAGTCCTAAATTATGCCTTCCGAGGTTTATTCACATAAGGTAGAGGTCTTTAAGTGTCAAATAGGAGTCTTATAAGAATGGAAGTATACTTGACTTCCATATTCCAAGTAAATAGTAGTTCTTTACAAAAATATTCGCAAAAAGCGCATATTTCCAAAACCACTGATACGATTAGCACCAAAATTAATATATCTAGAGTTCTCACTAAAACCAAAATTATACAAAAAGAAACATTCAAATCAATTCATTTTTAACCCCCGACTCAAAAGGAGGGGCGTTATAAGTTTGAAGCCTTTGTCTGTGTGTTTGTGTAGCTCCAAGACTGTTGAACCGATTTCAAAGCGGTTTTTTTGCGAGATGTTTCTTTCTCAAGATTTTCAGGTTTTATCAGAGGATCTCGGCCTTTATTACAGCTAGAGACTTAGTGTTTGAGCTCAAATGTTTATAAGACCAAACCCCTCCCCCATAAGCCCTTCAAGCCCCCCCCCCCCCCTAAAAAAAAAAAACAACCTCCCCCCACGTTTTCAGTAAAAAAAAATGTGTGTCGGTTTTATTTTTAATTTTGAAATTACCTCTTCTATTTACAGAAGTTATCATGAATGAAAAAAAAAAAAAAAAAAAAAAAAAACTACACACACGCACAGTCACTATGTGGAAAACCACTTTTCTTTAAGTTTTGAGGGTAGTCTGACATTATTTCAGACAACAGTTTTCGACTCTCTCATCATACTTCCATTTTTTAATTTGGAACATGAAAGACTGAATTTCGCTATTAATGATAAGAAAAATAGAAAATGTTACATGAGTTTTTTACATCCCTCCTTCACACGGTGAATCGTTCAATTAATTATATTTTTTATAAATAAATAGTTGACAACAAAATATGTACAAAATATTGTCAAACGACTTAATATGTACAGAAGAAGCCAAGAATAGAAAGCGGAAGAAAGAAGTTGGATGGAGTTGGCTGGAGTTGATTGAAAACGTGACCAATATAAGATCAAATCTAGCCACTGGGTGCTCGGTTGATTAATGGCATCCCTTGTGAGGGTTCCAGAAGAGCAAGTATCCCTAAAGAACGTTTTTCAACAGTTCTTTCTTAGTCTGATGCCATGCTTCTTCCTCATTTCTCGTCTAACACTATTTTTGAGAGCTGATGGACAGAGAGGGAGAGCGTCTTAATAGATGACTTGTCTCCTATTTTAAAGAAACATTGATATTTATATACATTTTTAGAACAAATAAAATCACTACATTAGGATAAATGTCTTTATTTTTTAAAATGAGCACACCATCCTTCGGAGAACTAAAGCTTGTCTTGATGTCAGGTACTCGTAAAGACCCCTACCCTAAATAAACCTGGGAAGGCAATATTGCAAGTTGCGTTGGGGACACGTCAACCAGAGCGGTGAAAACCCGGTAGTACGCGAATGTAGTTAAAAAACGAGCAAGAGTCCAAAAAAACTTACAAAAACAAAAAAAAAATCGGGTGCGTGCAACTCCGATGCGTGGCGAAATGAGCGTGACAACGTCTAAGTTGCGAGATGACGAAAGTGTCAATAATCAAATATAACAAATAATTTCAATAAAATTTTTGAACCTTGAAACAATTTAAAAACAATATAGAAAGAAAACATTCATAAGCATAATAGTTAAAAAAACAAGTTTATTATTAATCTGTATATATCTAATAATAATATTGGATAACTAGGTTATCTGTCTATACAGAAAGTAACAGCTGTACTATAATATATATTCTGTATTAGTAGTAACAGCTGTCTCTCTCTCTCTCGACGCATGCGCGATACGTGTGTTCCGCGGGACTTTCGTTACGGGACATCGTTTTCGTGCATGAGGGCCCGACCTACCAAATTATAAGACGTTGTCACGTCAACAAGTGTTTATTCACTGATTTCTTCAAATACATTAACTTGGCCCAAACAATTTTTAATAAATTATATAAAAATATGTGACGGCCATAATTATACCTACACGGTTTACTCTCCCCACCCGCTTTCTTTCCTCTCCAATTCATTTCAAAATGGCGTTTCTGGGTATATGAAAGTAATGAAGAGTGACTGTCTTATTCCACGTAAAATACCGTTTGAGCTAAAAATCAATAGTTGACTTACTTATCGACTTCTGAATCCTCATACTAAATTTCTTATCGACACATACATTACATCGGGACAGTTATTTGCGCTATTGAGTTGAGCCCCCCTCTAATCTTCCCCTTCCCTTTGGCGGATTTAGCTGAAAATCAATATATGTCCTTATGCTCTGAATATACATATAAAATGTCGTGTCGACACATTTCATTTATCGAGAGTTATCTGGTTCACAGACACACACAGAAATAATTTTTTTACAACCTTCAAGTTGAGAAACACTTATATATTATGGAAACTTAAAATAAATAAATAAAACAAATTATTTATTTGAAATGTTATTTATTCCATAAAAATATATCGGTTTCGAGATGACACTATCGTCAGATGATAAATTAAATAAATAATATAAATTAGGATACCTCCTTACCTTCGACCTTTGTGAAAAATTAATAGGTGCCATTTTTATGGGGTTTTGATTTAAAATATAAAATTTCCTTTTTGATATTTTCATTATATCGAGAGTTATTGGGATTCTTGTGTCACTGTTTCGCCCTCCCCTTCAGCTGATGCCGCTGAAAATCAATAGGTGTCGCCCTTAGAGGGTTCTGGATACAAATATACAATATTTTTTTTTTTTATATTTGGAATCTAGAGGTCGGAAAACATGAAATTCCGTAGAAAACTCCGCATCAAATTTCTCAACTATTACTTAACTTCTCCTATAGATTGAATATATAAAATAAAATGATAGATAAAACACTTTTTTGAACACTTATATTGTCTAATTCTACAAACATACATTTAAATGTGTACCGGTTTCGGCTTACGCCATCGTCAGCACAAGGTTCAACAATAATTTTTATGTCTATTCAAAAAATTGTTTTATCTATCATTTTATTTTATTTATTAGTATTTCCACTATATCAACACAGAACGCAAAAAATGTATTCGGAGATTGAATATATTTTTTACGAAGAATCCCAGAATCCCATAAAAAGGAGGAGGAAGCTCAACTCAAAAACTCTAATAAATGTTGATGTAATGAATGTATTCACTCGGTGTTTACTAATTTAGCGTAAAATACATTTTACGTAATACATTAACGGCATAAGTGTGGTAATGAAGACTGGACCCAAGTTGAGAAATTCTTGAAATATCCCAGGTATGCAATAATGGCAGACCTCCAATATAGAGTTGAGGTTGGATAATGAGTGTATGGGACCCAGCGGTTCTCTGATATTGATAAAAGATTACCTTGAATAGTACTACAATGATGACGACACTAGCGCTCCACACACCCAATCACTACATTACAGTTATTGCAAGAACCGAACCACACCGCCAAATACCTTCCCAATCCATCCCCCAACCAATAATCCTGGATAATGGGCAGCTTTGGTACAGGCTATGATAACGTTCATGGAGTCAACCATCGCCATATCCGAGGAATCATGCTCATCCCCAAAATATCTCATAATACTAGAACAATTTTTTGACCAGACTTTCCATTAGATCTAGTATTAGTAGTCTTTATAGAATTAACATAATAGAAAATTACATACAAAACATATATACAGTAATGTGTCCTTTTATGAAGACAAACTCAATGGCCTTAGCCGTCTTGAGGAGTCTAGATTTACATAAGTAATATTATCTTATAAACTTATCTCTTATAAACTTATTAACAACAAATTTTTCTTTCAAAAATACAAATAAAAATAAAATAATAAATGTATCTTTGTTCCTATTTATTTATTTATTTAATTCACAGTTTCTGAAATCGTAAGCCTCTTTACAATACCTTACAAGTAGTTGCCAATCTTTACCAATTAATAACTCCAACATAAATGAAGTATCCATGTTGTTTTTTTATATTTTATTTTTTAAATCATCATATTTGGGGCAGATAATGAGGAAGTGATGTAGATCTTCTTTACAGGGGCTGTAACACATTGGGCATACAAAGTGCATATCTTCGGAGGTATATTGATTGATAGGTGTATAGCTTAGATGCAACAGTTCACCTCTAAGTTTAATTATTAATCTAATACTTGACAATGGTAGGTCACTCTGTAAGTAACTATTAACTGAATCGTGGAACTCCAGTTCCTTAGCAAGTACCGGTCTGAGTTTTTAATTTCCTCCCTGAACGGATTGCGATAATGCTCTTTTAAACTATTCCGTAGATTTGATAACTGTGTGTTCCATATCTCGATGTTATTAACAGACAGACTATCTCTCAGATTGTAGTCCGAGATATAGTTATTTAACCGTCGGAACCAGAGCACATTCCTTTTAATAACCTCTTTAGCTATGGCTTTGGGAAGTCTTGGATTTGCTATGTTTCCATTAGATCTAGTAACAGATGAAGAATTAGAATCGAAAAATAAATTTGAATGTACTCTAAATCAATTAACTATTCGCTCCCCGTCCAAAACCAGTGGACTAATGACTAATAATGAATAGTTACACAGGAACTTCTGAATTCTCAGATCAATTTTTGTGATAGTACATTCAGTTATTGGAGTTTTTGCGTTAGGCCTAAGAACAACAAAAAAAGCAGATGTGCCTCACCCACAAGTCTAAGAGTGAATGTGGCTTGTAGAGATTTGTCTCTATTAATTTATATTGTCCATTTGTTGGCACTAGCACTGCCTCAAAATAAAATTTCTGACCAATTACATAATTTCCTCTATAAATAAACTCATGTCAATTCTGTTGCTCGACTCTTCTCATCCCATTCCCATCCAGATAATCCCCCTCGAAGACTGAAGCGGCGCTGACCAAGAGACCTACTACAGTCATTTAGCAAAAAATATTCAGGGAGTGCCGGTGGTGACCAGCTTCTCTGCTCATGTAATCCTCATACCTTCAGCTCTTCTTTCCTTCTTGGTCTGCCTCCACTGCTGGACAGTGGATTGGCGAGGTAGGAAGGGGGGATGATGCTTCCATTAAGTTGGAGGGGTGGGGATGACCGAGAGTTTCGAGGGTCTCGAGTTGAAGGGCTTTCACGATAATGTTTTTATGTTTATTTTATTTCATCTTTATTATTATTGTTTATCTTTATTATTAATATTATTATTATTTAAATTTGATATTTTCACTTTGTTTTTTATATATTTTATTGTTTTGCATATAGACCATTTGATTATATATTTAAAAAAAAATTTTTTTATTGTTTTGTACATATGTTGTCGATGTATATAAGTCTATTTTTTTAATTTATTATATGTATATTTTTACATTTATTTTATTTATTGTATTATTTTTTATTAAAAAAAAAATGTTTATATATATTTTTAATTTTACTAACATTCTTTTCTTCTTTTTTATTTTTATATAATTACTTTTTTATTGTATCATCAAATTTACTTATGGTTCATTAACCGATTGTAAATATTCTAAATAAAGATTTAAAAATTTGAATTTATAAGTAGGTAAAATAAATTGGTTTTATTTATTTTTAACATGTTTGAACTTCCATGAAATCCCTACAATTTCCCCACAGCCACAAGATATCTTCCGATAGAGCCAAGGGTTGACAGAAAACCAATTGGAAATCTCTGGAGGTGTTGACCTTCCACATAATCCATATTGACACACTGACTGTGCTTCTCTTCAGTCTTTCTTCAGGATAGCGGAAAGTCAAGAAAAGAGATCATCTGGTTCCAAACCCATTTTTCCTCTTTAAAGTTTGAGTCACTTTTAGTCTTGGATCAAAAAAAAAAAAATAACATAAATGAGCTCTTAAGTAAACTCAAAACATATTTCGATGTACATATCTCAGTATAGAGGGTTGGCTTTGACATAAACATACTTTCATTATATAGTACATGCTATGTACACTTTATTTAAGTCGACACAAAATTTTATATGTACATTACATCCAAAACCCTCTAAGAATATAATCTAAATCTATTGATTTTCATCAAATCGATTAATAATAAGGGAGAAATTAGGGAGAGGGGTTCTCTAATATGTAATATTTATGATTATTGTTACTTGCAATTAATTGTAAATCTTCTTGATTCTTTTTCTTCTTTTGTTTTGTGGGTTCACCAAGACATAAGGCCAGTCGTCCACTGGGACCGGAAAGTTGCGAAAAGTAACAAAATCAGTTCGTCAGAATTCGGCCGAAAATGCACGAACGATCCAAACATGTGACAAGGTGGGGGACCGCGTCCACTAGACCCGTATCGTTTGTCAGTTTTCGGCCGAACAGGTGCGATGTGCGAAGTGATCCCATTCTGCTGGGATTTTACGGACGAACAGGTGCGAACGAGCTAAAAAAACATGGACTGTGAAAAGTTAATTTTGCTTGTGCAAGAAAGAAAATACCTGTGGGACCAAAGGGAAAGCAATTATCACATGCGGAATGTACAAAAAAATTGTGGAGGGAAGTTTCAACTGAAATGAAATTACCAGGTAGGAACGTTATTATTTATTTCACAACATTACAATTTTTATTATTTTCTATCATTATTTTCGTTTCTCATTTTTATAGTTTTTTATGAATTCGTTCCTCATTCATTTTTATCTATTATTTTATGAAAAATAATATTATTTAAAAAAAAAAATACAGTTTGTGTAAAATAAAAGTACAGTGATTTTTGCTTTCTTACTGAATTTTTCGAGTCTTGAGTAGATGTTGTCAAGAATGTATTGAAAAGTGTCCTTTTCCATTCGAAAATAGGAGAAGTGGTGATTATCATCGATTAGAAGGTCACGCCACAAATGAGAAAATTCGCCAAACTCTTCTCTTTTTTCGAAAATGGGATTCACCCACATTTCCCGTCTACATCTATATCGCCTTCGTCGATAAATCAAAGGTGATAATTCCAACGCTAAAAATTCGTCGTCAGAATCATCGGAAAAACCGTTCCGAAGAGCCATCCCATCTACGCATTCGGACGTACTGAGTGGATCAATGGACGATCGGCATTCGCACGAACGGCTTCGCCCGATTTCGTTGCTTCGCAGTTCGCAACTTTCCGGTCCCAGTGGACGACTAGGCTAACAGTTTTGAAAAACTAAGATGACATGAGGTTGCAAAATACACAAAAGAAACTTACTCCATGGTTATTTAAATAAATATATTTGATAAAATAATATTTATGAATATTTCTCAAAATACATTCGTATATTACTTATAATCTACAGGTACCTTGCTGCGTTGCGTTTTATGCCGCGATTTTTGCTGGGTGGGATTTCTTCAATATTCTACTTCTGCTGGGCTTCGGATCTCTTCAATATTCCACTGACTCTACGTTAATCTTGATATACGTTTCACTTCTTTTCTGTTTCATTTAATAAAAATGGTACTGACTTATAAAGTTGTACAATTCACATCTCAAAACAGTTGGGAGCTCCTCCCTCACGTCCACCCTCCTCGAAGGTGTCAGACTCCAGAGGTGACCCTTCTTCTGCGATGTTGACTGACTAAGTGCTAGCTCCTGAGTGAAGCCTAGCTCTGCGAAGGTGCTTGACTAAGGCCCCCTATACACGGTCAGTTTGGTGTGTTAGTTCGATTTGATCAGTTTTAACTGGTCTGGTGTCTACACACGGTCAGTTAAGTGTGACATCATCTTGTTTTTTTTTTGGAATAAAAGTTTATTTCGAGCTTTGATTTGTTTGTCTAAATAATTTACAATAAATTAAATTAAAAATGTCAAGTAATGAGGAAAAGGTTGTTATATGGTGCTGTGGCTATTTACATTGTTGCATCCAAAAAAAGAAATCGAAGAAAAATTTGAGTTAAAGACTGCCTTTCAGAAAGGACGAAATATTCACATATAAATATTTTGGAGGTTTCATCCAAAATATTAGAATAATTATTTGAGAATGGACGAAGAAACTTATCTTCAACGATATTCATTAGTTTCTCCTTTAATAAAAGACACAAATATGAGAAATGCAATAACCACTCATGAAAGACTGACAGCAACTCAAACTATTAATTTTTTTTGTTACAGTCTCCTTACATGCTTTGGCATCAATTTCTTTAACTTTACTTACAAGCAACTCGTAGGAAGCGTCCTTTTTTAATTTATTGTGGTAATCTTTTGATATAACTCCTTCCATAAACATTTTTCTTGCCTCAATAAATCTATAAACTCAATTAAAAAGTCTTTACTCCAAGTAGACATAATCGATTCGTCTTTTTATTTTTTAAAAACAATAAAAAACAACACACACTAAACAATAATTATTAATAAACTTATAAAACTTAATTTTATTTATTGAAAACAAAGAAATCAAAATATAAATAAAATAATTATTTTAACTTTTGATAATTGATAACACCGGAGCATGCGCAGAATGGCTAGTTTGAAGAACTGTACTGATTCAAACCCCACACACAGTCAAATAGGCTTGTCGTCAGTTCGATGTGTCACACCATTGGATGGAATTTCATCAAATCATCAGTTCATTTTTTTGGCATGATGTCATGCCATTTCTACCCCATACACGTCAGTTTGGTGTGTCAGTTCGATGTGTTCAAGCCAAACTGACCGTGACCAGGTCAGATGGTCTACACCCTTCCTTACATGGTATTGCTGCTGACGTCATCGGTCTTCTCCCTTCTTCCAATTTTTATATTTCCATCCGCATTTTCATTTTTTATTTTTTTTTATATCATTTTAAAACATTTAAAGTTAGTTTGTTATTTTTGGATATTACAAATAACTGTCGTTCTAATGAATGTATCGACACAAAATTTAGTCCCGGTCGATTGGTTCTGAAGGGAGAGCAAACACTTAATTGTTCAATTTGTGCTGGGGAAGTGCATTTCCGGTGATTTACCAATGTCTTGTTTCTTATGTCTATTCGCGCCCCCCCCCCCCCCCCCCCCCCCGGGCTGTCGCCTCTCCCCTCTCCACCCCTCTTTCCTCTCCTAAATCCTATCACAAGGGGACAAATGGACCGACGTGTCAGAAACTCGTTATCAGAGTTTCGTTTATGGTCTTACATCTACGGAGGACTAAATAGAATCAGAAAAAAGTGTTAACTTTTTTTTTTTCACAAATGTACTAAGCATCCATAGATCAACTCCAATCATACCTAAACCTGAATGCTTCTTTCTCACACATCAAAGCACTGGCTCAACTCCCTCTATCTGGCAAGTACTATCTTAAAATCAATTACAAAAATAATGTACACACCCTTAATCCCCAGGAACTTTGTACAATCTGCAATAAAAATGAATTGGAAGACGTATACCACCTGTTAATATCCTGTCCGATATACTCCCCCATTAGAAGCCACTTCCTGCCTCAGAGTATCAGTATAAACAGATTCAACTTTCATACATTACTCCTGGCCCATAATAAAAATGATATCTCAAATATTTTCTATTATTTAATCAGCGATTTGAAACTTAGATCATAAATTGTTATTGAATAATATACTTCAACTTACATATTATATTGATATTCAATACCTACATCCCCACTCTATATTTACTGTCTGTTACATTATTATTATTATTAATTACTTATTTTATTTATTTATGTTTTTTATTTTGTTTGTTAAAGGTTCCTTTATAGGTTAGGTTAGGTTTTATGACTCATGCCCGGGCTTTAACTACGAGGTCATATCTCCTACTACCAGAGCGCTCTTTCGTCACTCTGGTGGACATGAGCCCGACTCTACTGTGGGAGTCCTAAATTTTGCCTACCCTAAATTTTTATTCATCTAGGGTAGGGGTCTTTAATGAGTACCTGACATCGTACAGGCTCGGGACCATCGCTTAACGTCCCATCCGAAGGACGGCGTGCTTAAGTTTATTCTACCTCCCAGATAAAATAAACTAAGGGCCTCGGTCGGGCTACGAACCCACGACCTTGAGCTCAGAAGGCAAGCACGCATACCACTGAGCTACCGGCGCCCTCGGTTCCTTTATATATGCCATTATTGTTTTATGTGAGTATTCTTTTATATGTGTCATTATTATATTAATATTATAAAAGTAATGGTCACTGACTCAATTGTATAGGAGTGATCCTTTTAAACAATAAACATTATTATTATTATTATTATCTACTAAGCATCCATCTCGGATTATTAGCTTGTGTGTATTCACGCTTAACGCTCTTGTCAGTATTCACTTTCACAATAACCTCAGGACACAAAGAACGTGTTTAATTTTTATATTGTCTAATTCCAGTGTACCGTTTCGGCTTACGCCATCTTCATAACAAAGATCAAAAGTGACATCTAAGTTTGCTAGATTAGTTAATAATTAAGACGTCAAGAGACGATCTGGGCGACTGAAATCAATTATCGGACGATGATCTACATTATCCCTTGAGAACAAACTTACTAAAACCCATCCACCGATACGCCATTTTACGTTTCTAATCTATCAAGACACGGTACCAAAATTAAGCGATAAACTCCATCATCACGCAATTATCCACAAACACTCTCCCCACAAATCCACCACGACGCCTTAAGCGGGCATGGCAGAGAGACCTGCTCCATGACTTCTCTTCGGTCAAGCACCTCAGCAGTACAACCACACACTTGACAACTTATCACAAATACTAATGAGTCATTAGTAATGACAAATGTCATGACGTAAAAATCTATATTAATAAAGCTGAAACGGGGTTTGTTTGTTTGTTTGTTTGTTTGTTTGTATGTATGTATGTTTGTTCCAGCATCACGCCCAAACCGCTGGACGGATTTTTATGAAACTTTCCATGTAGCATTCTTTTGAGCCCGATTGAATAATAGGCTATGTGGCGTCCCAAAATTTTGATCGGGAGGGGGGGTTGTAAGGGGGGCCTAAGTATATAAATAGTGCTAACTCATTAACTAATGGTCAAATTGTCATGAAATTTAAGACGTAGTCTTTTTAAAAGCCAAACAGGAAAAAAAGGTGTGTGGCGTCCCAAAGTTTTGAACGGGAGGGGGGGTTGTGGGGGGGGCTAATTATAAATATAGAGCTAACTCATTAACTAATGGGCGAATCGTCATGAAATTTCACATGTAGTATTTTTAAAAGCCAAGTAGAAATATTAGGTGTGTGGCGTCCCAAAGTTTTGAACGGGAGGGGGGGTTGTGGGGGGGCCTAAGTATAAATATAGAGCTAGCTCATTAACGGTTGGTCGCATTGTCCCGAAGTTTCACATGTAGTATTCCTGAAGACCAAATAAAAAAATAGGCGGTGTGACGGCTCAAAATGTTTCACGGGAGGGGGGGGGGGGGGGTAGTGGGGGGGCCTAAGTATATAAATAGTGCTAACTCATTAACTAATGGTCAAATTGTCATGAAATTTCACACGTAGTCTTTTTAAAAGCCAAACAGGAAAAAAAGGTGTGTGGCGTCCCAAAGTTTTGAACGGGAGGGGGGGTTGTGGGGGGGCCTAATTATAAATATAGAGCTAACTCATTAACTAATGGGCGAATCGTCATGAAATTTCACATGTAGTATTTTTAAAAGCCAAGTAGAAATATTAGGTGTGTGGCGACCCAAAGTTTTGAACGGGAGGGGGGGTTGTGGGGGGGCCTAAGTATAAATATAGAGCTAGCTCATTAACGGTTGGTCGCATTGTCCCGAAGTTTCACATGTAGCATTTTTAAAAGCCAAATAGAAATATTAGGTGTGTGGCGTCCCAAAGTTTTGAACGGGAGGGGGGGTTGTGGGGGGGCCTAAGTATAAATATAGAGCTAACTCTTTAACGGTTGGTCGGATTCTCACGAAATTTCACATGGAGTATTCCTGAAGACCAAATAGAAAAAAAGGTGTGTGGCGTTCCAAAGTTTTGATCGGGAGGGGGGGTTGTAAGGGGGGCCTAAGTATATAAATAGTGCTAACTCATTAACTAATGGTCGAATTGTCATGAAATTTCACATGTAGTATTCCTAAAGATCAAATAGAAATATTAGGTGTGCGACGGCCCAGGAAAGAGGGTTGTGGGGGGGGGGGGGGGGCTAAACATACATATAGAGTTAGCTCATTAACGGTTGGTCGTATTGTCACGAAATTTCGCATATATTATTCCTGAAGGCCAAATAGAAAAATAAGGTGTGTGGCGTCCCGAGGTTTTGAACGGGTGGCGGGGTTGAGGGGGGGGGGGGCTCTAAATATAGAGCTAGCTCATTAACGGTTGATCGTATTGTCATGAATCGGATTGTCATGAATTTCACATGTAGTAGTAGTAACTATGTATTCGCTGTGGGGTTCACTGTTGCAAGACATTTACTAGCTGTGATGTCCAGCGTTCCTAATATCGTACTAGCTGTGGGGTCCGCTGTTGCAAGGCACTTACTAGCTGTAGTGCTAAGCCCCAGCGTTCCTAACTATGTACTGGCTGTGGGGTTCGCTGTTGCAAGGCACCTACAAGACATTTACTAGCTGTGATGCCCAGCGTTCCTAATTACGTACTAGCTGTGGGGTCTGCTGTTGCAAGGCGCTAGCAATGTGGCCCAGCGTATTTAACTACGTAGGTACTAGCTGTGGGGTCCGCCGTTGCAAAACTCATACTAGCTGTGATGCCCTGTGGTTCTAACTATATACTATCTGTGGGGTCCGCAGTTGCAAGCAGTTGCAACCTACTACCTATAGGGCCCAGCGTTCCTAAAAACGTACTAGCTGTGGGGTCCGTCGTTGCAAAAGCATACTAGCTGTGATGCCCAGGGTTCCTAATATCGTACTAGCTGTGGGGTCCGTTGTTGCAAGGCATTTACTAGCTGTAGTGCCCAGCGTTCCTAACTATGTACTAGCTGTGAAGTTCGCTGTTGCAAAGCACTTACTAACTGTAATGCCCAGCGTATTTAACTACATACTAGCTGTGGGGTCCGCTGTTGCAAGGCACATACTAGCTGTGGTGACCAGCGTTCCTAACTACGTACTAGCTGTTGGGTCCGCCGTCGCAAGGCACATACTAGCTATGATGCCCAGCATTCCCAACTACGTACTAGCTGTGGTGCTCAGCGTTGCAAGCCACATACTAGCTGTGGTCACAAACGTTCTTAAGTACGCACTGACTAGGACGTCCAGCGATGCTACGTATTCACTAGGTGTGGCTTCCGCCGTTGAAAGGCGCATACTAGCTGTGATGCCCAGCGTTCCTAATTACGTACTAGCTGTGGGGTCTGCTGTTGCAAGGCGCTAGCAATATCGCCCAGCGTATTTAACTACGTAGGTACTAGCTGTGGGGTCCGCCGTTGCAAAACTCATACCAGCTGTGATGCCCTGTGGTTCTAACTATATACTATCTGTGGGGTCCGCAGTTGCAAGGCACCTACTACCTATAGGGCCCAGCGTTCCTAAAAACGTACTAGCTGTGGGGTCAGTCGTTGCAAAAGCATACTAGCTGTGATGCCCAGGGTTCCTAATATCGTACTAGCTGTGGGGTCCGCTGTTGCAAGGCACTTAATAGCTGTGATGCCCAGCGTTCCTAACTTCGTACTAGCTGTGGGGTCCGCTGTTGCGAGGCACATACTAGCTGTGGTCACAAACGTTCTTAACTACGCACTGACTAGGACGTCCAGCGATGCTAAGTATTCACTAGGTGTGGCTTCCGCCGTTGAAAGGCGCATAGTAGCTGTGGTGCCCAGGGGTCCTAAAAACTTACTAGCGTTACAACAGCTGAAGGACTATAAGCCTTATTCCGTATGAATAATTGAAAATTATAACATCATGAATGTACTGTCGAGGAACTGAATAGCGTTATAGAAGATATTGGGAGAAAAATCAAAGTTCCCCGGGCAACGCCGGGTATTACTGCTAGTATGTTTATAAATAAAACGTTTGCTTGGTTGTCATAATATATATGATGCACTTTGTGCTCACAATTACGTAAGCCGGAACCGGTACACTTTATGTACGTATATATTTTGAAATATATAAATAAAAGTTAAACAATTTCTTTGTTTTATTTATTTTAGTAACTTTCCAATAAATCAACACAGATCACAGAAATGAATTTGGAGATTTGTTGGTTTTGTCCTCAGTCATGGGCGTAGACAGGGGGGGGGCAGGGCGGGGGCACGTGCCCCCCCCTGGCCAGACAAATAAAAATATAAAAATTAAATAAACTAAAAAAATAGTTTTTATTAAAATGCATTGCTTGCAAGTTACCATAGGATCATCAAATTTCCCGTTCTTCTGACTCCTAAATCAGCAATCAGCTGTTGTAAGTGCAGGCCGCAGGCCATGCGCTGTAACTGTTCACTGTGTTTGTGTTCACGTGACAGTTTGTTTTGAGGTTTTGACGAAGTTTTTGTCTAACAGTTCCGTTCCGTTTTGACTGTTTTCCATATTTGCATAAAATTATTAAAATTAGCATGGATATTAGGAAGTTTTTTAGTAAGTATCTTGAATTGAATTGAAGAGCCTAGAGATTCAGACAGATAACCTAATAGTCCAAGCTCCCATGGCACAAAAAGAAGGAACCCATCAAACGTCTCAAATTTTGAAGGTGAAAATGCTTGGAAAACATGTAAAAAAACATTTTACCCCCGCCAGACTAGAAAAAATGTATTAATTGATATGTTAAATGAATTTTTGAAATTAACTAAAAAAATGAATTTACTTTTTAACCCCCCCCCCCCCCCCCCCCCCTGCTCAAAATACTGGCTACGCCCCTGTCCTCAGTATATTTACCATTTTTCATGATTGATTTTCAAAATTTTCATTGAATTCAGAAAGAAGCATTGGCGTAGCTAGGATTATTCCCTGGGAGGGGAGGCAGCCGGTCAAATTTAAATCGACAATTAAATCATTTAATACATTATAAAATATGCAGTTAGTCATAATTGTCTTTTTATTTTAGGTAAACATTGCATCGCCGTGCGGAGTTTTTTGGGAGAGATTTTAAAATTGCTGCGCGTTTTGTTGTAACACGCACGAAGATGCGTTCGGTAAACTCTCATTCGCCTATTGGCAGCATTCGTTGGAGTCCAAGCTTTAAGAAAGCGTAATTTGAATTTGAATAACATTTGACTGGGAAGTGAAGCTTTCTATATCCTTGTCTTGACTGTAATGTTTGTCTGTGGTGGAGTTGTCGTTATATATTATAATTTTTTTAAATTAGGTATTAGATCGCAATTTTCTGGGGGGGGGGCGTGCCCACCCCTGCCCCTCCCTAGCTACGCCAACGGAAAGAAGGCATCTTGTGGGATGAGTCCCTTAGTTCGCATTTGGAATACTTTGGTCCCTTTTAATTAAGACTTAAAAAAAGAAACGTAACGTTGATTCACGGTTCATGAACACATTAGTAAATGCTTCAAGTTCTACAGTCTCTTTTGAGAAAATAACTGAGCCGAGTTGGGAAAAACCACAGCCCGAATTGATTAAAACAAAGTCAAAGGTGGCAGGATTTACTCCTCTAAGTGTGTCCTTCAGTGAAATTAATAATTAGAAGTAATTAGATTATAGAATATTGATGAAATTGAATCCTGAATTCCTTCTTGGAATTTAAATTTCCTTCTTCCTATCAATCATCAAATTTATGAATTTAATTACTTTTTAGTAGGTTAGTAAGTGGTTTATGACTCATGCCGCGGTTTTAACTACAAGGTCATATCGCCTACTACCTGTTCTTTGCTCGAGTAAGTCCGACTCGCCCAAACATATTAAAGTTTTAGATGCCTACCTCCCCCGACCCCTTTGGCCGATTTTGTGGATAATTAATATCGGATAATTAGTACCGTTCTTATACGGTTTAGAATTTCCAATTGTGTCTTCATACATACATCACAACGGCAATTATTTAAAAAAAAAATTAACAAGTGAGGTTCTTATGAGAATATGTAGGTATTTGAATTTAAAATTTTATGTTGATAATTAGGTGAGTCAAAATGTCGGTTTTCATTAATAAAATGTGTAGCCTCGAACTTACACCCTCGGATTATTATCTGGTCCGATCAATGGCTTTCACAGTCAGGGCTGGTGTACCTACAAGAAATCGCCTCTAACCCCAAGGAATGGTATCGACATGGGATCCAACAGCTAGCCACATCGATAGAACATGATGGCCTATATTTTAAATATTAATGATGATCACTTTTTTTTTAAATAAAATGTCACCATATATATGATTGTATTCCTTGTTCCCAGAATCCCCTATAACCCACCAAATATATATACACTATACTGACACTAAGGGGAAATTAATAATTAATATTATAAAAATATATCGGGACATATAACATTATATTTATGGGACAAATAATATGATGTAATTTAGATCCAGATGGAATAATAGGCCTTATAGAACGTATATAACTAATGGACCAAATCGATCCTGTGATTTTAGTTTTGCCAAAATATATATTTTAAGGCCGATATAAGTTTTGTAAAATAAAGTTAAAGTTGTATATATACGTGATAATAATTTAAATATAGAACAAAACCATTGTAAATACCTTATATATAGAAATATCCAATTTTCTATAATGGAAGGTTCTAGAACAGGTCTAGGCTGTTCCATGACAGTTTAAATACCCAGGCCGGCAGAGCGACACACTCACTATCTTGTATTTGTACTCTTGTCTTCAACTTGTCATTATGGGTCTATTGTATTATATTTATTAATTGTATCTGGTTATTTCACTTATATCTGCCGAGCCGTGCCTGGACCCCAATTTTTTTTTTTTTTTTTTTTTTTTTTTTTTTTTTTTTTTTTTTTTTTTTTTTTTTTTTTAGTATTGGAATCAAGGGGTCGGCCAACAGGAAATTCCAAAATTCCAGTGAAAACAACATCAAATTTTTGACAGATTACATAACTTCTCATATACTTATGGGGAAGTAAATCTATGTAAAGTATGTAACAATGGTTCGATTGTTTCTGGATATATCAGTAACGAACAAAGCTAGAATTGATTAATAGAGTCGACAGTATCTTTTCAATGTTGAAGGAATTCGAGGTTTGGTCGTGTAAATGAAAACTCAATATTTGGCCAACGTTTCGGAAACTACTTATATTTCCTCCTTCAGGGCCTACAGAATACAACATACAAATTAGTCATTATGTACAATTATATAACTAGATACTTAATAATAATGTTAAAAAGAGATGGAAACCATTTTTATAAATGAATGAATAAATGAAAAGGGTAAAAAATAAATAAAAAATAATAATAAACAAATAAATAATAAAAAAAAATATATATACTTTTTTTTTTGAAGGTAGTAATAAAATAAGCTACTTGTAACAATATATATATATATATATATATATATAAATAAATAATAAATACAACTTATCTTATAATGACTAGAGTGGATTTGTGGTGGAAGGTGTTGAGATTTTTATAATTTTTTTATTTATTATTTCTTTATATTTCTTTATTTTTTCCCCCTTTCATTTATTTATAAAAATTGTTTCTATCTCTTTTTAACGTTATTATTAGATATCTAGTTATATCATTGTCCATAATGGACGAAACGTTGAGATCAAATATTGAGTTTTCATTTACATGAGAGAGCCTCGAGTTCTTTCTACAAAGCTAGAATTGTTCATGAATTTAGTTGCATTGAAACTCAACTGATGCAATAACAACCTGTATGTAGATTGTTAGCAGAATTGATTACAAAAGGTAATTTGTTTGTTTGTTTTAAACTTCATCGGTGAGTGATGCATACTGTACACTAAAATAACAATGAGGCTGTATACTATTCGTCAACAAAAGGTTATCTTTGATGAAACAGTTCTGAAGATTGATTAATGACCAATTATTTTACTTTCCCAGTTATACGAAGTAAAAGGGAAGTTATGTAACCGGCC
Organism: Aradus depressus; assembly: GCA_963662175.1. Classification (NCBI taxonomy): domain Eukaryota; kingdom Metazoa; phylum Arthropoda; class Insecta; order Hemiptera; family Aradidae; genus Aradus; species Aradus depressus. Next base: position 31,531,241 of record OY759219.1, read on the forward strand.
AAAAATTCGATGCGAAATTTCCAACAAAATTTTTCCGATTTCAAGCAAGATTCCAAAAATGAAAAAAAAATTCAGTCCAAACGAAAGGGGTGATTCATCGCTAATTGTTGAATATATTTTCGTTTTAATAGTATTTAAGTACAAACTATAACCAAATGAATTGTCGGAGAATCACCGGCAATGTATTTTTCCAGCGCGAATTGGTATAATAGTATACATGGAACCAGGTATAAAGTAAAAAATTTACACACATTAAGATTTGTGGTGTATTGTGAAGTCAGTTATTATTATTTGTATAAAAACAGCTGTTAGGAATGAAGTAACTTAATTAGTGAATAAATATACGAACATGGACTAGTCGCATTTTGTTTTGAAACGAAATGTAAACAAGGAGAGATGTGGAAGTGGACAGTCTAGAGAGAAAGTTGTTTTTAGGCTTAAGGTAGTGAACCATGTAGGAGTGAAATAACAGTGAAATAGGTGCGCAAAGGTACTTTTATTTATTTATATGTTTATATGACCTAATATAACATTCAATTAAAGAATGGCCACAATATTTAAAAGAAAGGAGACTAAAGTAGATGTCGAAATTAGTACCTATGTAACATTTTTTTATTGTAATTTGATTTTTAACCATGTTTTTTGGCAAAACAAAATCGCCGTAAATTAGAAAGTTATTGGTTAAATGTCATGTAGTCTCATAAGTATAGTGAAAATGAAAACTGACATTATTGCAGAGATATTGTGAATTAATTCAAATGAACTTGAAAGAAATAAAACTTGTTTATTTATGATATTGTCTAATTTCACCAACTATATTTACATGGGAGTACTTTCGGTATTTCTACCATCCTCAACCAAAAGCATACTACAAACAAGTTTTATTTCTTTCAAGTTCATAAGTATAGCTTTAATTTTAAGAGAGTGACAAATCAATTAACCTTCTCTCTCCTGAAAAAAATGTAAGGTTAATCGTGTTAAAAATGATCTGTTAGATTGAATTCGACTAGAAAATGTAAAAAAAAAAAAAAAGAAACTGAAATAAAATAAAATATTTAGCACAAAACAGTGATATGTTCATACTGATAGCTTTTTCAAATCCTAACAGAGAGAGACTGTGTTATTTTGTCCGGAGTGATATATCGTTCTTGTCATCCTGACCGTCAGTTTAATCGATAAAATAAAAACACTGACACCAGGAAAAATAAAAAAAACCTACTACATACAGAAAAGTCGAATTAATCCATCAGTGCGAATTATTCAAATACTTATTCACTCTTCATCTGAAACCAATTTACTGTTTTGATTGAGGAGGGGTTTTAATCAGGAACTTCTGAGTCCTCATATATAATTTCATGCCAGTTTATTCATCATATCAGACGATTTAGCTGAAAATTAATTTGTCGCCTTTTAAGGGTTCATATACAATTTTGTGTTGATATATTTATTGTATCGGGAGTTATTGTTTTAGAGAAAGAGCGAAAACTTATATGATTAATTCATGATGCCAGAAATGTGATAATTAAAAAATATATAAGAATAAAAATAATAATTAAAAAAAAATAAAAATAAAAAAATAATAAACATTAAATAATATTATCACATTTCCTGCAGAAATTGTTTGCTGATCTTCTACTAAATTTTGCTTTCTACAGTAGTTTCCGAAAAGGACCCTAATGAAAATATACATATAAAAAGTTTATGACGGGCAATTTTGAAGAAAGTGCACGTATTTAAAAAAAAAAAATCATTTAATAATTATTTCATTTGGATTCTTCTAAATATTTAATTCTGGGAAAATCTAATTAAATCTAATCCAAAGGTATTATCTTATTGGGTTGACAGGGAAAATGAATAGCATAGAATCGAGAATAAAAATTGGGTTTATTTTTATTTAACCTTCATTTAAAAAAAAATAATAACTTTGGAAAATAAAAAATAAAATTATTTACAAAAAATATTACTATTTTCTAAAATTTTTCTGTGGCCACTCTTTAAAATTTTTATACTGGGCATATATATTAATAAATAAAAAGTCCCTTCTTTTGTAACTCACTATTTATTTGTTCTTGGCTCATCTCCGTACTTCAACTGTGTTGTCTAACACTCCTCTCACTTGACTGTTAACACCTGAACTGCTCACTTCATCTTTCACACTCAGACTGTCAACCATAAAACCACTCTCCTTAGACTGTGCTTGTCTATAGAAAACAGCTGATCGCCGGCATTTCTTTCGATCGTTGGTTGTTCTTCATTGATTCTTTAAACAAAAGGGAATGGTCCAGTCTTTGTATATTTATATTCACTAATTGAGGGCGCCGGTAGCTCAGTGGTATGCGTGCTTGTCTTCTGAGCTCAAAATCGTGGGTTCGAAACCACGACCGAGGCCCTTAGTTTATTTTATCTAGGAGGTAAAATAAATTTAAGCACGCCGTCCTTCGGATGGGACGTTAAGCCATGGTCCCGAGCCTGTACGATGTCAGGTATTCGTTAAAGACCCCTGCCCTAGATGAATGAAAATTTAGGGTAGGCAAAATTTAGGATTTCCACAGTAGAGTAGGGCTCATGTCCACCAGAGTGACGAAAGAGCGCTCTGGTAGTAGGCGATATGACCTCGTAGGTAAAGCCCGGGCATGAGTCATAAAACCTAACCTAACCTATTCACTAATTTAACTCTCATAACAGCTGTTTTTATGAAAACTTCTACATTTTAGCTGTTTTTATAAGAAAAATTAACACTTTTTCGATTCTTTTCTTTAAAAACATAATAATTAATTATAGAATATTATAATAATTATAATTTGTGTGTGTTTTTACATCACAGTCTATTCAATAAATGTATCGATAGAAAAACCCGGATATGACCAAAATTGTGTAGGAGGTTTCAAAAGTCTTTGCCTATGTCAGATATTTACTTATTAGCAAAAAACGGTCACTTGGCTTTAGAGGAAGAGCGAAAACTTATGATTAAATCATGAAGGATTCTGAATCCTTTTACTAAATTTCGTGCTAAATCATTTATTAGAACTACCCGACGTAAGCGGAGGATTTAAAATAAATGACATATCTACGTTGTCCGGAGAAGGTGTTATTCTCAAACTAATAACTAGACTTGTTTTATAACTAAGTCTTGTTAATAAAGTAGATATTGTACGTGATAATTTATGAGATACATTTTGTACCTTTAGCTGTTTATAAACTTTGTTGTTAACGATGTTACAATTTCAAACTAGTATTTGCAACAATTGTGATAACTAGTAATTAGAAAATTTATTTGTAAGTTAGTTTGAAAATGTATACATTTGTTAACCGTTAGTTTTGAAAAAAAAATCCCGGATATTAGCCAACTGAAAAAGTAAGGTACAATGCGGCCATAAATGGTGAAGATATTGGATTGGATCAACAAACTGTCATTATAAGCAGCTACAAAAATTGCCCCATCACAAGCGTCAGCGACTAGAGATCGTTTTCCCAGCTAAAACACATACTTAGCGACAAGTGGCACAGTTTTTCAGACAAGAATTTTGAAATGTATTTAGTAGTATATTTTAACTCATCAAATGCTTAATTAAAAAATATATATCCATTTTATTGAAGTCAAATTCTCAGCCTCGAGTAGTGTGGTGAGCTGTTTTGTATTTAACATATCTCTAGTATTTCTTTAATCAAAAATTTATACATATATGCTTATGTAATTTACAACATAGAGGTTAAAAAAAATTGTGTTTTCAGAAAATATTTTTTATAAATTGTATAAATAAATTCCTTTAGGGTTCTTATTTTATAAATTTATTTTTAAACCCTACCCAATTTTAAGCTGAAAAAAGAGTTATTTTATTTACAAATTAAATTTTTTTTTGCAGAAAAACAGTTAATGTCAGGATTTTATTTTTTGTTGTACATTTTTGCACGAAATCCGGGCTCTACTTATGACCTAACCAAAAATCACATCAAATAAAAGTTGTAGAAAAAACTAAAAAGGACATTTTTTGTAGATTGCTCAGTTTGCGAGATACATTACTTACCAAAACCGTCTTTAACCATACTTTTTTAGAGGTTTTGTCGATTTACACGAAAATTATTAATCCTATCGAAAAATTGGTCCTCACAAAAAAAGTTTCTTATTAAATTTCCAACCGGTTGTGCTACGTCACATCTCTGGAACACTCAAAATGGCCGTCCCATCATCGCCTTAAATCTGTTCATCGATGATTTTTTTTAAAATATAATTTTGAATCAGGTGTGTCGTTTTCAAATTTGACAGTTTTTCGTCATTTTCCATGATTCTAAATCAGGTAACGTCTGATATCTGATATTTTTTTAAAAAAACTTTAACATCCTGGAGAAAGAAAAAAAGCTCTAGTCTCAAAAGCCTACTTTAAACTCAGTAGAATGATAATGAACTTGCAGACTTTGTAACCAGATACTTGGGTCCACTCGACTCCCCACTAAAAGGAACTGATCAAATTCTTAAAAGGCTTACTTTTTTCACTCAATGAAGAATTTGAAGCGTGGCTAATAAACCATTTGAAGAAAATTTATAGGACTTTTTATATCAACCACGCTTACAGATCTTTCTCGCTTTCTCCCTTCTCAAAATTATTTCATACTGGCATTATTGTATTATAAGAAAGTATACTCTCAAGATAACGCTTTTCAAAGAAACAAAATGAAATGATTTTGAGAAGGGTTAAGGGTAGAGAGAGTGCTCTGTAAGCGTTGTTGGTATAAGAAAATCCTGTAATGGCCACGTCACATATTTTTCCAAATTTTTTTAATTCTTCAAAAAACCAAGGTTAGGTTAGGTTAGGTTTTATGACTCATGCCTGGGCTTTAACTACGAGGTCATATCGCCTACTACCAGAGCGCTCTTTCGTCACTCTGGTGGACATGAGCCCGACTCTACTGTGGGAGTTTTGTTGTATTGATCCCATCTCAAATCTGAGGACTTATCAGCGATTGGAAATTTTATAAGGAACATTTTGGTAATGATCAATTTTTCAATAGGACTAACCGTTTCGGGTAAATCAAGGAGACGTCTAAAAATGTGTGTTTCAAAACTACATTTCAAGATGGTTTTCGGCACGTATCTCGAAAACCGGACGACCTGTAAAAAATCATATTTAATATAACTTATACATTTTAGTATTCTCTCATAAAAAATAAGCTGTATTTCGAAAAATGTAGTTAGGTCCTGGGGGAAAATGGTCTCAATTTTCGTTAGATTTCGGGCAAAACCTAACCAGATCTAAGTTAGAACATGTGACCTCTTCATTCCAAATTTCAAATTCATAGCTATAATTTGTGTTTTTGCGGTAGAGAGACAATCATATACACACAGACATACATCATCGCGAAAATGATATACTACAGGTATACGAAAGTAAAAAAGGGTCATTGAATCACCGGCAAGACTTGCCCAGCGCCGCTACGCTGTCTGAAACCCAAAACCCTAATAACTGCCGTTGTAATGTATGTATCAATTTAGTATGTGAATTCAAAACCTCATAACGGCGATAAATATTACTCATAGAAACAAAAGTGGTTATCTTTCCACTGCAAAAGCGTCATCATCAGTGGCAGATGCCACCCGTACAATGTAGAGGCTCAAGTCAAAGGCCAGTGGTCCATTAGCCTCTACGCTGCACATTGGGGCAAAATGAAACTTTTATACATTATGTTTTTTAGTGTGCTGAACACGAAAAAAACACTTGAAAAATTCCCCGACCCTTCATTGAGTATTGTATTTAGAGAAATACATCAGCTCCTCAAGAGGAGGTGAACATGTTCATACAGCTTATGAGAAATATGCAATTCATATTAGGTAACTGAAATTAGAAATTGCAATAGTTTCATTTTCTTCGAAAATTCGCTAAAATAAAACGTCTGCGTATTCTTAGGATGATTCATAATAACTTTAAAATTAAGTTTCTCCCATATTCGCAAATTTTTCGCAAAAACTGATTTCATTTTATGGTTATCTGATAAAAATACTTTAAGAAGGTGAAAGAGCGAGTGCCCGGCAACAAAAAAATGAGTTTTTGTAAAAAACTACATTAGAAAATGCTTAAATTCAGTCAGTTTTTCTTCGAAACGGGCATTTTGTGAAGCAAAGACGCTAATGATAGTAATATAATTCAGTACACTTCCCTTGAGAAGAGATCTCCATATTTAAGACAAAAAAAAGGGAGCCATGGTGGCCGTGCGGACTAGGACGTAGGGCTCTGGTCGCATGGTCTCACCATTGTTTGCGGGTTCGAATCCTGTCCGGGAGGGGGTTTTATTTCGTAGATAGAACTCCCTCCCGGGGCCATGGATGTAGTAAATAACTTAATAACAAACACATATGGCTAGTGTGGTGTCTGCCGAGGCCAATCAAAAAAAAAAAAAAAAAAGAATTAAAAAGATTGTGTTTTAACGCGTTATAAATATAGACTGAGGCAATGTAGAGGGTATTAAAAGGCTGCAATGGTCTTGTTTATGTTTGTACAGGTGTACGGAAGTAAACCCTCCTTCACCCCCCACAGGCTTTTCACCCGCACAGCTGTTCTTATCTCGGTCACTTAAAAGTAAACTTCCAATGACAACAGAGTCAACTTTCACCTCGAACAGTTCATATCAACATTGTAAAAACACTACGGCAAGCTAAAGGAAATAAAGTTAAATATTATTACGATAAGTCGGCTAAAGCTTTGTTCCCCGGCATTCACAATTTATTTTGGAATAAGAGGGGCACTATGAGATGCCAATGGAACTCTATTCCGCACAAATAGAGTAGATATAAGGGAATTTAAAACCTCTTGCACCCCTAATCCTCAGGTAAATAATGCTATGGAGTCTGATTTCAGAGATGATCCAGGATCTGAACCACCTGCAATACATAGTATACCGGCCAGAAATACCAAGTCAATTTAAAGACTATGTTATGACCTAATTACACTTACTAAATATAAGTAATATAATTGTAATAATATTATAATCTTTGTTTATAAAAAAAAAAAAAATGTATAGGTGTATTAGTACCTACTTAAAAAAGTATCGATTATAATACGATAATTGATGTTAGTTTAGGTTTTATGACTCATGCCCGGGCTTCAACTATGAGGTCATATCGCCTACTACCAGAGCGCTCGTTCGTGGACATGAGTCCGACTCTACTCAGTCATAAATTTTGCCTACCCTAAATTTTTATTCATTTGGGTAGGGGTCTTTAACGAGTACCTGACATCGTACAGGTTCGGGACCATCGCTTAACGTCCCATCCGAAGGACGGCGTGCTTAAGTTTATTTTACCTCCCAGATAAAATAAAGTAAGGGCCTCGGTCGGGTTCTGAACCCACGATCTTGAGCTCAGAAAGCAAGCACGCATACCACTGAGCTACCGGCGCCCTCATATATAATTGAGTTAACCCGCTTAAAATGTATATAACCATGGTTACAAAAATAAACATGGTTCCTTGTTCAGCTTGTGAGGGCGCCGGTAGCTCAGTGGTATGCGTGCTTGTCTTCTGAGCTCAAGATCGTGGGTTCGAAACCCGACTGAGGCCCTTACTTTATTTTATCTGGGAGGTAAAATAAACCTATGCAATCCGTCCTTCGAATGGGACGTTAAGCGATGGTCCCGAGCATGTACGATGTCAGGTAATCGTTAAAGACCCTTGCCCTAGATGAATAAAAATTTAGGGTAGGCAAAATTTAGGACTCCCACTATAGAGTCGGGCTCATGTCCACCAGAGTGAAAGAGCGCTCTGGTAGTAGGCGATATGACCTCGTAGTTAAAGCCCGGGCATGAGTCATAAAACCTAACCTAACCTTGTTCAGCTTTTGATTATTCTCCTTAATTTATGCCCTTTAGAAATTGCTAAAACTAAAACACTTTGAGTACATTGTTTTCCAAATATATCAGTGAATAAATGTGATGTGTTATTTAATACATCAAGAATATATTTCATATCTGTATTGTCAAATGGTTTTCTCTTTTGCCACATCTATAAATTATGCAAGAATGTTAAACCTAATACGTGGCAGGTTATTAATTTACAGCTAAGTTACAGAATTAATGTATCCATATGTCTGTAACCGCAGGCAAATGTAACCTTAATTGTTCCCCCTCTACAGAATAGCACGAGGTGACTACACAGGTAGACTGTAATCGTATTTAGTCCAATATTTATGATTACTTCATAACATTATCTTGCTGCATTAAGATTAATTACAGTTGTCTCAATTAGAGTTAATGTTACCTGCAGAGTAGGACCGCTTCTGAACGTGACATCTCAGTACTGAAATCATAAGCTGCAGAATAGTAACGATGAGGGCAGAGGGCTAAGTATGTACTTACGCTATGCTGACAGAAACACAAATAGTGCAATAACTGCAGTTGAAAGGATTTATTGATACAGAATTATCATATTTTGAAAACCCTATAAGGACGATACATATTAATTTTCTGGGAAATCGGCCGAAGGGAATGAAGGGTTCATAATGAACTAAACTGGAAAACCCTAATAATTACCGATGAGATTAAATGTATAATAAATTTAGTATTATTATTCAGAAGCCCTATTGATTTTTAGTCCAAACGATCGATTCGTTTTGGCGAAGGAACGAAGTTTTTTCGTGATTCAACGATGACTTTTTAAATTGCTTACTTATAATATCTGTGGTCACAGGGAATAAATTGGTAAGTCTAAATTCGTAACTTTTCAGGACAGCACTTTTTTACATTTGCGTTAATCTTGTCAATTCATTTTTTGGAATAAATAAATTATGTTTGCATCATTATTAATCATATACCTTCTAAATCTATAGGAGTGAATGAAAATGAATATTGTTAATCCTTTTTTGGATTTTCCCTTAGTTATCTAATCATTCCCTAATTATTGACCACTCTTGACTAATTTTTACACACACTAACCTAATTATTAACCATATTTTTTGAAATACTCTTGAATGATACTTTTCTAAAGTTGATTTAACCGAAAACGCCTTCTTCGCTTGGAATAGTCTGCTGTAATGAATAAATGGTTAAATGCAGTTATCTCGTGACTGATTCCTCGTAGTAGATTAAGTTGATTTAACCGAGAACATACACAATTTTACGAGATATCAAGAAACCCACATCTTTATAATTCCGAAAGTAGTTCTGAGCTCCCAACTTCTTCACAGTGCGCTGATGGCTTGGGAGATGATCACAGTACACTTAACTCATTTTGACCATTTTACGACTTAACAACTCATTCCCTGTGACCATAGATATATGCTATTGAAGAATTTGGGATTTTGTGAAGGGATTTCATATCTAAATTTAAATCCGCATAAATACGATACAGGATAGGATAGAATTTGGAGTTTAAGGACGCAAAACAGCAAAGGTCATCTCCAATATATCTGGTCCAATATATTTGGCGTATCAAGCTTGATGATTAGAAGAAAAAAAAAAAAAATTGTGGCAAATCTGTATCTGTACAATTTCAATTCGATATTTCTTTATCATTATTTTTTTCACATGGATGCATTCGTACTAGTCAGTGGAAATAAATAAACTAGTAGTGAAAAAATAAAACAAACAGTAAAAATAAGAATAAACAAACAGCAGTAACAGTAAAAATATAGACACACGGGAATACATAAGCATATTTACAGAAACATGCATTCAACAGAATATACATATATACTCATACACACATACCTCATATAGATATGAATAATAAGCAAAAAAATAAATAAATATAGATAATATATAGGTAACCTATAGCCTTTCTTTATTTTTTTTTAATTTATTTTTTTACTTGTATTTTTTTTTTTTACTATTATTATTTACTCTTCTTTTTATTTTTTCCCTTATTTTTTTTCCCTCCCTCATTCTTCCCGACGATACATATTCATTTTCAGCGAAATTGGAAGGGGGCTCAACTTATATACCACTTATTTTGTGTCCTTTGAGTATATTGTTTTTCAAAAAACCATTATTATGATACCACTAGGTACCCCTTTTCAGATATTCACTTCCACTGCGTACACCCTCGAGAGAATGATCCTAATTAACTGGTTATAATCGTAATAATACTGGTAACAGGGTTATCGTATTATATTCTAGTTCGTTTTGCAAACATGCCTTGGTGACACATCCCTGTATCGACCTTACTTATAGAATCTGTCTTCAATTAAAAGTTCAAACATCCCCCCATTGTCTGCACACAGAAGTCAATCATTCACATCCATCTCTGGAATATCTGATTATTCGGAAGAAAGGCCGATCGAATTGCTTTTCTCGTGAAATTGATTGGAGAATGTGAATGTTGATCACAAATACACGAGATGGATAATCCGTTTAATCAAACCAATCAACTTTCCTAATTGCTTTCTCGAAGCTGACAAAAGTTGGCTACTGTTATCAGATATCTGAGATACTAACATTATTTGAGCCAAGATTGAACTTCGGTTCCACATTAAAAGGAAACAATTTATCACACATCAAAGTACTGGTTCAACTCCGTCTCTCTGGAAAGTATTGTCTTAAAATTAGTTATAAAAATAATGTTTAGACCCTTAATCTCTAGGAGCTTTATACAATCTGTAATAAAAACGAATTGGAAGACGTTGAAATAATTAAAAAATGTTTATAGTAAAAAATAATAATAATTAAAATAAAATTAATAAATAATAAAAATATTTCACACTTCCCGTAGAAATTGTTGCTGGTCTTCTAATAAATTTTGGTTTCTACAGTAGGTTCCGAAAAGAGCGTAGGGCTTTGGTCGCATGTCTCACCATGGTTTGCGGGTTCGAATCCCCAATCCGGGAGTAGTTTTATTTCGTAGATAGAACTCCCTCCCGGGGCCATGGATGTCGTAAATAACTAGATAACTCATAGCATGGCTAATATGCACCGTACATAAGGCCAAAAAAAAAAAAAAAGTATTAAATATAAAAAATAGTGTATTTTTTCTAAAACTTTACTTACTTTTATATTTTCATATGATTAATTAGACATTATGAATAATTATATCAATATCAGATAATAACAAACATTTTTCTTCCTCTGAAGGAGTTGCCAACCTTTTGTAAATAACGTTTTTGAATACCTACCTTATTGATTTTTCCTCCAATCTACGACCTTATTGACCAACTTGTAGATGCGGTTTGCGAATAACGACCTTATTGACCAACTATTCGAATAACGTATGTTATTGACGCGCTTTCTGAATAACGACTTTCGTCTTAGGGACTATCGGTGTGATTTATTTTTTGACTCCTCAGAGGCTAATAAATGTTTTATGACAGGATAGATCCCACTGTCTAATGAACTTAACAAATATTTACCTTTCAGCCGTTCCTCTATCTTAGGGATGTCAAAAAAAATTCCCAGCCTTTCCAGAAATTCCTCCACATCCTCTTCCTTGCTAACATTAGGCAAATCCTTCCAATCCAATCCCATGCTCGTCGCCGATTGTGCTCCAACTTAATATATAAAGGAAATATTGGTTAATCTTAACATTATGTATTTTGATATAAACTGAGAAAAACATCTAGACACAAAGTCAATCATGTGACGTTTTATGACTCATGCTCGGGTTTTAACTACGAGAACATGTCGCCTACTACAAGATCGCTCTTTCGTCACTCTGGTGGACATGAGCCCGACTCTACTGTGGGAGTCCTACCCTAAATTTTTATTCACCTAGGGCAAGGGTCTTTTGACATCGTACAGGCTCGGGACCATCGCTTAAGATCCCATCCGAAGGACGGCGAGCTCAAGTTTATTTTACCTCTCAGATAAAATAAACTAAGGGCCTCGGGTAGGGTTTCGAACCCACGATCTTGAGCTCAGAAGACAAGCACGCATACCACTGAGCTACCGGCGCCCTCTGTATCTTTATATATCTGCTGAGAGTTGAATCCCAACAGATAATAATAAAAATATTAAACTAAAGTAATTGAGATAGAATTTATAGGATATTGGTGAAGGACATATGCAGTGGAGCTTTAGAATTAGCCAGTGAATTTTTGTCAAAATAATATTCGAAGTCTAAACTCATCAGAAATAAGTAAAAGTGAATATAAAGTTTCAGATTGTTTTCCTCATTTGAATGAGTATTTTATAAAATTTAATAAGAGAGAGGAAAGATGGAATATATGGAGCACAATAATGTCTGAACAAACAAAATACTTCAAAGTTGAGTTACATGATACTTCAAAAAGGAAGCTTTCTTGTAAAGTTTCTATAAACTTTAAGGAGAATTTAATATTTCTTCTTGAGGGTCGACGACGTGAAAAGTGACTTTCCAAGCATCAAACTTCCTATTTGTGGACCATAGCAGATATGTAGATAAGGGATGTGACGTATGCCTGGGCTCTGGTTACTTCAAGTGATATGGCTTACTACCAGAACGCTCTTTCGTCGTTCTTAGGGCAAAAGCATATTATCGGTGATTCATCGACGTCGCTCTTTCGTAGTTGATTAATTCGAGCTGGGGAGGTATATAGGGTGATTTACCGGTACCTTTTTTTTCAGGCTTTCAGAGTTATGCAGTATCATTGCATATGAGCGTATGCATGTAGTGGCATATTTCAGGTCCAGTGCATTTTGTTCTATATTTTAACATATAAATTGACTTGCTTTTTTTTTTTTTTTTATTCACTTCAGGATGATAAAAATAAAATTATTTAAATTGGTAACTAGATATAAACCATACTTCTTTTTTTTTTTTCTACGTAAATAGTATCTTTCCGAAATTTGTGACCATTTTACAGAGCGTAGCCAGAAAATGTTAAACAACCTGTTTGTAATAAATTCTGATGTCAGATTTGCCATCAGTAGATCTAAAAAAAACTTTTGCCAAGTACAGAAGGATTTACATATATAATTTCGTTTCAATACATTCCTTCTATCGGGGGTTATCGTGTCGACAGATAGACATTTATTTTTTTCATATTTGAAATTTAGAGGTCGGAAAACATGAAAATCCGTTGAAAACTAGACATCGAATTTTTGACCGATTACATAACTTCCCCCATACTCTGTATAACTGGGGAAGTAATAAAACATTTTGTGTCTGTCTGTGAAGACGATAACTCTCGACTGAATGAAAGTTGAAACACGAAATTTTATATGTAAATCTAGAACGCTCTAACAAAGACATCTATTGTTTTTCAGCCAAGTCGACCAACGAGAAGGGGGATTAGGGAGAGCTTAACAAAAAAACCTCAAAAACTGATGATGTAGTCGTGGGCTGATGATGGTAGCAATACCAAAAATGCTACCGTGTGTTATATATACATATATATTTTACAATATTTTAAAAAACACGTTTTTGATTTGTAAACGTCTTAGCTCTCGGTAGGGCGCAGCGCACACACAACTACACACTTCTCTTTACTTATGATATCAGCTGTTTTGTTGTTATATTACGAACTATAAAATGATCTTTCAGTAAGAAACTTTTAGGTTAAGATGCTTCGATAGCTTAACTTTGTAACAATAAATAAAATTTGTAGTAAAAAAAAAATAATATAGCAGTGTAAATCTAAAAAAATATAATATATAATATTTCAATATATTATTATATGATATAATATAATATTGTTAATAATAATAACTGCTGAAAATATCGATCAATAAATAATATATTTGTTGTCATATTGTCACAACACATAATATAATGTTTTTACCCATTTCAGGAGGTACCGAACAGCTTATTTCATTTTTAAATGACAAACTTAATCTACAAATGAATATGAATCGAAGCATTTCAACAACAAATTGGAAAACTACCATCGACGCTGCATTCTCACGATATTTGAGAGAAAATACAATCACAGTTCTATATATCTTATTTTAGCTATCACAAACCTATAATTTCATGTATAAAAGAAATTGAAGAAAAATAAATTTGAAAGTTTAATTCCTCATAGAACTTTTCTTATTGTAACATTATAAAACAAATTTTAATCAAAATCAGTGCACGATAGCAAATTTTTGAAACTAAAGCAGATGTTTACACATCATTTCTCGTGAGTACAGCATCACTCAGACATTTTTTTTTTCTTTACTTTTAACTAAAACTTCAATTTATTGGAGCAATCCGTGAGAGCTTTTGCTAATAACATTAATGACATTCTCAATAAGATTTATCGTTTACGAACCTGTAACAAATCTTGTAACAAACCAATGCCAGAAGATAGTAGATGCAATAAATTGTAACAAATGTTACTTTCCTCCTGGGAAGATGCATCACATCCCAGTCATGAAACATGTATCTCCTAAGTGAAAAATAGGTGAATGAAAATGAAATAAGATTTATCTGTTCGTTGGCGTAGCCAGGGGGGGGGGGGCAGGAGTGGGCACGCCACCCCCCAGAATGCCCGGTGCCTTCTCCAGAAAATTGCGGTCTAATGTACCTAATTTAAAAAAAAGTTATAATATATAACGACAACTCCACCACAGACAAACGACTGTGTTGACACATATACTGAAAGCTTCAGTTCCCAGTTAAACGTTATTTGGATTCAAATTACGCTTTCTTAAAGTTTGGACTTCAAAGAATGCTGCCAATCGACGAAGTATAAGAGTTTACCGAACGCATCGTCGTGCGTGTCACAACAAAACGCGCGGCAATTTTAAAATCACTCCCAAAAACTCCGCACGGCGGTGCAATGTTTACCTAAAATAAAAAGACTATTAAGACTAACTGCGTATTTTAGAATGTATTCAATGAAAGCCGTAAAAACTACGAGGTCATATCGCCTACCTCCAGAGCGCTCTTTCGTCACTTTGGTGGACATGAGCCCGATTCTACTATGGGAGTCCTAAATTTTGCCTACCCTAAATTTTTATTCACCTAGGGCAGGGGTCTTTAATGAGTACCTGACATCGTACAGGCTCGGGACCATCGCTTAACGTCCCATCCGAAGGACGGCGTGCTCAAGTTTATTCTACCTCCCAGATAAAATCAACTAAGGGGGTCGGGTTACGAACCCACGTTCTTAAGATTTATATAAATATAAAACATATTCGGAATAATTTATAAAAAAAATTGTCCCCCCAGTAAGAATTAATTAAGTTTTTGCTCTCCCGCCAAGATCATTTCACCATTTGGGCTAAAAATTAATAGTTGGCTTCTGAATCCTCCTACTAAATTTTATGTCTATATATTCATTACATTGGTAGTTATAGCGACCCTACTATTTTGGACCCTTTACCTAGATTAAAAAAAATAAAATTTATAAAAAAATTGTACAAAAAAGATTGAAATTTATATTTATTCAGTGGGACAGAGTAAAAATAATTATTAGTATAAAAAAAAAACATAAAAAAAGGGGCATATACGGGTGTTTTTGTAAGGGCTTGTATTGAATAAACTAAATTATAAAACATGCCCCAGGCAATCCGAATAAACAGCTATAAAAATAAATAGTTGACTTCTGAATCCTTCTACTAAATTTTGTATCGATACATTCAATATATTTGTAGTAATTGGGGTTTTTGAGTTGAGCCCCCTCCCTCCCCCCCCCCCCCCCCCCCCCATCCCACCCCTTCTGATTGATATTTCCTTTCTATAGGAAACTGAATTTTTCTGATTCTGAATATCATCTTTGTGAATTCAAAATTACGAATGAGTGAGAAGAAAAGAGCTTCTTGGCATAAAAACGATGCGACAACTGTTCTTCCAGCCAACTATTCAATAACAAAACAGTTGTTGAGATAAGCCTCTCCCGTAATCCCCTCCCCTTAGACCGATTTGGCTGAAAATTAGAATTAAAGAAGAATTTACTCCAAATTCTGATTGAATTCTGAATAAGTTCTGGAGGGTGTGGGATGAATCGAACTGGACGTTCAAAATTAATTTGTTTTTGGCATGTATCTCGCAAACGGAGCGACCTTCGAGAAAAATATTTTGTATAAAATGTGGCTTCTACAACATTCACTAGTGTTTTGTTTGATTAAATCATAAATTTAAGAGGTATCTTGTAAAATGTACATAAGCGCCAAAGTAAAGTCAATTTTCGTCCTATTTCGACCAAAAACTAATCAGATCTAAGTTTGCACATGTGACTTCTTCATTCTAGTTTCAAGTTCATAGCTACAATCGTTTCTGCGTTAGAAGTCCCATGACCAATCTATTCAAAGGACCTTGAAACGTGAAAATCCGTTGAAAAAAACGATCTCGAATTTTCACAAGATTACAATATTATTTTATACTATAGGTATAAGAAAGTAAAAAAATGTGAATGAATGAATGAAGTTTTCGCTCTCTCTCTGGAACCTATTTACCGATTTGATTGGAAACCAGTTAGTTTCTTATTCAGGAACTTGAAACCTTGCTAAATTTCGTTTTGATATGTTCTTTACATCGACAATTACTACAGTTTTGTAGCTGAGCTCCCCTTCCACATCTCCCCTGTTTTAGGTTGTTAGATAAGCCTCTCCCGTAATCCCCTCCCCTTAGACCGATTTGGCTGAAAATCGATAGGTGTTGTCCTTATGAGGTTTTGATCACACATATAAAATTTCGTGTCGATACATTCATTCTATCGGGAGTTATCGTGTTCACAGGCACTTTTTTTTTTTTTTCATTATTGGAATAAGAAGGTCGGAAAACTTGAAAACTCAGCATTGAATTTTTGACCAATTACATACTTTCCCTGTACATCGTATTGTTGGGGAAGTGAAAAACAAAAATTATAATAATTTGTATGAAAGAGTTGCCTGAATTCACTTACCTGGGATCACAGATAACATGTGATAATAAGATTTCTGTGGAGAATAAGAAACGGATCACTGCTGCCAATCGCTGCTACTTTGGGCTACGGATACAACTGGCGAGCAACCTTGTGTCTCGGCGCACAAAGACGGACCTGTACAAAATGCTAATACGCCCTGTACTCACTTATGGCTCGGAAACATACACAACTAAATCCGAGGGCCTGGACTTCCAGATGTTGAAAAGAAAAGTCCTCCGTCGAATTTTGGGCCCCGTTTGCAACGAAGGAGAATGGAGGCGCAGAAGCAATCAGGAAGTGTACGAGCTGTACAACGAGCCAGACATTGCTACTGTGGTAAAACTGGGCAGATATAGATGGGCCGACCATGTCGCCAGAATGCATGAAGATATGATCCCGAAGAAACTTTCATCTGAGCCCTTATATGGGCGTCGGCCGAGGCTGGTAAAATAAAACAGTGGGAAGACAATTTCTTTTATTTCTATGAGAAATCTCGTCCCACAACATCTTACTATAAGTCGAAATCGTCTAATTTTTAAGAATTGTACCTCACGCATGAGCTATGTAGGGCGTTTGACTAAAAATTTGGTATTTTATTTTACCATTGATTGTATTTTCTCATCATTTCATAGTTGTCATTAGAGCAAAAGTTTTGGATTTACAAGCTAGCTTACACACACTAATATATCTGGTTATGGACTGTGGTACTTTTTTGACGTAGAACATATTATGTTACAAGAGACCAAATTTTTAGTCAAACGCCCTACATAGGTCATGCGTGAGGTACAATTCTTAAAAATTAGACGATTTCAACTTATCTTATGTGCTAGTCTAGTAAGATGTTGTGGGACGAGATTTCTTATAGAAATAAAAGAAATTGCCTTCCCACTGTTTTATTTTTGACCAGAACCGGTTTTCAACGCAACAGCGTCATCAGTGGCACATCCCACCCGTACAGCGTAGAGGCTAAAGGACAATAGTAGTTCTAAGCTGTACAAGTGGGATGTGCCACTGCTGATGACGCTGTTGACAACGTCTTTTATTACTATGAGATTTTGACTTATGTTTGTCTCGTCCTTTGACATAAGTCACTTTTGAAATTAGGTCGAGTCCCACTTGAGAGACAATACGGCTCCCGTCACACCACAGACACTCAAGTGGAAGCTAGGTACACATAATGTTAGACTGTTGGCTTCAGTTCTGTCACAAGTTGTCAACTAAATGAACTTGTAAAAGGCTCTTAACACTTTCTCCATGTTGCTAACTTTGTTTGCTAATCAAATAATGATTCTCTCTATACCCAGCAATATTCTCTCTTCTCAGCACAGATTCCTCTCACAACAGTTCTAGGTAATTATTCGAAAATTGAATAGTTCCTTGGAAAAACCTGGTTTTTCGCATCTTTTTTATACCAAGAAGCTCTTTTTTTCTCGGTCATTTTCACCCTAACCGATTGAATAAATATACATTTTGAACTCTTCCATACAAATTGTTATAATTTTTGTTTTTTACTTCCTCAACTATACGATGTATATATATATATATATTTTTTTTTTTTTTTTTCCGAGGGCTGATTTGTGTCACCGCGGCCAGAGTAGGCCTATTGTGTGCCCTGTGTGTGTTGGTCCCTACAGCAGCCCTGTATCTTTAATAAAGTCCAGGACTCTTCTGCAGGTTCCTTCCATTACCTGCTTCGGTTCTGTTATGGCAGACCCGAAGCAGTGGAAACGTCTGCTTTCTAGCGCCTCGCACTGACTTAGAATATGAACCGGAGTCTCGTTTTCCTCGCCACATTTCCTGCACAGAGGGCTTCTAGCGTGCCCTTATTGTATAGGTGTTTGTTCATATGACAGTGTCCTGTTATAGCTCTTAGATCCATTCTGCTCATATTCAGGAGTTCTCGGCTCCTTTTCTCTGAGGGTTCCGCTATAAAGAGTTTTGAATGTCTTTGCTTTGGGACCCCTCTCCAGAACTGGATATGATTCCTGGCCAGCCAACCATTTATTGCAGCCTTTGCGGTGCTCTTAGAGATTCCGCAGAAGGGTTCCGGTCCTATAGGTTTTCCGTTAGCTCCTGACCGGGCCAGTTGATCAGTCCTTTCGTTGCCCTCGAACCCCCGGTGGCCTGGCACCCATCTCAATTCCATTCTATTCTCCTTCGTCAGGGACTCCAGTGTTGAAGGCATTCTAGGACGATTTTGGAATCTATGATGACAGCTCGCAGCGCTTGCAGCGCTGTATAGGGAAAGTATGTAATTGGTCAAAAATTCGATGCTGAGTTTTCATGTTTTCCGATCTTCTGATTCCAATAATGAAAAAAGAATATGTGTGCCTTTGAACACGATAACTCCGTATAGAATGAATGTATCGACACGAAATTTTATATGTGTGATCAAAACCTCATAAGGACAACACCTATCGATTTTCAGCCAAATCGGCCAAAGGGGAGGGGATTACGGGAGAGGCTTATCTCACAACCTAAACAAAGGAGATCTGGAAGGAGAGCTCAGCTACAAAACTGCAGTAATTGTCGATGTAAAGAACATATCAAAACGAAATTTAGCAAGGTTTCAAGTTCCTAAATAAGAAACTAACTGGTTTCCAATCAAATCAGTAAATAGGTTTCAGAGAGAGAGCGAAAACTTCATTCATTCATTCACATTTTTTTACTTTCTTATACCTATAGTATAAAATAATATTGTAATCTTGTGAAAATTCGAGATCGTTTTTTTCAACGGATTTTCACGTTTCAAGGTCCTTTGAATAGATTGGTCATGGGACTCTTAACGCAGAAACGATTGTAGCTATGAACTTGAAATTAGAATGAAGAAGTCACATGTGCAAACTTAGATCTGATTAGTTTTTGGTCGAAATCGGACGAAAATTGACTTTACTTTGGCGCTTATGTACATTTTACAAGATACCTCTTAAATTTATGATTTAATCAAACAAAACACTAGTGAATGTTGTAGAAGCCACATTTTATACAAAATATTTTTCTCGAAGGTCGCTCCGTTTGCGAGATACATGCCAAAAACAAATTAATTTTGAACGTCCAGTTCGATTCATCCCACACCCTCCAGAACTTATTCAGAATTCAATCAGAATTTGGAGTAAATTCTTCTTTAATTCCAATATTCTCTCATACTTCGTAATGGTACAAATAACTCTATCATATAACAATTGTAACTATATATATATAATGTTGGAATGCTGGATGGGCTGGTGATAAAACTATAGACAGTTTTTCTCCTAAAAAGAAATATTTATTTATTATTATTAAATTTTAAACATTAGATAATGCGATAGTACAATACTTTAGTTTTACAAATAATACAATGATTTTCTTACCTGAAAATAAAATCGGTTTTAATAGTCTTTAAATCCTAAATTAAACAGAACAACTATAACCTCTCTTATTGTTACTCCACTAACCTCCTTCCAAATATAATGTTACCTATACTAAAAAAATGAAGTATTTACTAAAAAAACAAAAAAAAAAGGTTTCGGTTCAGCGCAAAGGGCGCTATACACAATTAAAAAAGTATATATATATACATATTGCATATTGTTAAAATATGATGTCTTGTAGAAGCCGGGGCTTCAGACGACGATGTAGCAGAGGTTCCCCAATGCCAAAGGTAGCGGCTCCAGAAACACTCTGCAGCCCAGCTCTGAACCTTGTAGCTAACTCCAATATGAAGTCTCTAACGTCGGGAACACCCAGCTCCCTGTCTATCTGAGAATTCCTTACCATCCAAGGCGCGTTTACGGCAAGGCGGAGAACTTTGTTTTCGAACCTTACCAGTTTCTTAATGTTGATCTGGCTTGTGCCGAACCAAACCGGACAGGCGTATGTGATGAGTGGCCGTATGAGTGAGGTGTAGAGTAGTGTGGCACATTCATGTCGGAGTGTAGTGTTCTTGTTGAGAAGTGGGTAGAGTGAGGAGAGTCTAGTGTAGGCATGTGTCAATTTGGAGTTAATGTGTTGGCCCCAGGTAAGTTTGGTGTCTAGGAGCACCCCTAGATTCTTCACCGCCGAGTTGGTGTCCAGGAGATGTTTATGTGGTTGATGTTTAGCGATGTCAGTGTATCAGTAATTATTACTTACCTAAAAAGGATCATTGTATTATTTGTAAAACTAAAGTATTGTACTATTGCATTATCTGTAAAACTTATGTTTAAAATTTAATAATAATAAATAAATATTTCTTTTTAGGAGAAAAACAGTCCATAGTTTTATCACCTGCCCATCCAGCATTCCAACATTATAAATCGGTTTTTATAGTCTTTAAAACCTAAATTAAACAAAACAACTATAACTTCTCTTACTGTTACTCCACTAACCTCCTTCGAAATACAATGTTACCTATACTACAAAAAAAAAAAAAAAAATTAAGTAGGTAATTCATTTTTACATATATATTAATGTGGATAGGCTTCTGGTACCAGTCAGAGGGTAACATGGACAACAACGCGAGATGAACTCCTGATTTTCCTATAGACCTGTAAGGAGCTTAAGAAGGAGAGCAGTTAGTGATTGTCATCTGAAGAGAAGATTTCCCAGGAATAGCAGCGACCCTGGGAGTGACAAGATAGCACTAATGTCTTTATCTTTTACCTTTCTGCTCGACTAATAACAACCCCAACTCTCAAAGTTTCATCAAATTGCACTCATTTTCAACCTCTGAAAACTGAAACTTCCTCCCGATTTTCACAAACTAAACTCATACTTTCCTCCAACTTCTTCTAACTCTCGTTTAAATCCATCCATTGAGAGGTAGATAACACATTGAAGAGTTCCGAAAGTAACTTTTAGACATTTGTGGGGAATCTGAAAGCAGTCGCTAGGTCTTTCGTTTCCCTCCATATGAAAATTTAATAAAAGGAATCCAAGACATGTGCCTGGTCCATCACTGGTCAGTTGATTTGGAATGTCTGAAACATTTTCTTTACACGCCAAGACCGCGGAATGAGTTGTTAAGTCAGTATAAAATAATTCGTGGGTTCGAAACCCGGCCGAGGCCCATAGTTTATTTTATCTGGGAGGTAAAATAACTTAAGCACACCGTCCTTCGGATGGGACGTTAAGCGATGGTCCCGAGCCTGTACGATGTCAGGTACTCGTTAAAGACCCCTGCCCTAGGTGAATAAAAATTTAGAGTAGGCAAAATTTAGGACTCCCACAATAGAGTCGGGCTCATGTCCTCCAGAGTGACGAAAGAACGCTCTGGTAAGTGGCGATATGACCTTGTTGTTAAAGCCCGGACATGAGTCAATAGGTGTATGTGTATATATGATTGGAAAGTCGTGAGAGCTTTACCGCCAAAAAAATTGAGCTATAAACTTGAAATTTGAAATAAAGATGTCACATATGCTAATTTAGTTCTGATTATATTTTGGCCAATATCGGAAAAAATTGAGACTACATCACTCCAGGGCTTAAGTACATTTTACAAAATACCACTTATATTTATGAGTTAGATAAAATTTGTAGAAAATACTAATAGGCATTTTTTACATGAAATACAATTTTTCTAAGGAAGCCCGGTTTTCAAACCCATTTTTTTAGACGATTGATTGATTTACGAGAGAATCGTCAATTCTTTCGAAATAAAGCACCCTCACCAAAATTGTTTCCAATTAAATGTTCATGCCTAGTTACCCTTAGATATGAGATAGGACCAATACAAACAAAGTTACGAAATGAAAAGACATTTTATTATTCTGGGACCGAGGTCTTCTAAGAAAAAATACATATAGAGTAAAGAACAGGAACAATGAAATATAGTATCAATAAATAAATAGATAAATAAATTAGTGCTATATTGGAGAAAAACTAGACAATTATAAATATAGATAAACAAAAGATTAACATGAAAAAACCTAAAATTAAAAAGCTTCATTATGATGGGAAAAAAATTAATAAAAGAGAATATGTAAAAAAAAATAAAATAGACAATAAAAGTCGACAGAGCATAATGCTATTATGGTTGATTATAAAAGAGAAGGAAGGTTTGAAATAAAATTAATTTTAAAGTAGAAGCTAGATAGAAAAGTGTGAGGGAAAAAAAGGAAATAAAAAATAGGAAAAAATAAAATAAGCTAAAAAAAAAAAAATTAATAATAAAAATATATAAATGTGTAAAATGAATATAAAAAAAAAGGAATACTATTGATTATGATCGACTAATTTAGGAAATATAATAAAAATAGAGAATAACAAAAAAAAAGAGAAATAAAATGGAATAAGTAAATAATTTAAATGATTAGAAAATTGAGGTTGACGAATTAGAGAATGAAAAGGGGAAAGAAATCAAAGGGGAGTAGATTGTTTAGTGAAGAGGAATTGGAATAGTGAGGATTTGAAGGAGAGTGACGGATTGGGGGAGGCAGGGAGTTCCAAAGAGAAGAGGCCTGGACAAGAAATGAATTGTGGAAGGCAGAGGAGCGATGGGAGGGGATGAAGAGGTCTGAAGGACAGGATCTAGTGTGTCTCTGGTGAACTGAGGACTGGAATTGAAACATTTGGTAGAGGTAGTAGGGTTCTTTGGATTTAAGGATTAGGAAGAGGAAGGAACCTAGGAGGTAGTTTCGGCGATAGGGGTGTAGCGTCTCTAGGGACATCGAAAACAAATCTGACGCAAGTATGACCCCCAAAAAATGTAAAATTGATTTTCGTTGGAGTAATGTTTAAATTGCAACTTATAGCAACGCATTTTAAAATATTTTATTAAAATCAGTTTTTTTATTAAAAAGTGAAAAATATGTTATGTGGCCATTACAGGACTTTCTTATACCATTCACTGTTGATCAGATCACTCTCCATCCCTCCTTTCAAATTTCCACATCAATAATGTTTTCTTTAATGTGTTCAATTTAAAAGTAACTGTCATTGTAACAAAGTCGATTTGTTAGCCACAAAAGAGCAACAACCTGTGGAGAGTTAGTACTTTCTGCCATAAATGGGAGTACATGAAGATAAACCAAACTGTAACTTTAATATTAACTGAGTTGGCGGAAGTTCGTAATCCGATAGAAGCATTTTAAAGCAATTTACGTTAAGTATGAAATTTGATTAGTGTTCCTCAGCCCGAAACCCTTTTAAAAGGGTTGTTACTTGAGAATATCATCGAAAATGATGGGTGAAAAATTTAATAAATGTAAATTTTGTGAAAAGTGAGACATTTTGTGCACATATAAAGTGAAACAGTGGTCGTCACATCAGCAATGTGTCTTTCCACCAGGAATTAATCAACTAAATTATCGATAGTTGACTTAGGGACTTTAGACATAAGTTATTAGAGTTTTTGAGTTGATCATCCCCCCCCCCCCCCCCCCTTCTCTTCGGCGGATTTTGCTGAAAATAACAGGTTTCATTCTTTCATGGATACAATTGTAAATCATACAACATATAACCTGGTTGTAATTCTTAACGCAAGAAACAATATAGACAGTAACTATAATTGCCATCATTTCTCATGTAACATTTTCTTTTGTAAATAAATAAATAAATAAAATAAATAAATTGGACAGAAAACTTCAAACGAAAAGAAAATGCATATCATCATCTTTTCTAAGCCCTACATATAAGGCGCTCATTATTTCTGTTATAAAGGCATTTTAACATGTTTATATATATGTACGAATAATGCACGAAAATAGTTATTAACAATACAAAACGTATGTTATGTATATATATATATATATATATATATATATATATATATATATATATACAGAAAATCGTTGTTTAATTACAGTTTCTGACTATGCCGCATTGTTGGATATATATGCGTGCGTGCTTGCTATATATACTCAATTCTCTCAGTTGTGACTCAAATGAGAACAGGAATATCATATCGGTCCCCATCCAGGAAATTTCAAATTGTTAAATTCATTTTTAAATAGTTTTATTATGTTTATTTTAATTTTTAAATCTTAATCAAAAAAAATTATATTGTTTTAAAAAATATTTTATCAGGTATGTTTATATTTAACCCTATATAAATTTAATTGTTGTCACTTTTTATTAATTTAATTTATTTAATATTTTATTACCGCAATATTCTATGGATTTTAACGAACGGAACTTTATACCTGTTTCTTTGTTGCTAAATTATGGATTTTTTGCAGACTGCCAGATTAATAGGGCAAAATCGAAAGGTGGCTAGCAAAAATTAATAAACTCTGTGAGAGATCAGACTATATTTTATTTTACAAACTGTGAGGAAATTTTATGTTTTATTTTAAAGTTTTAATTATTTATGAACGAATATATACTTCATTTACACATACACTTACAAAACATTCTAATATCGAGTAAACAATACTGGCAATGGCCTGGGCCGTCTGTCGGGAGAGAGGGTCATAAAAAAGCAAAAATAAATAAGGAAATTTCATAGTAAATAAAGAAAATTCCTGTACAATTGAACTAATAAAACATATACGAATAAAATAAAGAAAGTAAACCAAATAAATTAATAATAAGACAGATAGGCAGAAAAAAAGAGATATCAATAACATTTGTAATAAAATGAAACAATAAACTGTAGGAACTGTAATAAGAAAAACAAAGAACAACATGGATGTAACTGTAAAGGGTTTTTTAAATATATTATTTAATAATTAAATTGTTCAACAAGAAATTTCCTGTATTTGATAGCATACATTTTAATTATTTATGTACTTTAACGTGGAGGGCAAAGCTAATAGTCTATAAAACTACATTGTCCGTCCAATTGTAACTTACACTGGTGAAACTTGGGCGTAGACAAAAGAAAATGAAGAGACTCTGCTACTGTGGGAACGCAAAGTACTCAGAAAGATTTATGGACCTATTTTCCGAGAACGGCTGATGGCGTATCCGGAAGAACAGAGAGTTGAGAGACCTCTACGGGGATCCCGACCTGGTATCCGTGTTCAAGCAGGCGAGATTACGTTGGTAGAGAGAATGGAAGGAGGTAGACTCCCTAAACAGGCCCTCTACGGTAGGCCAGGCGGTGCCAGGAGAGGAGGAAGACCGAGACTCCGTTGGCTGGACGACGTCGAGGCGGACCTCCGAGTGTTGGGCATCAGAGGATGGAGGCAGAAGGTTGTAGATCGAGACGAATGGAGGAGGATTGTGACGGCGGCCCGGGTTCTTTCAGGACCGTAGCGCCGCAGGAAGAACAAGAAGAAGAATGCACTTTAGAATATATATATAGGTATATTCAGTTTTACTAACATTTATTAGACAATGAATTCATGAATAAACAAAAGTATACTTACAACTTATTTCTTATATTACTTGATGGTAGACAGATGTAGTGGACTAGCTTGTTAAATAAGTAATTAGATTTATCAGTCCAACAAATTTTTTTTATATTTAAAAAAATATAAAAATAGTCTAAAAACAAAAAAAGACCTCTGCTTAAATAGGGTAACTCAATTTGAACCCCCCCCCCCCCCCTTCCTGAGCTTTGTTTTGGGGAGTGGGAGTCTTCCAGTCAGCCAGTGTCCAGCTGGTCCCTGATACTGGAACGTGTCTCTTGACCTCTTCTCTAGAAAGGTATTTTAATTCAGAATATTTTAATTTATTGTACTGTTTTTAATTCAAATATTGTAATTTATTGTACTTTTGATAATTGTTACGTATTTTTAAATTGCTATATTTTATTTTTAACTTATTTATTTATTAGTTAATGATTGACATGAACTGTAAAAGCTCGTAAATTCTAATCTAATTTTTGGTTTATGTATGTTCAGATTCACCACCTGAAGATGGCAAATTGCCGAAACTAGTTGTGGTAAAAATAAAAAAATATGTTGGACTGATAAATCTAATTACTTATTTCTTTGTCTTTTTCATCTTCTATCATGGCCAATTTTCAAACAACTTACTCTCTTTTTATTTATCTTATATATATAGTTCGTTTTATATACATACATTTCTTCTTTGTTGTTCTTATTGCTTGCCGTATCAACTGTTGTTTGAAAGCAAAAAATATGAAAAATAAAGATGACTAAAAGACATTAAAGATAAAAACTCTACAAGAGTGAAGGGGAGCATTGTTCTTTGAAGGTCTTCAGTCGGGTTGTCATAAGTCAGTGGCTAACGACTCTGCTTTCCTGGCTCCGTCATCTTGTACACCCTCCTCCAGTATAAATGGCACTTTTTTTTTTCTTTCTAGACTTGAAAATCCCTTATCTCGCTTCAAAAACTGAATTTGCATCTTAAACATTTCACTTGGCACTTTTCCTCTCCGTTATATCCCATCTGGACAACCCTCCTCGCCGACGAAGAGTACGCAGGCCTCGTGATCTGCAATAAATAATACTAAGAGAGTGTCAGCACTGACTGGTTTCTTTCATAATATAAACAAGTACGTTGTCATAGAAATAAAATACGTTGCCTTTCCACTGTTTTATTTTTGATCAGAACCGGGTTTCAACGCAACAGCGTCATCATCAGTGATAAATCTCACCCACACACCGTAGCCAGGACAACTGGCCGCCAAGCTGTATGGGTGGGATGTACCACTGATGATGACGCTGTTGCGTCGAAAACCAGTTCTGGTCAAAAAAAAAACAGTGGGAAGATAACGTCGTTTATTTTTATGAGAAATCTCATCCCATAACATCTATATGAAAAACGTTGTCTTCCTACTTTTTTATTTTAGAACAGGGTTTCAAACAGCGTCATCATCAGTGGCACATCCCAATTAGCTTAGCGAAAACTTTTTTGTTTCTTAATTCTTGCAGGGGGGTGGAGGGGGGTACTCTCTCTACTCTTGAATTTACAATTTTTTTTTTACCAATAGTATTCACAACTGTAAAAAAAATATACACAACAAGGAAATTTACTAAAAGAGTAAAATATGGCATTGTCAAAGAGGGGAGAAACCACCCAGAGGTGACACTCCTTAGGTACTAAGTCGCACTCATTGTCACTGCTGCTACTAAGGATGTCTTTGGGTCATTAGCGCTTAAGGCGCCGTTGAAAATTATAACATTAGAAGTACGTAGAAAAAAAGAGGTAGGTACTTTTTATTTATATGTATATATGTCCAAAATATAAAATAATTATAAATAATGTCCACTATAAAACAAAAAAAAAAGTAATTAGTTTGTAAGATTTTTCTTGTAATTTGATTTTTGTTTTCATATTGATATTTTGATTTTCTTTATAATGTAGGTTTAGGAAAATAAACCCAATATTTGTTCTTTTATTCTATGCTATTCATTTCTTTATGAACCAGTAAGATTATTTATACCTTTGGATTAGATTGAACATTTTTGCAAATTTAGAAAAGCAAGATGACATATCTTTAGTAAATTTAGAAGAAATCGAAATGAAAAAATTGTTAATTGAAATTTTTTTTAAATACGTACACTTTCTTCAAAATTGCACGTCTCGAACTTTCGATATTTTTTAGGGCCCTTTTCGGAAATTACTGTAGAAATCAAAATTTAGTAGAAGACCAGCTATAATTTCTACAGGAAATGTGGTAATATTTATTCTTTTTGTTTTAATTATTATTAATTTTGTTTATTCAATTATTATATATATATTTTTTTAATTATCACAGATTACAAATATTTTCCCAAACCTGGGCATTGGTGTTGATTCATGTATTTAACAGAGTGTGACATCATCCGCTGCGTAACTTTAGAACAATCTCTCAACGAACCGAGTATTATGAAACCAAGTGTGAGGGAGGGGCTTTACACTGAAATGTTTCTAAGTAATTTATACTTGAAGATTTGGCCGAGTCCCAAAGTTGTGTCGTGTGTATACTTGAGTCAGTCGTAGTACAGTAATATGTGTAGTTAGTTTGTTGGGTTGGGAGTACACTCAGTTTCATAACAAAGTTACTATACTCGAACATGGAGTAATCATGTTAACATCCATTATGTAGTAGTTTACTTTGGGTCAATCCTATTTGTGAACTTACTTACGGACAAATGCTATGTTGAAACTTTAAATAGGGGACTTACCTCAATGGTCATTTGGAAAATACGTACTTTATGGCAAAATGTAATGTGATTTGGGAGAAACAAAAGTATCAAAGAGACTTAGTTTCGTTAGATGCACATAGCAAAGTAACAAGCTTTAAAAATTAGAAGCCGTCAATTAATCAATTATCGATTACTTTAGAAAGGGCACATGTCCAATTTTTTTTGAAAATTGAGATTTTTAGCAGGATTTTTTTTATGGCTGAGCTCGCATTTGTTGAAGAAAGGGCACGTTGATACTAGACGAGAAAAGGCACATGTCCAGGACTTGTGCCTTTTCTTCACTAAACTACGGATTGTAACCGACTAGTTTATAACCTCTCCTGTTGATTTCAGTTGGTTAAGTTTTGATGTTTTACTGAGTTTTAAGTTTTTTTTTAAATTTGTATTGTTTTATTTTTATGGTTTCATTTTAATATCATACGAGTATTTAAAAAAAATATATATTTCTAAAAATATGTCCAATGATTTGCGTGATGAGATCTCTGATTCTGAGAAAAAGGGAGAAAGAGGCGTTCTAAACAAAGAGTCTTATAAGTGGTAAGTAGGGAGCCATGGTGGCCGTGCGGGCTAGAGCGTAGGGCTTTTTGGTCGCATGGTCTCACCATGGTTTGCGGGTTCGAATCCCGTCCGGGAGTGAGTTTTATTTCGTAGATAGAACTCCCTCCCGGGGCCATGGATATCGTAAATAATTAGATAACACAGTGACATGGCTAATATGCATCGTACATGAGGCCAAAAAAAAAAAAAAAAAGAAGTGATAAGTAATAAATAAGAGTAGAAATGAAGACAAATCCTATAAAGGTTAAGTTAGGTTATATGACTCAAGCCCGGGCTTTAACTACGAAATCATATCGCCTACTACCAGAGCACTCTTTCGTCACTCTGGTGAACATGAGCCCGACTCTACAGTGAAAGTCCTAAATGTTGCCTACCCGAAATTTTTATTCACCTAGGGTAGTCTTGAACGTGTACCTGACATCATACCGGCTCGGGACCATAGCTTAACGTCCCATCCGAAGGACGGCGTGCTTAAGTTTATTTTACCTCCCAAATAAAATAAACTAAGGGCCTCGGTTGGGTTTCGAACCCACGATCTTGAGCTCAGAAAGCAAGCACGCATACCACATATATAGTTTATTTTTGGAAGGGCACTATGTCTTGTCCTCAATTTTAATTCAATTTAATTTTACTATTTTTTTTTTTAAATTTTGTTCATATATAATTTACAATATATCCATAACAAGCAAATGTGGTACATAATAAATAAATGTCTTGGATGTTGAAAGAGAAATCATTCAATAATGACACTCCATTATCTTGTTATTACGGATGAGAAAGAGAAATTAAAAATATATATAAAAAAAATAGTTAAATGAAAAAGGAACATAAAACGTTTGTAGATGATTAATCTTCAATCCACTAGTAGGTCTCGAGGCCATTGCCGCCTCAGTCTCCGAACATGAACATTAGGATGGGTTCTTCTGGCAAGTCTGCGGACTAAAGGATTAGGGTGAAAGGAAAGAGTAGAATGGAATTTTCTGTAGCTATTAATTAAATTAATTTTACTAATGTCAAAAAATTAATAAATAATATTAATTATAAAATAATAAAAAAAGGTGAAGTTTTTTAGTCAAGAGATGAAAAATCACATTTATGCTTCTGCTGAAAAGTTTGGTTCAAGGGACATGTGTCCTTTCAAAAATAATCAATTGTTTCTACCATTGTTTTCTATTTAACCACATAAAGATATTCTAAACAACAATATTAATGACTTTCAATACTTCTGAAGTCGATCCTAGTCCTAGCCTCCAAGTCGATCCTAGTCCTAGCCTCGAAGTCGATCGACTAAACCATATGAAGGGTACAGGGAAAAAACCGACTAAGTCATTTTTTTTCACACATGGATATTATGGTATCATTGGTTTCAGTTTGAGGCACTGCACATTCTGACAGGTCAAAACCGAAAAAAAAAAAAACTAAATCAATAGATAATAGCGCTCAAAGTTTAGATGTACAGGGAAAAAACCGACGAAGTCACGACGTCCAGTGAAAGAACCGCATAAGTCAACATTTTGAGAGTAGATGGCAGTGCGATCTTAGAGATAATGAGAGATACGAAGGTCCAAGTGTTATCAGTCTGTTGTTATTGCGATGTCTTCCATAACGTGTTCAGCTACAGTTGTTTTAATAATATAGTGTTTTTCATAACGGTTTCAAGTTTTTGAAATATATTTGGTAGTTCTTGTCATACAAGCGCATTATGTCCGAAATAAGTGATTCAGAGGGCAATGTAGTTCTTAACACTCAGGCGCGGAAAAGGAAAAGCACTGGTCGCTTATCAGAAGTAAGTAAAAAAATTAAATTATCGTCGCATGAAATGGGAGGTTCTTGCAAATGCACTCGATTCAAATGCTTTGAAACAACATCAGAGGAAGAAAGGAAAATGATACTGTTAGATTATGTCTTTACATTCAGTATTTCGGCAGTTATTAAGGTACTTAAGTCGGCTTCTCTTCCCTGCTTCCCAACTGCTGTTCCATCGATTTCCCGGAAAATTAATAGGTGTCATTCTTATGGGGTTTTGAATTTAAATATAAAATTTCATGTCAATACATTCAATACATCGGTAGTTATGAGTTGAGTCCCCCTCTGGTCCCCCCTCTCCCTTGGTTGATTCAGCTCAAAATTAATAGATGTCGTCCTTTGAGGGTTTTGAATTTACATATGAATTTTAGATGAATTATAGTGTCAGCAGTGATTACATCACTTATCGTAAAGCTGTAGAATTGAAGAATGGAACAGATATTTTTATCAAAATGTTGCTGCATATTAAGCGATTTGCCATCCGAAGTCGCAATGCATTTTTCAGAACTAAAAACAAAAAATTTGGGTAGCCAAGAAATGGATTCTACAATTATGGCACTTGTCTGACTGTCGTCATCTTTCGTCTAATATTATACAAAGTATAAACACGGATCCAAAAGGAAGTTTTTTTTTTTTTTTGGGAGAGGGGGAATAAGTGTCAAAGAGACTTAATTTTGTTAGAAGCAGGTAGCAAAGTAACGAGCTTAAAAAACCAAAAACTGGAAGCTGTCACAGGTTTTTTTTAGATGAAAGGGAAGACCAGAGATTGAGGGCGCTCAGCGGGAATTAGAGGCTGGCAGGTGGAGAGAGGTTCTAGCAGCAGAGCCAAAACATTTTCCAGGTCGCCAGGTTTGCGAGATACCTGTCAAAAACCGTCCCAAAATAAAGTTTTGAATTGGTTTGGCTTACGATAGTTAGCCCTATCGAAAAATTGATTCTTATCAAAACGTTTTCTTATTATATTCCGTAAGTGTCTTCAAATTTGAGATAAGAACAATACGAACAAATTTGTAGCATCAAAGAATGGGGATAAATTTCCGTAGGTAAGTAAGATATGTACTTGTTGTGACTTATGACCGGGCTTTAACTATGAGGTCATTTCGCCCACTACTAGTGCTCTTTTTTTTTTTTTTCACATTTAAAATAAAATATAGTCTGACCTCTCACAGATTTTATTTATATTAGCTAGCCGACTTTCGAGGTTGCCCTCATCATCAGGCAGTCTATAAACAACAAATACATATAGTTACAATAAATGTAATAAAAAGTAACAAAATGAAATGTATATAAAGATTTTTAAAAATAAACGTACCTGAGTACCTGATAAAATAATTTTGAAATTAACATAATTATGTTTTAATAAATAAAATTAAAATTGAATTTTTTTAAAAATTTAATATAAACGTGCATAATAAAATTTAAAAAACCAACAATATTAACAATTTAAAATATCATGGATGGGGACAGACGAGTTATTCCTGTCCACCATCTGAGTCACAACTGGGAAAACGGAGTAAGTGAGACTGGACAAAGATATCCCCTCTCTAGAGTTGAAGAGGGGGGACTCTCCCTTCCTCCATTCCAATTTAATTTCTATACTTTTTCCATCTTTCTACTTTTCTGGATATGGTGTAGCAACAAGGCTGAGCTGGCCTCATGTGCTCTTTCGTAGCTCAGATGACCTGAGCCCTACACCACTATAATATATAGTACCCAGGTTTATTCACTTAGGGAAGGGTCTTCAACAGGTACCTGACATCCAACAGACTCGGAATCTTCAAGACAAAGTTATGTTATGAAATAAACCTTTAAAAAAAGGGGTTTTGAAGGGCTTAGGGGCTTGGCCTTATAAACATTTGAGCACAAACTCCAAGTCTCTAGCTGTAATAGAGGACGAGATCTCTACACAGGCTCTGATGAAACATGAAGATCTTGGAAACGGCATACCAAACATGGCTAAGAACCATCTCGCAAATACCAGCTTTTGAAACAAAAAAGCTTTGAAATCGGTTTAGCCGTCTTGGAGCTACGATGTCACAGACAGACAGACATACACAAACACAGATAAAGCCACCCTCCTTTTGCGTCGGGGGTTAAAAAAGAGAGACAAGAAGACTTCCTTATTTCAGCTACTTTCCTACAGATCACTCTTCCTTTTCAAATTCATTTCATACTGGATATAGGAAATGGGTCACTCTCAGGGTTACTCTGTACAATGGGGCAATTCACAAACTTAGCACGAAAAAATTCAAATTCCTTGTCATCCCATTCCCATCCAGGTAATCCCCCTCGAAGACTGAGGCGGCACTGGCCGAGAGACATGCTACTGTAGCAACATTTCTAGGGAGTGCCGGTGATGACCAGCTTCTCCCCTCATGTAATCCTCTTACCTTCAACTCTCCTCCTTCTTGGCCTGCCTCCACTGCTGGACAGTGATTGGCGGGGCAAGAAGGCAGGGGGGATCTTTCGAGCCCCCGCGGCCTCCCCTCCCCCCATTAAGTTGGAGGGATGGGGATGGCAGAGAACCGGGGGTGTTTCGAGGGGTTTCGAGTTATTATGACTCATGCCCGGCCTTTAACTACGAGGTCAAATCGCCTATTACCAGAGCGCTCTTTCCTCACTTTGGTGAACATGAGCCGTAAAAAAAATTAAATAACATTTTTTCAATCGCAGTCCAATTTTTATGCATAGAGGAAACCTTACACTTAATAAAAAATAAAAAGAGATGTTATGAGATGCTAGCGGTTGAGCTGACATCTATCTCATGCATAAATGTTGTGCGTTCAAAATTAAGTCTGACAAGGTAATTAACAAAAATTTGCAGCCAGACAAGTATTAATATGTATGTATATGTATTAATAAGTATATGCTCCGTCGAACCACCGCCGAGATGCAGAGCTACTCGTACGACACGAGCTCTGGTGGGAAGGTGGCCGACACAGCGTCTCACGACTCAGGCATCAGTCAGATGTCAGACAGGCATGAGGACCTCGCCTGGGCTGTCAGTACTCACACCATCCACATTTCATTTATTTTACATATTTTAAAATCAAATTTATTTATTGCTTATAGGAACGATAATACATCCCACATGTAACTAATTTTTTAAGGGCTTTCATGTTTATTTTATTTTATCTTTATTATTATTTTATTTCTATGTTTATGTTTATTATTATTTTATTTCTATGTTTATGTTTATTATTATTTTATTTCTATGTTTATGTTTATTATTATTTAAATTTAATATTTTCTCTTACCGATTGTAAATATTCAAAATAAAGAATTTAAAAAAAGAAAAAAAAATTCAAATTATGAAACTCTCACTAGAAAGATGGGAACAATTGGTATTGGAAGTAGACTAGTTGTAAACATTGAACCCAAGATGTGGGCCTCCGTTGTTTACAATAAGTGGGCAAAGCCGGCTTGTAAACACAGAAACCAGGAACGACAACGTCATTATCTTTTCACATCAGTTTCTGACAGTGGTACAGTGAGTTCATATATTTTTCAAACCTTAGCTAATATGTCTGATTCAGGAGAAGATAAGTGAACAATCTATATTGTTTTTTTTGCCAAAATAGTGCATAAATTAATTAAATTCAATGCATAAGCTGTTTTTTTGGAAATTTTACATTCTGAAAGCCGCTCAATAAATTGCAGGCCATTGCTTGCCTTCTACTTAGCATTTTTCACTTGGTAATTTAGTATTCTAATTGTTGTAAAAGAAGCAGAACCTTAGCTCTCCTTGATAAGCCATTGTATGTTTTTTTTTTCTTTTACAGGAAGTTCTAATGTAGTGAAGAACTCTTACATGTTTTCACTATGGTTGAAAGTATCGTTCTACAAGAAAATATTCTCCGACGGATGTGTTATGGCTGCTAAGAGAACCCAACTTGTTACCAACCAACTCATCGTATTGATTTTAAAATGATTCTATTATATTTTCATTATTAAACTGCTATTCTACAAGCAAGTGGATTTTTTCACTTTTTTTTACCCCAATGACACGTACATATCTCTTTAATTATAATCTTTAGATGCTTGTAAAATATGAGAGCTGTACTCTTTAATTTTTTCGCGCAAATTATGCGTTTTGCCCCACTGTGCGCTGTACAATGATACAAAGAGAAGCCGCTGCCTCTTCTTGGAAGCTTATATAATCGGAATTGGATTAATTTCATTGACTGTTGGCCTAGTTGTGGCATGAAAGAGGGAGTTGACAATTTGTCAATAGAGCTTAGACTGGCATGCTCGGCTATGATTGATATATAATTAGGTCGTTGTGTGTATTATTGTCTTGTAAATTATAATTTTGTCGTCAATAGTCAGTTTTGATTTCTGTTCATGTAATTCACTTTGTAGACTCAACTTGATTGAAGTTAAACTAAACAAGATTTTCTTTATTTGGTCTATCGGAAAGTGGGACTTGATGGATCGGTGGAAGACAAGACGAACTGAAAGGCATTAGGCTTTCGGCAAGGTATTAGTTTTCAGAATGGACAAACAAATTAGTTCACAAACAGTTAAATTCAATTTAGAAGAAAGTTAGATGACATCTTCACAAATGAGTTTTAGAGACATTTGGTTCTGCTGGGGGATTTAGTTTTAAAAAAAAGTTATAGGTGAATCACCGACAAGGTACTTCCCCAGCATGAATAACCCCACCGTTTGGCCGATTCGACTGAAAATCAATTGGATGTCGTCCTTATGGGGTTCTGAATACTGTAATTGTTATGTTTATTGTTGTTATTTATTGATATGTGGGTTCGCCAAGATTATCAACAGTTTTGAAAAACTAAGATAACATGAGGTTGCAAAATACACAAAAGAAACTTACTCCTATTTAAATATATTACATACACTACACTGACACTAAGGGGAAATTAATAATTAATATTATAAAAATATATCGGGACATATAACATTATATTTATGGGACAAATAATCCGATGTAATATAGAACATTTAGATCCAGATGGAATAATAGGCCTTATAGAACGTATAGAACTAATGGACCAAATCGACCCCTTGTCTAGATTTTAGTTTTGCCAAAATATATGTTATAAGGCCGATATAAGTTTTCTAAAATAAAGTTAAAGATGCATATATACGTGATAATAATTTAAATATAGAACAAAACCATTTTAAATACCTTATATATGTAGAAATATCCAATTTTCCAAAATGGAATGTTCTAGAACGAGAGTTAAGGCTATTCTATGGCATTATAAATACCCAGGCCGGCAGAGCGAGACACACTCACTATCCTGTATTTGTATTCTTGTCTTCAACTTTTCATTGTGAGTCTATTGTATTATATTTATTAATTGTATCTAGTAACCATAAATATTACTAATATTACATAAATATTATTACTATTATTTCACTTATATCTGCCGAGCCATGCCTGGACCCCAATTGTAAGTACAATATATATGTTTATCTGTTTCTCTTGTGTCTCTTTTATTACGACACCACTACCCCTTTTTAGATATTCACTTCCCCTGCGTATACCCTGTTATAATCGTAATAATATTGGTAACAGGGTAGTTACCGTAATAAAAGTGGTAGTAGTTCATGGTCATCGTAATAATATTTATGGTTATTTATCAGAATTCTTTTTTTTACTGCTATCCTAGAATATATTTGTATACTGCTTCTAATCTTCAGGTACCTTGCTGCGTGGCGTCATCAACCGCGATTTCTGCTGGACTTCTGATTTCTTCAATATTCTATTGACCTAACGTTAAACTTGATACACGTTTTCACTTTTCTCCTTATTTTAGGATCGTTTCATATAATAAAAATTGTACCGACACAAAGTTCTAAAACTCAAATCTCAAACAGTTGAGAGCTCTTCCAACACATGCATCCTCCTCGAAGGTGACTGGGCAAGACGATCCTCCCTCTACGAAGGCTACTGGCTAAGTAAGCTCGCTGGGTGCGTCTCTAGCTCTCCACATCCTCTCGTCATTCTTCCGCCGGGAAACTTTCCTGTACACCGATTGGCTGCCCATGTCAGGTGGCCCACACCTTTCCTTAGGGTACGTCCATAGTGCACCGCTTCCCGCTTTGCGGCGGGCGAACGGGGGAAAAAAAGTAGTGAAAACTTATTGGGACGGTCATAGTGCACCTGCCTACCTGCTTTAACCGGCTGAAACTGCTTCTACCCGCAACAAACAATAATTCATTCCAGTTAAGAATGAATTATTGTTTATTTTACCCGCTTGAACCGCTTAGCACGCCCGGTCAGTTTGCTGTTATCTTCCGACTGTGCACGTTGTTCTTACTCTTGTTTTTATAAAATGGAAGCGGATAAAGACATTTTAATCTCCAAAGTGTTTATGAAAAGTCCCATTTGGGACAAAAGTCGAAGTATCTGAGAGACCAATTCGCCATAGAAATGGGAAAGTTTCCTCCTCGTCGTTCAGGTGATCCTGGCGGTCATCCAGAATCTAAGTTGTCATATTTTAAATCTTTGATGTTCTTAGTGGGCATCGTCAAGCCAAGAACCACATCGAGCCAGTTGAAAAGCAGCAAAACTCGTGGTATTGCTGCTAACTTCATCGTTCTTCTCCCTTCTTCCGCCAAGTCCCTGGCCTTCACCTTTTACACTTCCATCTGCATTGTCAATTTTACCTACATATTAATAAATTTAATGTCCATATATTTTGGATATTACAAAACACATATGC
The DNA here is from genome assembly GCA_963662175.1 of Aradus depressus. NCBI lineage: Eukaryota > Metazoa > Arthropoda > Insecta > Hemiptera > Aradidae > Aradus > Aradus depressus. Next base: position 31,569,024 of record OY759219.1, read on the forward strand.
TTATGTATGTGTTTGTTTAGAGTACATTACACATATGAAATTTTGAGTCATTACATTCATGTTATCGAGAGTTATCTTGTTCACAGACACTCACACTCATACTTTTTACTTAGCCAGCAGTACAGGTGAAGATACTAAAGAGGGGGCTTACAGCCTGAAAGTTTAAACAGAAACAAGCAGGTTCTCGGATGTGTGTGTTTCGCCTGTTAGCACCCTAAATCAGAGGAAATTACTGAGCCGTGTATTAGGACTCTACAAAGATGGCATTTGTAAATAAGTGCGGTCCTTGAGGTCCACACGTAAAACTTCCAAGCATGTTATGAATATCAATAATAATTATAACACAAAAAAGTAGGCATTTTATTCAGTTCAGAATTGTTTATTCATTTAATTGAATTTAATCTATACATACATTTTTAATTGATATGCGAATGCACATATGTAAGCAAAAATGGAAAATTTAAAAATCTTACAATTTTCCATTTTCGCTTAACATTTACACATCATTAAATAGTGTGAACCTTCAAACATTACCTATATACATACTTCAATTCATTAAAATATAGTATACCATTATATAACACAATGCACAACGCATAGTGAAATTTAAAAAAATAAGAAATAATAATAACATAGGAGAGTAAAAGAAAAGTCAATAAAATAAACATTATTCGATTCATTCTCTTATTCGTTATTACAATTGGTTATTTATTGTTTTCTTACTATTTTTTTAATATTATAAAAACTATAAGGTAATTTGATAACAACTCTATGAGAATTTTTGATATTTCAAAGTATCGATTGCCATCAGAACAAATTAGATGTGATAATCTTTTTCAAGAAATCCTAAAATTCATTTTTTGCAGTATTTTGTTTAAACAAAAAACGGCTGGATCGAATTTGATAAATTTTCTTTTGGATCATTTTGACGTTGACGCGCTTCGATTGGCACCAGAGCGGAGTCGATATCATTTTTAATTCGCGAGATTTCGTGCAGAAAAATTGACACACGCAATGTAGTGACCTTGAAACATAAAAATATGTTGATAATTTTCCATTTTTTTATGTTTTGGGAAGTTAACAATATTTTTTTAAGATAAAGAGTTGCAACAAAAATATAACATTATCGTGATTCCCTAAATGCGGCTCTGTGTATTTGTAATATGTATTATTGTTTTAGTTAACAGTTCTGTTCAATTCATTAATAAACGTCTATTATTATATATTATGTAATTGTCTTCGACCCACCAACTTAGTGAACAAAAACATTAGTAGAGAGATAATACAAGATGGAACAGACCCGCCATTTCTTGTGGAGCCCTCTATTGCGGTTTGTTATGTACCATTATACCAGTGTTTATTTGTCGGATGTTGGGACTTGACAGATAATCCCCATCATTCTGCGTCAACATGTTCCATAATTAACTTTACCACAACAAATTGGAAAGTAGTTAGGTTGAAATAATGAATGGGGTCAACCTGGTCCTATAATTATTAAGTACTTAACAAATAGCAAAAGGCTACAATAGGATTGAATAGGTTTATTGGTTGATGCACTTACGCCGCGTTTAGGGGCCATTCATAAATTACGTAAGGCTCTTTTAAAGCTAATTTGACCCCCCCCCTCCCCCCCCCCCCCTCCCCCCTATTGTAAGATATCATGAGATTTCAACCAACCCCCCTCCCTACCTTGATAAGAAATTTTCGTAAGAAATGATCGCATTAAAATAAAATAAAAGACAGTTTGATTAAAAAATGTCTAGAAGTATGACCATATGATTTCTGTAGAGAGGGCGCCGGTAGCTCAGTGGTATGCGTGCTTGACTTCTGAGCTCAAGGTTGTGGGTTCGTAGCCCGACCGAGGCCCTTAGTTTATTTTATCTGGGAGGTAAAATAAACTTAAGCACGCCGTCCTTCGGATGGGACGTTAAGCGATGGTCCCGAGCCTGTACGATGTCAGGTACTCGTTAAAGACCCCTGCCCTAGGTGAATAAAAATTTAGGGTAGGCAAAATTTAGGACTCCCACAGTAGAGTCGGGCTCATGTCCACCAGAGTGACGGAAGAGCGCTCTGGTAGTAGGCGATATGACCTCGTAGTTAAAGCCCGGGCATGAGTCATAAAACCTAACCTAACCTGATTTCTGTAGGATTCAATACTGAATTTGAGAACTAAGTACAGATGGCGCTATCCAATAGCGCCATTTCTTAGCGCGAAAGTAGTAGATTTAAAATTCAAAAACTTACATAAGATCAAATACTTTACCCCCCTCCCCTATAGTAAGAATTAATAATATTGACCTTATACTATACTATATTATATAATATTTCGTGTCGAGTTATCGTGTTCACAGACACACACCGATTTTTTCATTATTTTTTTTCGGAAGTCAAGAAAATCCAGTGAAAAATCAACATATTTGACCAATTATATAACTTCCCCTATACTTTGTATAGCTGGGGAAGTAAAACGTAGTCTGGTTTTATGTTTTTGTTGTATTAGCCGGCTTTTGGGGTTACCCTCATTATTAGACAGCTCAATACTTTGTCTAGGTATCAGCTTCAGGTATATACGTAGTAGAAGGTCTCGGAGATGGCTGATTCCTTCAATTTAGCGCTAATCTGCTCAGCTAGGATTAGATTCTGTCCAGTCCTTTATCCTTCAGAAGGTCTTCATATGCTGAAAGTAATCATTAAATGACTTTTCTGAGGAAGCAAATCAATGACCCACTAGCTTGCTTTGCCCTATTGTTGTCTTCAGAACGGAACTCCTTCCATTACTCCTGATCCAACCTCCAGATCTTCTCAAGATCCGGCCTCTGAGCCTTCCTATTCTTCTTTTTCCCTCAGGCGTCAAGACTACATCGGATTTCCTTTTTAGATTTGTACGTCCTGGTCTTCTCTGGAGATCGCCAGCTTCAATCCATTTTACCGGAATAACCAATTATGTTGTTCAGCCTCAGCAACAACGTATCGAACGCAACATAGAATATCGAATGAATACAAGAACAGGGATTGAAATATTCATTGTTTCTATTAGGGTCCTATACATATTTACTCATATATCAATATGCTCGTAGACCATTGTTAACAATAGGCGCTTTCGTCAATAATTTAACTAACAATGATATGATGTTTTATTATAAAAATACATTATTTTTTACTACTATTGTGCGGTATTTTTGACTGACTTCGATGACATGATGTTGAAAGATGGAAGGTCGTCTACGTAAATATTTTTCTAGTAGCTTTACCTTACTCCTGAGAAAATATTATTGCAACGTTCAGAAAAGGAAAGATAAGGCATGAACTGAGACACGAGGCTCCGCAGGATTTTATTTTTTTTTTCAGAGAACACCAAAAATAAGTTTATATACACAATGGAAGTTCATCGAAAATCATAAGAATGTATTTCAAGTCTATGAGAATAAAACTTCATTTTACAGATATTATTATATTTATATACTTTATGACATGTGTTCAGAATTGGCAAAGATCGTTAATCACAAGTAAAAACTTTCGCTGAATCAGTGTCAATGTACTTCCCCAGCACAAATTAATCAATTTACAATTTTACTGATTTGGTTGAAAATCAGTAGGTATCTTACTCTATTGATTATTATAAACAGCACATTGACAAACAAGCTTCAGCGGATCTCTCCCCATCCCTTCTCCATACACGTTCACGTCCGTCTGGTGAATGCAGACTAACCCTGGTTTCGTCTGAGAAGAATACTCTCTTCCAGTCCTCCAGTGTCCACTCGACATGTTGATGTGCAAACTGTTGTCGGACTCTCCTGTGCTGCCTGGCGAGGAGCGGACCAGTGGCTGATCTTCTACTAATCAGGACACTCTCGAAGACGTCGCCACACCGTTTGCCTAGAAATGTATACTGTCCTCGTCTTCTACTGTCAGATTCCGTCTCTTGGAACCGTCTTATAACTCTCCCGATCGTGGTATGATTAACTCTTAACTGCCTAGCAACTTCACTTTGCGAACATCCAGCTTCAACCATACTCTAGCTGCCTCCAGCAACCTCCACAGTAAAATTACGATGCCTGTCCATAATTATTCCAGCAGTACCTTCTATCTATACGATGTTGAAACACGACTAACGAGAGGCAACTTCCTAAACCCTGTATAATATTGACAAACAAGAAGATAAAGGTGATGTTTGCGAGGCTAAGCTTTGAACTTGACTAATTTTCCACACGTTTTTAAATGAATCAATGATAAAAGTTGCAATACTGAGTTAATAAAGAAAAAAAAAACGAAAGGAAATGGAGAAATACTGGGTTGTGCGTTAATTTTGAGCAGGAGTGTAGATTAATTCGTTCTGGGGAGGTACTTTGCTGGCGATTCACCGACAACTTAGAATCTTTTTTGAAATTATTATTATTTTTTTTTTTTTATATTGGCAAAGGCTAGGAAGCCTAAATTAGTAAGGTAAGGTAAACAGAATAACGGATCGATAAGAATCCTTAAAATTTAATTTGAGAAGATTTCGTTTGGCTACCGAGTAATGAAATGCCCAGAGAATCCAATTTCCGGAGGCAGCTGGAACATTTAAATGAATTAGAAAGCAATTTGTCCACTTTACGAGACTAAGAAGAATTTAAATATAATTGTTGCCCTCTTTATTTTAAAATAATATAGAGAAAAATAAGATTATCCGCACCAATGGAAGTATATGATGTAATTATTCAACTTCGTGTTTATAAGATCTCTGTACTTTAACTTTCTTATATATACCTATAGTATAAGGAAGTGTTGTAATCGAGCGAAAATCCAAGATCCCAAAATCCAGTTTTCAACGGATATTCACGTTACCAAGGTCCCCTGAACAGAGTTTGACCACTGATGAAGTCTGTCTGATTCAATTTGGGTCAAAATCGGACGAAATTAAGACCAGTTTACTTGTGCCGAAAACTGAAATATGAAATAAATTGTTTCGAAGGTCGGCCCCCGGTTTGTGAGATACATCCCGGAAATCATTCTAAAATGACTCTCCTTGTCTATTTTTCGTACGTTGACCAAATTAACGTGAAAACGGTTAGTCCTATCGGAAAAACAGTCCTAATGAAAAATGTTCCTGATCAAATTTCCAATAGAACTTACAATGTTTTAATGTCCCAAAAAATGTACAATAATTTTCTGAAGGATATGTTGCTAATTGAGTAGGTGATTTTCAAAACCAGCCATTTGTCCGTAAACAACTTTTGGGATAATCACCAAAAACTGATAAAAATTAACCGTTTTAAGTTAAAGTTCCAATTTTTTTTTTCATGGATGGGTAATAACTTTATCTCTCATCTTGCAAACGTTGCCAAATATATTGTGGCTAGAAAATTTGCTATTTTTTATTCAAGTTTTCTAATAGCTACTATTGGCACTCAACATGAGAAATGGCTGGTTTTGGAAATCACCTACTCAATTGTAAGTTGTAACTCAAAGCAAAAATTATAAAATACAGTTTTATTATTGATAGTTTTTTTTATTGAAAATGATTAGAAATATGGAAAAATATTAAATATGTGATGTGGCCATATCCTGGACATTCTAATGCCAACCACGTTTTTACAGATCACTATCCTTCCCCCTTTCCCATCTGACGTCAACATATTACTATGTTAGGGATGTTTTCGCCAGAGATCTTGTGAAAGTTCATTGTAAATACTACTGAATTGTTCTAATTGTTTAATAACGAAATTATCTAGACTAATGTATCTTGTTATTCAAGTTAACTTAGATAATATCTGAGATAGTATTTAAGATACTTTTTGCCCAGGTCTGCTATGTAAGTCAACTATTGAATATTAGCAATCGACTGGTTTTGAAGGGGGAGCGAAAAGATTATTGATTAATTCGTTCTGGTGATGTACATTGCTGGTGATTCACAGACAACTTTTTATTTATTTATTACTAATAAATAATAAACAAAACACTTAGAACGAGTCAAAAATTCCACTATATTTATATAAAAGACACAATATATTTCGCTGGTTAGAGCATTGTCCTCATTGGGTATCCTGTACACTTGACAATGCTCTAACCAGCGAAATATATTGTGTCTTTTATATAAATATAGTAGAATTTTTTGAGTCGTTCTAAGTGTTTTATTCAGTAGTATATTACTATGTAATTTTATATGTATATCCAGAACCCTATAAGAACGACACCTATTGATTTTCAGCCAAATCGGAGAAAGGGAGGAGGGGTTAGGAGAGAGGTATAACACTAAAACTTTAATTACTGCCCTTGTAATGTATAGACACAAAATTTCATATGTAAATTCAAACCTCATAAGGATGGCACGTAATTATTTTCCTCTAAATCGGTCGAAGGTAGAACAGGAGAAAGGAGGCTCGTCTAAAATTCCTAAGAAGAGAACGTATCAACGCAAAATTTAGTATGAGAATTCAGAAACCACTATATAAGCAAAATAATGGATTTCAGCCCAAACGGTCGATAGGCTTTGGAGGGAGAGCGAAAACGCAATTGAATAATTCTTACTGGGGAAGTACGACCATTTTTTTTTTTTTTTTTTAAACCTTTGTACGAATCATAAAGACGATTTCTTATGCTAATGTTTTCTATACAGAACTTTTCGCGGAACCAGCCTTGATTTTGGCTATTGACCTATGAAACCGAAAACCTAAAACTAAATGAACAAATGGAGACGTCGTCCATGAAAGACGAAATGTGTATTGAACAGAAATGAAAGTGGGTATTGCCATAATTTTGATAGGATATGGGATATAGGTAGAACGTCAACGACATTCCTTAGCTTTGGAATATAAAGCTGTTCTTATTGCTTAGGATATCTCCCCCGCGGCTCCAGGAACATTAGTTCCCGCCTCCAGCTCCTGGATATAAGCCACGAGGTATCTTCTCTCTATTTTCTTGACTTAACAACCTCAGTAACTTGGGATATGTAAACTAACAGTGGCTTACTTGACTATTCAATTCATCTGTATCTTGTCTAACACATTCACTGAGAATATACGTAGACGACGTGATTGGACACTTTCCGGATTTACCTTGTGAAAATGTATGTAAATTCGTCGGATGAATCACTAGAAATGAACTTCCCCAGCGTGAATTTATTTAATCAGTTTTTGCTCTCTCTTTGGAACCAATGTTTTATCTATTAGATCATCAAACTAAACATCGTGTTAATGTAGTTAAAGCCCGGGCATGAGTTATAAAACCTAACCTAACCTAACAGAAATTAGGGTTTTTGAACTGGGCTCCTCTCCTCTGATTCTCCAATTCCCTTTGACCGATTTGGCTGAAAATTGGTACTGTTGGAATTGGAAAATTCAGTCGAAACATTCATTACTTCTGGAGTTTTTCGGTTTTTTTGCTAGGTTCCCCCCTCTTATTCCAAATTTCCTTTAACACATTTGATTGAAAACGTTTAGGTAATCGCCCTTGTTGAGATTTGGATTCACGTATAAAATTCGTGATCGAATAGTGACAGTTATTGGGGTTAAGCCCCCTCTTCCCATTTGTTTGAAAATTAATAGGTGTCGTCCTTGTGAAGTTTTGGATACATATATTAAATTTTTGTCTATATTTTCAATCTATGAGGAGTTTTCGTGTTGTCAGGGTCAGATTTCTCACAATTTAAACATTGCATTGAACTATTTCCTACATAAATTCTTTGGAGCGCTATAAGAGGTCGTATTGATCCTATTAAAAATCTGAAGACATATTGAGATTTAAAAATTAATAAGGAACATTTTTAATAAGGGTCAATTTTTGAACCGATATTTTAGGACATTTTTGACATAATATGACACACATATATTATATGTATATGATAACACACAGTTATCAAATATACGGAATAGTTTAAAAGAGCATTTTCGCAATCAGTTCAGGGAGGAAATTAAAAACTCAGACCGGTATTTGCTAGGTAGGGAACTGGAGTTCCACGATTCAGTTAATAGTTACTTACAGAGTGACCTACCATTGTCAAGTATTAGATTAATAATTAAACTTAGAGGTGAACTGTTGCATCTATCAATCAATATACCTCCGAAGATATGGGCGTGAATTAAATAAATAAATAAATAGGAACAAAGATATATATATTATTTTATTTTTATTTGTATTTTAGAAAGAAAAATTTATTGTTAATAAGTTTATAAGAAATAAGATTATAAGTTTATAAGATAATATTATTTATGTAAATCTAGACTCCTCAAGACGGCTTAGGCCATTGAGTTTGTCTTCATAAAAGATCACATTATTGTATATATGTTTTGTATGTAATTTTCTATTATGTTAACTGGATAAATACCTTACTACTAGTACCACTACATATATTACATGTATCTCGTGAATCAGACCCTCGAAAACATGTAATTCAAATAAAATTACGTTTCAGTTTTCTCTACAACTGTTATTTGGTGGAACGTTTGTCTTAAATTTCTTCTGATTTCGGCTAAAATTCAAGTTAGCACATGGAACATTTTCATTTCAAATGCTCATTGCTATAAATCATTTTTGATTTAGACCACTCACAAAATTTCAATTCCATACACACAGACTGACATCATAGCGACAATGATCAAAACATATTCTGAGGACGTTTAAAAGTAAAATTCTGTTGAAAACTCTGTCTCAGATTTTTTTTTTTTTTTCCATGTTTACAATAATAATGGTATAAGAAGGTAAAAATTATCAATTCATGAAAATTTACAAAATGGTATTGTCCCAACAACATTTTAAATTCAAACTGCTCTCCCACGCAAACACGGCTGGAAAAATAATTTACCTCGGAGACCCGAAGGGGAAGGTATATATTTTATAATCATGAATTTTCTGGGATTATTAATTTACTTCAGCGGAACCACTTTCATTTTAACTCATTTCTTTTGATATATTTTCTCGGAGAAAAAAGTGAATATATATAATATTTAAATTGTCACTTCTCACAATTTGAAAATAGTTTTCGGTGAATCACCATGTACTTCCCCAGAGCGAATTAAAGTTTTTGCTGTCCAGAAATCAATATACCGATTCGGTTGAAAAGCAAAAGATGACTCAATTAAAAAATAGTACTGGAAAAAAATTAAAAAAATTGATTTGTCGCCGAAAACTCCATTTTGATTTCTTCTGATGATGTAAACCTCTTCTCGAATATCCCCTCAGACAAAATAGTATATATTATGGAGGAAATATTTATTATGAAGGGATGTAACCCCTGTATCACCACTTGACAACCCTGTTAATTAAGCTATGCCTAGAACAAAATTATTTCAAATTCAATGAATCATTTTATTACCAAAAGGAAACCCACATTTCCACAAAATAGCGTTCTGGAGGAGGTACGTGGATGACATTTTGGTGGAGTTCATGGGAACCAATTCTGAACTAAACAGCACACTATAAGATATATCATATACTTTGAACAAAACAATAGTTTCGATTATTTGGTCACCTTCTGTTTGGGTGTTTGTTAACAGAATATCTCGAAAGAGTATCGGGACGAAATTTGATATGACATATGATTGACATTGTCAAGAACCCCATAACGACAACTAATAATTTTCAGTGGAATCAATGGAGAGGGAATGAGAGGTAAGCTCAATTCTAAAACTCCTCCAATAACTTCTGATGTAATGAATTTATTGACATATAGTTTTATATTGAAATTAAAACCCCCATAAGGACATCATTTATAAATTATCTGCGAAATTGGCCGAAGGGAAGGGGGCGATGAGAGAAGGCTCGACTCAAAAACCCTATTATCTGTCCATGTAATGAATGTATCGACATAAAATTTAGTATACAAATTCAGAAGTCCCTACGTAAGTCAACTACTGATCTTTAACGCAGTCGGTCGATCGGTTCAGAAGAGATTAATTCTTGCTGAAAATACTTTGCCGGTAATTCACTGACTATATTTTTTCCCCATTTTTAGAATTTCTGACCGATTAAATAACTTCCCTATACTTCGTATATCTGAGGACATAAAATGTCATGAATTTGAGTCGAATGAATTCCGGGTTCATTGACTTTTGTTTTCATCTGATTACAGCTAAAATCTCATATGATCCCTGAAAATGTTATTCCGTGGGGTCAAAGCAATTTAAGGGATATTCAAATGTTGTCCATGTTCGGGAGACCTATATGGTTCAATTTCACTCACGCGGAAGCTGTGTAAGGGAGGAAAAAAAAAGAATGGGGCCCCGTTAACCCTAGATAATAAATTTGAAAAACTCATTATAGGTGATAATTTTGAAAAATGTTCAGTGTTAGACCATCCATATTTCTAGAGATAATCTGAGGATGTTTTTATTAAAAAGGAGGTAAGCCGGTGATATATTAGTGGGATAAGCTTACCAGCCCTCTATTCTGTTTAACGACAGGTAATTGGAGGACATGGTCGGCGGGGGTTAATGAAGTCACCGGTGAGCTCACATTATTACAATGTCACCGGTGAGCGCTCATACAGTATTAAAGGTGAGCTACAATGTCACCGTTGAGCTCACATTATCACAATGTTACCGTTAAGCACATACAATAATGAAGGAGAGCTACAATGTCACCGTTGAGCTCACACAGTATTGAAGGAGAGCTACAATGTCACCGGTGACCTCACATTATTACAATGTCACCGGTGACCTCACATTATTACAATGTCACCGTTGAGCACATACAATAATGAAGGAGAGCTACAATGTCATTGTTGAGCTCACACAGTATTGAAGGAGAGCTACAATGTCATTGTTGAGCTCACACTATTACAATTTCACCGTTGAGCACATACAATAATGAAGGAGAGCTACAATGTCACCGTTGAGCACATACAATAATGAAGGAGAGCTACAATGTCACCGTTGAGCTCACACAGTATTGAAGGAGAGCTACAATGTCACCGGTGAGCTCACATTATTACTATATCACCGTTGAGCACATACAATAATGAAGGAGAGCTATAATGTCACCGTTGAGCTCACACAGTATTAAAGGTGAGCTACAATGTCACCGTTGAACACATACAATAATGAAGGAGAGCTACAATGTCACCGTTGAGCTCACACAGTATTGAAGGAGAGCTACAATGTCATTGTTGAGCTCACACAGTATTGAAGGAGAGCTACAATGTCATTGTTGAGCTCACATTATTACAATTTCACCGTTGAGCACATACAATAATGAAGGAGAGCTACAATGTCACCGTTGAGCACATACAATAATGAAGGAGAGCTACAATGTCACCGTTGAGCTCACACAGTATTGAAGGAGAGCTACAATGTCACCGGTGAGCTCACATTATTACTATATCACCGTTGAGCACATACAATAATGAAGGAGAGCTATAATGTCACCGTTGAGCTCACACAGTATTAAAGGTGAGCTACAATGTCACCGTTGAACACATACAATAATGAAGGAGAGCTACAATGTCACCGTTGAGCTCACACAGTATTGAAGGAGAGCTACAATGTCACCGGTGAGCTCACAGTACTACACATGAGCTATAATGTCACCGGTGAGTTACGGATGGGGAGCGTGACTTCATTGGAACTTCCGTTATTGGTCCTCTTTCTGGAACTCCTTCCCTCACCACGTCCGTCACTCTCCTTCCGTGGCTTCCTTCAAATCCTCTCTGTTCCAATTCCTCTTTGATACACAATCCTCTACCTCCGATTAACCTTTCATTCCCCTTCCTTTGTAATCTCCCACATTTACTTTCAATTCTTACTATCTCCTAACCTTTTTTATCATTATCGTCAAGACCCTATACCCTTGATGAATAAATCTGGGTTGGCAAAAATAGGACTCCACTAGAGTCGGGCTCATGTCCACCAGAGCAACGATAGAGCTCTCTGGTAGTAGGCATTATGACCACGTTAAAGCCCGGATATGAGTCATAATAACTAACTAACCTTTTTTTATCATTCATTTGACAGGTTATGTCCTCATTGTGTTTTGACTTCAAATATGAAATTTCCTGTCGATATGTTCATTACATCGGCAGTTATTAGAGTTTTTGGGAAATTTGCATTAACCCTCTCCCCCAATCCTCCCACATCCTTTCGTCGATTTGGCTCAAAATCAATAGATATCGTCGTTAGAGAGTTCTGGATTCAAAACTCTAATAACTGCCGTTGTAATGAATATGTTGGAATAAAATTTCAAATGTAAATTGAAAACCCCATAAGGACGACGCTTAAATTTTCAGCAGAATCAGCAAAGGGAAGGAAGGGGGAATCAGAGAGAGCGGCTTAACTCATAAACCCCAATAACTGTCGATGTAATGAATGTATCCATATGAAATTTCATATTTAAAGTTAAAACCTAATGAAGACATAGTCTGTCAAATTTCAGAGATATCGGCCCAAGGAAACATTTTATCTCATAACATATCTTTATGACAAAAAAATTAATTGTATTTAGTATATTTATTCACTTTATTTTAGTATTAAATCTGTTTCTCATAAATCAATATTATTTCAAACCGTCTGTGTATCCTCCCCTCTCTTATATATTTAATTTATCTCCTTTTCCTCTTTGTACTATATATCTATTTTCCATTTAGTTAAGGTGTTGTTAATTTAATAATTTATCAATTTTTTTTTACCTATTTATATGTATATTTATTATTGTACGGTCTTTTTAGAGCTAACTGATATTTTAGGTTAGGTTAGGTTTTATGACTCATGCCCGGGCTTTAACTACGAGGTCATATCGCCTACTACCAGAGCGCTCTTTCGTCACTCTGGTGGACATGAGCCCGACTCTACAGTGGGAGTCCTAAATTTTGCCTACCTTAAATTTTTATTCATTTAGGGCAGGGGTCTTTAACGAGTACCTGACATCGTACAGGCTCGGGACCATCGCTTAACGTCCCATCCGAAGGACGGCGTGCTTAAGTTTATTTTACCTCCCAGATAAAATAAACTAAGGGCCTCGGTCGGGTTACGAACCCACGAGCTTGAGCTCAGAAGGCAAGCACGCATACCACTGAGCTACCGGCGCCCTCTACTGATATTTTATTTTATTGTTTCTTTCTCTGTATTATTATGTATTTATTCTTAGGGGACATCGGTTCTAGAATATAAATTTACTTTCATTTCATTTGATTTTTATTTCATTTCAAGTTCACTCCGGCCACAATATGGGCCTTACGTGGTTTGAAACTTTTTGATGTTTCTTTTTACTTCCACAGCAAAACGAAGTATAAGGGAAATTATGTAATCGTTCAGAAATTCGAAGTCAAGTTTCCACCGGAAATTCATATTTTCCAACCCCTGGTTTCAAAAATAAAAAAAAGAAGAGATTTCAGAAGCCCCTGTTTTTTTAGCCACAACTAGAGAGAAAGCAATAACAGTTAATTAGTTTCGACTGGGGAAGAACATTGTCGGTGATTCACCAATGAATTTTTATATTTATTTTTTTAATTAAATTAATTATTTTTTCTTATGTTTTTTGTTCAGTGGCGTGTAAGAACAAAACAGGTTAAAATTTGTAAAATAAGACAAAAGGTAAGTGGTTGTTTGTCTTCCCAAGGTAACATATTACCTTCTACCCAAGTTTCCCATTAAAAACCTTTTATAGAACCTATTATTTTTACATCATTGACTTTTTGTACAATCAATCTTTAGCAACAACTAGTTTTCACACTTTTGAAAGATATTAATCACCTTTTTCCCTCAAACGTCAAACCTGATGAATTTTTTTGGCTAAAAAGTTTACAGTGAGGAAAAAAAAAAAAAAAAAATCGACAGTGAATCACCGGCAGTGTACTTCCCCAGCACGATTTATTCAATTGATTTGACTTAAAAAACAATAGATGCCTTAAGAGCCCCGGAGGCGATCAATTAAAATTGACAGTTTCAATTGAAGGCGCGATTGATCGAGCTTCAATCATCACATCAATTCTAGTTTTTGTGTTCACCTTCAATTGTTATGTTTTAGACGTAGTGTTCTCGCTGATATTTTAATTTGTTAAATACTAAAATTACATCTTTTTTTTTTATTTTAAAATGGTCTCGAACACAGACATGGGATTTATTGCATTAACTCTAGCCCTCTGCACTCGGAAGAAAGAAAAGAGAAAGAGACGTTGATCCAAAGAATGGTATAAACTGAGAAGCCGTTTTACCCACGAAAATTGAACCCGAGGATTACAAAAATGTTCTCAGATATTAACAGCAAAACAAAGTCTCTTTCCTCGAATGAAACCACCTCATCAGAAACGACACTCATCTTTGCTGTCTGGCGAACAACTGACGGAACGATTGTCAATTTGCTAGTTACACTATCAATGGCTGCTATCAATTGCTCTTATCAATGACCTTCAATCAAAATTTCTATCAATCGCCGTCATTTAATTGATAATCGCGTCAATTGCCTCCTAGACGATCAATTAGTCCCATCACTGATATCATTGACAATTGTAATTTTGTTGAGAGAAACCTTTTTTAATCCTTCTCTTTAAGACCCTATCCTTTGTGAATAATTAGAGATGTTTTCGTCAGAGATCTTGTGGAAGTTCATTGTAAATACTACTGAATAAAACACTTAGAACGAGTCAAAAATTCCACTATATTTATATAAAATACACAATATATTTCGCTGGTTAGAGCATTGTCAAGTGTACAGGATACAGACATGACTGGTGGTAATATTTCGAAAAAAGTCAAGATAGATGGTGGGAGGGGGGAGGGGGGGGTTGGCGGGGAGGGGTAGGAGGGGAAGAGTGAGGGGGGGGGGGGGGGAGGGAAACTACCATACTATATCACAATTTAATCAGAAAAAATAATTAAATAATATATCTCAATATTAACCTATTACCTATATCACAATATTAACTATATCTCAATATTAACCTATTAACTAAGTCTCAATAATAACCTATTACCAAAAAAAACTGAAATAAAAACATATTTCACCCCTGTAACATTAAATTATTAATTGTGAACAGAGCATAATAATACTTTGTGAATAAATGTGTGTAAGCAAAATTTAGGACTCCCACAGTAGAGTCTGGCTCATGTCCACCAGAGCAACGAAAGAGCGCTCTGGTAGTAGGCAATATGACCAGGTAGTTGTCATGATGAAAAATTAATTATTTCAAAAATCGTTGCAGATTAACTAACTATCCTTAATTATTACCCGTTTGCACACAATTTTAAATGGGGCCAACTTCATGCCAAACCGAACTTATATACCAAGTTTCATAAAATTTCGATTAGTAGTTTTTGAGTTAGACGTGGGACAAGGATTTAGGAAATAAAAACTGTTCGTTTTGACTTAAAACGCAAAGTTGTGAAGAAACATTCAAATCCAGGACCAAAAATTGTTGTATCGCCTCATGATGAGGGCAACCTGGAAAGCTGGCTAGGACAAATAATACAATCAGTGAAAGGTTACGTTTTTATTTTACAAAGAGTGTTCGTTTAGAAAGAACACAAATATTTGCCTATTAAACATGAAAATCCTTTGAGAAAGATTAAAATCAAATGGAATTTTCCTCGATGAAGTTACCCTTATCCCAGGTGAAATAATTAACTTTTTGAAAAGTTGACAGATATAAAAGGAAAGTTGATTATGAGCTTAACCCTCCGTTGTGAAACTTTTGAACCGAGTGTACAACTTTTCGTTTGCGTTAAAAAAATATGTAATGTAATGTGAGAGTGGAGACGTTAAATTTCTTCCTAAGCATCTCTACTACTAGAATCTAGAAGTAGAGATGCTTAGGAATCTAGTAGTAGAGATGCTTAGTAACTAGATAAATAGAAAAAATGAAATTTCACTTTCTCAGTTATATTATACGAAGTTTAGGGGAAGTAATTAATGTAATACGATGTGGAGTTTTTAACGGAATTTCATATTTTCCTATGACTAGATTCCAAATATGAAAAAAATTTGTAATGAAATGTGAGAGTGGAGACCTTAGGCTTCTTAGATTTCTCCTAGGCATCTCTAGTACTAGATAAATAGAATAAATGAAATTTAATTTCCCCAGTTATATTATACGAAGCATAGGGGAAGTAATGTAATACCATGTGGTTTTTAACGGAATTTCATATTTTCCTATGACTAGATTCCAAATATGAAAAAAATATGTAATGAAATGTGAGAGTGGAGACCTTAGGCTTCTTAGATTTCTTCCTAGGCATCTCTACTGCTAGATAAATAGAACAAATGAAATTCCATTTTCCTAGATATATTATACGAAGTATAGGGGAAGTAATGTAATACCATGTGGAGTTTTTAACGAAATTTCATGTTTTCTTATGACTAGTTTCCAAATATGAAAAAAATATGTCTGTATTTCTGTGCATCTGTGTGTGTTTGTATGTGATCTCGATAACTCCCGATCGAATGAATGTATCAACACGAAATTTCATATATGAATTCAAAACTCATAAGGACGACACTTATTAATTTTCAACAGAATCGGTAGATGGAAAGGGGGATCAGAGGGGGCTTAACTCATAAACCTCAATAACTGCCGATGTAATGAATGTATCAACATGGAATTTCATATTTAAAGCCAAAATTTAATGGGGACATAAACTGTCAAATTTCAGCTATATCGACTCAAAGGAAGGGGGCTCAATGGGTGGGGGGCTGAATAACTGCCAAATGAATTTATCAACTCAAAATTTAGTACGAGGATTTAGGACCCTATGTAAGTCAACTGTTGAATGTAAGCGCAAACGGTCGACTGGTTTTGAAGGGAGAGCAAAAGTTAATTGATTAATTCGTCCTGGGGAAGTTCATTGCCGGTGATTCACCGACGACTTTTCTTTATGGTAACCCAGTCAGCTGTTATTGTTACCATTATATTTCTATATATTGAAACATTCATGAAAGAAAAGAAAATGATATAGCTATAATAGGACTTTATTGATATATCACAGTTTATTCTCCTTCGAACCCGCGATTTTGGGCTCACTATGCAAGCACTCTACCTCTGAGGTACCGGCGCTCTTATATTGTAATACATACAGTATTTTAAAAATACATATATTTTTTATTTATTTTTCACAGCAGACCTGACCATTCCTATATAGTGAGCCCCACCAGGCTCACGGCAACTATGCCGGCAAAATGCTTATTTTTTGGACCGATTATAGTTAATTTTGTGATTTTTATTTTCATAATTTTAATTGTTTTTGATCTATAAAGTTTTCTACTAGTTTCCTCTTCAATGTATATTAATGAAGTTGAAACGAGGTTTGTTTGTGGAGTTGAGGGCTTGTTCCAACATCACGCCTCAACGGAAGTTCTCATACAGAAATAAGTCCGATTCAATAATTATGCAACAGAACTCCGACATAGCTAGCATCACAACATCACCAACATGCAGCCTTGCAGGAAACTCGGCTGAGGCTCTTGAGCACGCCGTCCTTTGGATGGGACGTGGTCTCGAGCCTGTACTGTCAGATACTTGTTAAAAAACCCTATCCTTGGTTACTAAGCCTGGGTAGGCACAATTTAGGCGGTATGACCTCGAAGTTAAAGTTCGCGCATGAATCACAATAACTAACTAGATTTGAATGAACAGATGCCTCATTTCCATGTGAATCGCAGAAAATTGCTATTTCACAAATGTACTGTCGAAGAATGGCCTAGATATATATAGCATGACAAATAGTTCCACGAGCGACGCCGGGTATTACTGCTAGTTTTCAAATAATTTTTTAAAGTATTTTAAAACTCCAGAAAAAAAAATGTTTTCTTTAAATTTTTTTGTAAATCTGAACGTATTGTGGAATTGGTTTCATCCCGCAAGTTGTGTTTAGATGATAGAAAGACATATTTTTGACAAGCAATCTACATATATGCATAAAATTAAAGTTTTGTTTGATATTTTTGATTGATTAGAAATCCATTTCATGTTATATGTATGCATATATGTAACTCGGTCGAGGCTCTTATATCCTCCCCCCTACCTCACAGAAAAAAAAAAAAAAACCTTGCGCATCCCGCGATCCTCCGATGTCCATAAGCCTGCATGATGCCTGTACTCGTTAAGGACCCCTAGTTAACTAAGCCTGAATAGGCAAATTTTTGGACTCCCATAAAGTGTCGGGCTCATGTCCAACAGATCGACGAAAGAGAGCTCTGGCAATGTGACCCCCTAGTTAGACCCACCAGACAAATTTTAAAATTGTCTTCAAAGTCCCACATATTTCTTCTTTTCTCTCTCTTATGAAATTTTATTAAAATATATTATTCAAATTATCAAAACCATCTCAAACTAATAATTCAGATTCCAATTTCTGGTGAGTTCAGACTTAGAATAACAACTTATGTCAAACAAAGTATATTCGCCATGCTGCCTCACGATCTACCGAATTATAATTCTGAAGAGTATAGGTATATTTTTTATAAGATATAAGGGGAGTTAAGTAAACGGTCAGAAATTCGATGTTGAGTTTTTGACTGGAATTTCATATTTTCGACTCCTTGATTCCAAAAATGAAACAATTTCCTCTCTGTCATCATGTGTGTTCATGTGTCTATGAACATGATAGCTCCTGTTAGAATGAATGTATCAACACAAAATTTACCATTTAGTCATTAAATATAAAAGCAACAAAGATCTAAATAAATATAAATACATTAAACTATAAAAAAATAAAAAAAAGAGTTTGAAATAACCATACCTGATAAAATAATTTTTTTTTGTTTGAATGAAAATTAAAATATTTTAATAAATACAATTAAACATTTTTTATAATGAAAATAAATAAATAAAACCATTTAAAAAATTTAACAATTTAAAATTTCATGGATGGGGACAGACGAGTTGTTCTTGTCCCCCATCTGTGTCACAACTGGGAGAACGGAGTAGATGAGACTGGACAATCTATCCCCTCTCTAGAGTTGAGGAGGGGGGACTCTCTCTTCCTCCTTTCCAATTTAATTTCTACACTCTCTAAAGTATCCATCTTTCTACTTTTTTGGATATGATGTAGCAACGAGACTGAACCGGCCCATGTCCCTGTATTATGGAGTTGTTGGAAAAATTCAGAGTCGAATTATTTAAAGCTAAACCGGTGTTTTATTAATATATAGGTTATATAGGAGATTGTGTATTAATAAATTATTAATTATAAATACGTTATTAAGTAGGTTATATATTAATAAATATTATTCCAAACAACTTTTTGATACATCTTCAACGGTTTAGGCAACATATATATTAAGTGGAGCTTCACTTTTACCACCACTGTTCAGCTCCTTTTAGATAAATCGTGAAAATATATTGCCTATAGGAAGAAATAAGCTCCCCAACGATGAAAGAATTATCCAAATCTATTAAGTAGTTTTTGAGATTACCTCAAATTCACAAACAAACAAATGTTATCTCTTTATAAATTAAAAAATAATATATTTTCTTACCTGTAAAAACTTCAGTATACTTCGTTAATGCTGGTTCCTCTTCTCCAAGAACACGCTCTGGAATTTAGGAATAACTAAATTAATTAACAATTATTATTTATTAAATACCTAATTAATTAAAATACCTAATTACTCTAGAATACGTTATTTCATCACCAAAAGGACCAACAAGTTTGAATTAAAAATCAATAGTTGACATATACGGGCTTCTGAATTCTTGTACTATAGTTAGTTAGTTATTATGACTCTTGCCCGAACCTTAACTAAAATATCATATGTGTTTTGTGACCAAAGTTATAGGTGCTTCATGTTGTGTTTCTGTCCGCTTCTGCGATGTCGACGTTGCTCAGGTACGAATGTTACACTGGTTTGAAGACTGAAGTTGGGAGGGGGGGGGGGGGGGGAGGAGGAGGAGTTTTTGTAGCGTGATTTCTAAAAACATTCTTTGATAGCCACACACATATTTTCACTTAACTCATCAACGGGCTATCTACAAACAGGTTAAATTCACCTATTATAATTATTATGAGCGTGTGTACATACATTCTGCAAACATGATGAATTATGTAGTAGACTGTATTTATTATGAGGTCACTGTGGAGTTCTCTGTTGTTTACGAAAGGTGGGCATTCTGTTGTAAGTCCAAGGGTGTTTACTGAAAGACCTGAATGTGTTATAGATTAGATGTTTTAACAGAGCGTACACTTGTGATCCAGGATGTACGGCAATACCTACCGTCTTGGTGAAAAGTGCAATTTCAACGTTAGTTCTTGAAAAAAAAATTATAATAAACTGTTTCACACATAATTTCAATTTGGATTATGACAATATAGTATTAATTGATGTTCGTTTTACTTTCACATCAATATGAAGTATAGGGGAAGTTATGTAATGTCAGGAATTCATCAATAAGTTGAGCATTTACTGAAATTTCAAGTTTTCGGGACGTGAAGGTCATTATGCAATGTGAGATTGGAAACGCGAAATGGCGCATCGGCAATGGATTGCAGTTAGTTGTGCCGGGCTATACGACGAAGAGGTCATATCGTCTACTATCGTCTACTATCGCTATATCGCTCTGCTCTTGCTTCGCTCTGCTGGACATATGCTAGACTCTACAATAAGAGTTCTACATTTTGCCTAACCAAAATTACACTTTAACAACTACATGGACATCGCAGTGACTCGGGAACATCGCTTAACGTCACATCCAAAAGACGGCGTGCTCAATGTTTTTTTTTTATCTCCCTGATAAAATAACTTAAGGGCTGGGATTCGAACCCGCGACCTTGAGTTCAGTAGGCAAGAACGCTACCTCAATTTAGAGTTTATAGAAAATGGCGGATAATAAAATTGTGGTGTAAGGTTATTTATTCATGTATGCATCGGCAGAAAGAGCCTTGTTGGTGGGGTTCCAGAAAATTAAATGAGCCCCAGGTGAATTCTTGAAAATTTGAATTCTAATGACTGATAATTCAGTCCAGGTTTTTTTATTCTCTCCTGGGCATCAAAATATGTAAATTAATGCGTATATAGTATATATGACGTTTATATAGTAGGTATATATGTATATTGTGATAATAAAAAATATAATGTTAAATAAAATATAAAATAATAATAATAATGAAAAAATCTAATAATTAAATAATAATTGAAATAAACTAATAATAAATATTATTACATTTCCTATAGAAATTGTAGCTGGTCTTTTACTAAATTTTGATTTCTACAGTAGTTTCCGAAAAGGGTCCTAAAAAATATCGAAAGTTCAAGACTTGCAATTTTGATGAAAGAGCAGTATTTAAAAAAAATTCAACTAATAATTATTTCAATTGGATTTCTTCTAAAGATAATAATGAGATATATTATTTTTCTAAAAATGTTAAATCTAATCCAAAGGTATTAATTATCTTACTGGGATCACCGGGAAAATAAATAGCATAGAACAAGAGAACAAATATTGTGTTTATTTAACTTAGCCTACATTATAAATTAAATAAACTATGGTCCGATTCGTTCACCTTCAAAAGTTATTCTTGATTTCGTAACATTTTTAATTTTCCTACCTCTTCTCAATATATCGATCATATCTCAGAACGTATTTGTCATAAATCAAATTCAATAACACCATTGGAAACAACATTAAATTTCCTATAAGAAACAGAAGTTTTATTTAGAAATTTAATTCATTATAGTTTTTTACAGCGACTTTAAGCTCAACTCTACAGCGCTTCGACTGTTAGAAAGAACTTTTGAATGGTGTTTTCTTACCCTTTTTTTCAAGGGTAGCGTACGATCCGATTACGGAAAAAAATATCTACATTTCATCAGCTTTCCAATAAATATAAATATTATAGGGTGTCTTTTTCGTTTTGTTAAAGAAAATAAGAAAGAAATGTAAAAACCAATGAAATACAAAATTGACAACTGTGAGAAAAATACCCAAAGATTAGCTCTAATCTTTCTCATAAATCAAAGTTTATTACTATGGTTAAAATGATGGAATTGGGAATGATAAAAAAAATAATAATAGAAAATTATGATTTAATTAGGTATATAGTATATACATTTTTATTGTAATCTTACAAACTAATTTCTACATCTACTTTATATTTTCTTTTCTTATTGTTTTTGTGGGCAGTCTTTAATTCAATCTCACATTGAGCATATATACTATATATATATATACTATATATATATATAAAGTACCTTTGCGCATCTACGTACTTCCACTGTTATATTTTCTGATTCGGGAGATACAGGCCGGAAACCGTCTTGAATTGATATCACAAATCCCATTTTTCAGACATTTGCTTGATTTACGCGGAAACGGTCAGTCCCATCAAAAAATTGGTTCTTATCAAAAATGTTTCTTGTTAAATTTCCAATCGCCAAATTTGCCCTCAAATTTTTTTTTTATTCTTGTTGAGTTTCTTTTTTGTTTTCTTTTCTTATGCAGTCAATATTTATATTCATGTCAGTGGTTTAGGCAGAACCTAAACATATAACAGAACTATGTATTTATTAAATAAATAAATAAAAACTAAGCCCTTCAGAGTGTAACGTCACAATTGAAAAATAATAAGGTGATTTTTCCTCATTTTTTTAAGGCTCATTAAAGTGAAAAAGGACGACAAAAAAGGTCCCTATTGTGCAATCAATTTTCTGACTACCAGGATTTTTTTTTTAGTTCTGAAAAATGCATTGGATCTATAATCTATTTCAAAAATGTGAAAATTCATTAATAATGTTATGAAAAAAACTTTTTGGTCAAATAGCAAAAAATAATAAAAAAAAGTCTTCGCCTCGAAGAGAATGAAAACTTGTACGTTCACGTTCAATAGGATCGACGACATCTTTTGCAGAAAAATAAACAATGGGAAAGTTTGAACTCCGCCAGCCTTCAATTCTCACTTAGGCCCTTCAAGGAAACCTCAGGTCTTTTCTTTACATTTTGAAGACTTGTCACAGCTTCTTCTTCCCCACAAAACCATAATGAAAACTCCTGTCCTAATTAGTTTCAGGAGTTTCTATCACTTTCAATAAATCCGCTTAACTTAAAGATTGTTCAAGCGGATATACGAGAAAAACTATAACTGCTTTAAGACTCAATTTGGAATTCTGTAAAACCTACTCTACCGTGAAAGTGAAAAGTAGCCAATGTGGATTGGGACTAGTTGACAAACAGCTAGGCCCTTCCTTGGACCTCAGTCCTCACTCTGACAGGAGGGTCTGCTCACGGGACTGAATTAGTGTCCTGTTATCAATTCTCAAGCTGGTTTGGTCCAAACCATCAATCAGAGACAGAACATCACTCACTCTCCAAATGGTATCCACACCCACCTCTTAATCAATTTTTGAAAAAAAAAAATCTAGGAACATGACAAATTTGAAAGAAGCCAATTTAATTGATAGAATCAATAAAAAAAAATAGTTTCAAGAACTAAAACCTGACTACAAAAAGTAAAAATAAAAAATATGGTTATTACCGAACTTTCTTATATCAAACACATTTGTGAGGGCGCGGGTAGCTCAGTGGTATGCGTGTTTACCTTCTGAGCTCAAGATCGTGGGTTCGAAACCCGACTGAGGCCCTTAGTTTATTTTATCTGGGAGGTAAAATAAACTTAAGCACGCCGTCCTTCGGATGGGACGTTAAGCGATGGTCCCGAGCCTGTACGATGTCACTTACTCGTTAAAGACCCCTACCCTAGGTGAATAAAAAATTTAGGACTCCCATAGTAGAGTCGGGCTCATGTCCACCAGAGTGACGAAAGAGCGCTCTGGTAGTAGGCGATGTGACCTCGTAGTTAATGCCCGGGCATGAGTCATAAAACCTAACCAAACCAACCACATTTGAACAGATCACATTCCCTCTCCCCTCTCTCAGAGTCATTTCATACTGGCATTAATGGGTATACCTATATGAAAGCACCTCAAATGTTGGCGTCAGCATTTTTCTTTATTTCGTTGTAAAACGTAAGTCTGAGTGTGATTATCTTGTACCCAGTAATGACAGTATGAAATGATTTTGAGAAGGTTGATGAGTGGGAGAGATAGTTGTCTGCACAAAAGTGGTTGATATAAGAAAGCCCTGTAATGGCCACATCATATATATATATATATATATATATGTTTTTAATAAAAAACTACAAATAATATAAGTATATTTTATAATTCGTTGTTATGCGATACAATTTAATGAAAATTTAGTTTCCATTCTTTGGGTTCTATAAATTTGGTCCTATTATTAGGGATTGGAAATTTAATGAGGAACATTTCATACAGAAACCAATTTTTCGATAGGACTATCAATTTTTGGGTAAATCAAGGAAACGTGTAAAAAAATGAGTTTAAAACGACATTTTAGGAGTTTTTTGGACATGTATCTTGCAAACAACCTGCAAAACATCGGCATATATAATGTCTTTCAGGTTGCACTTAGGCCCTGAAGTAAAGTGGTCTCAGTTTCCAGTCTGATTTTGGTCATAAACTAATCAGATCTAAGTTAGCATATGTGACTTTATCATTCCAATTTTCAAGTTCAAAGAGTGCTAACACAGAAATAATTGTATTTAGAATCTAAAGCGCTCAAAAAGCACTAATCATATACATAACCTGAATACCCAAAAATTACGGAGAGAATCATAGGTGTAGAAAGATCATTTTTGTTGTGGGGGCGAACTCAATCGCATCAACTCCCCCCCCCACCATGGTCAAACTCTTTCTGCCAAATAAAAAAATCGTTTTAAATACAAATAATACTATATAATAATAATTAAACATCCATAAGTAGAATTTAATAGTATATGTACTAATGTGGATAAGGGGCTTATATCGCACGAGGACAAAATGGTGAGGGCTTATTTTTGCTCACATCCACACGTGTTGCATCGTATGTGCGTGAAAAAAAACCTATTTTTTTTCCTACGACCAACTATTATAATAATAAATTGTTTTATAATTATTTATTATATCATAATGGAGATTTCAGTCCTTCCCTTTGGTCTGAATTACTTTTTCCTTTCCAATTATTATTTTTTTTATATAAATTTTCAGAAGATTATTGTGGGGGCGAGACGATACTATAACTTCAGGGTTGTGGGGGCGATGGCATGGAATCTACGCTTATGAAGAGAAGGTAAAATGGATGTCCACTTTCTCAATCCATCCTAATAGAAACTAAAGCATTGGATCCAAGTCAGTAGATAATGGAAGAGAGTTAAGTCGGACTTGAGAATGGTGATAGAGAAGTTCGGTCTAGAAGGCAAACTTGTTGAAGGGTCGTGAACATCTCCAAGTGAGATAGGGCCAGGATGGGCCAGGACAACGAGCCACTAAGGCCCAGGTAAGGTCCAGGCCCATTCCAAGGGGCCGCTTGTTTAGCCAGCTTTATAAAAAAAGTCCATTGGCTCTTCTTCTCTCATCTAACCTAACCAACCAATCTAACCATTCCCTTTTCGATCTACATATCTTCACAGGGAAAATATTGGTAAGTCTAAATTCGTAACTTTTCGTGGCAGCACTTTTTAACTTTTGCATTAATCGTGTAAATCCAGTTTTTGGAATAAATAAATTATGTTTTCATCATTACTAATCATATAGTACCTTCTAAATCTATAGAAGTGAATGAAAATGAATATTGTTAATCATTTCTTGGATTTCCCCTTAGTTACCTAATCATTCCCCATCACTTATCTAATTATTGACCATACTTACCTAATTTTTATACACACTTACCTAATTATTAACCATACTTTTTGAAATACTCGTGAATGATGCCTCCCTAAATTTGAGCAAGTTGATTCAACCGAAAACACCTTCTTGACTTGAAAAGGTCTGTCGTAGTGAATAAATGGTTAAATGCAGTTATCTCGTGAATGATTCCTCAAAGAAGTAGATTAAGTTGATTTAACCGAGAACATACACAATTTTACGAGATACCAAGAAACTCACATCTTTATAATTCCAAAACTATTAGAGTCCTGAGCTCCCAACTTCTTCTCAGTGCGCAGATACATAATCCCCAGGTTTGGGAGATGATCACAGTACACTTAACTCATTTTGGCCATTTTACGACTTAACAACTTATTCCCTGTGACCATAGATATTATCACAGATTTACTTATTTCTGAGCCTATTCGAGACTTAATTTATAATCCATACTAAAATGAATACGTTTTAAAATAAATTTCTGTCTCAAAACAGTGTTTCAATTGTAAAGCGGTATAGGAAGATATTGTAATCGAGCAAAAATCTGAAATCAAGTTTTCAAGGAAATTTCAAATCTCAAGGTCTCCCGAACACGTTTTGACTATTTTCGCAATGATGTCTGTGTGTCTGTGATTGGCACTTAGTGAGCGCTCTCTTGAAATTCGAGATGATGACGTCACACCTTTGCTTGGATGTCGATCGAAATTGAAAAAAATAAGATGATTTTACTTCGGGACCCAAGTACATTTATTGTATAAGTTAATAATCATTTTATTTGACAATTTTGTTACAAGAAGTGATCCAGGATTTCATATAGTAGAGATTTATACAAGTGTGTAAGATGGGATATTCTCCCGAAGGCCGACATATCCCCACACTGTACCCGGGCGAGTTTGTGGCACAACTGTGTCTAATGTTGCCAACTTCAGTCTACCAACTTTATTGTTCTATTGGTTTGGCCAACATTCACTAATCTATTTGGAGGATACCTTGGAGTTTAGGTTTGACTCAAACAGAAAGGTAAATGGTTCCATTTTAGTTGTTCTCTCGCTAAACTCCCATAAAAAAAAGTCATCGCTGAGTTACCCTCAATGTACTTCCACAGAACGAATTATTCAAGTAACTTTTTGCTCCCGCTCCAACTACATGTTTGCGCTATCAACGACTAAGTGTTCCTAAATCCACATACTAAATTTTGATTACACATTTTTCTTTATAGCTTCTATGTAAGTTAGTAGTTAGTTATTATGACTCATGTCCGGGCTTTAACTACGAGGTCATATCGCCTACTACCAGAGCGCTCTTTCATCACTCTGGTGGACATGACTCAACTGTGGGATCCTAAATTTTGCCTACCCTAAATATTTATTCACCTAGGGCACGGGGGTCTTTAATGAGTACCTGATATCGTACCCCCCCCCCCCCCCCCCCCCACCCCCCCCCCCCCCCCCCCCCCCCCCCCCCCCCCCCCCCCCCCCCCCACTCATCTTTTGATCGAGTTGGATTAGCTTTGGAACATTAGCATAAACGCTAAAGGTCAAAGGTCCCATTCATTCCATGATCTTTTCACTCCTTTTAAAGGAGGGAAAAATAAAATAAAAAATTCTTTTACTTACGATAACATATTTTCATGTGAGTTTCAATCCACTAACACGCCAAAAGACTTCATATGTTATCAGATTTCATGTGAGTCACAGAAGACTTAAGTAAATATGTGCTTTTGGTTTTGATAATTTCAACCTTTTATTTAATTTTCAAATTATATATATTAACATGATAACTCCCGATCGAATGAATGCATCGACACAAAATTTCATACGTGAATCGAGAACCCTTTAACGACGACACCTATTGTTTTTCAGACAAATCGACCAAAAGGGAGGGGGATTAGAGGAGAGACTCAACTCAAAAACTTTAATAACTGCCGATGTAATGTCAATGTATCGATACGAAATATCATATGTGGATTCAAACCCCGTAAGGATGACATTAATTTTCAGAGGCATCGACAGAAGAAAAGGAGGGATGAGAGGGGGCTAAACTTAAAACCCCCAATAACTGCCAATTTAATGAGTGTATCGACATGAAATTTCATATTTGAAATTGAAACCCCATAAGGACAGCCCCTATCAATTTTTGGCAAAAGGAAAGGAGGTATTAGTCAATGAATCTATCGACATTTAATCTTATTATTCTTTTGGAGGAGGAACGAAAAGGTTATTGAATAATTCGTTCTGGGGAAGTAGATTGTCTGTGTTTCACATCGATCAATAGCCTTCCCATTGGTGTGTCGGGCTGTCCTGCCTTATAGTTAGTTATTAAGACTCATGCCCGGGCTTTATTTACAAGATCTACTACCAGACCCATTCGGCAGTTATGAGGCCTCTGATCCCCCCTTACCCTTTGGCCGATTCCACTGAAAATCCGAAGGTGTCAACCTTGAGGGTATTTCATTTAACATATCAAATTTTGTGCCGAAACATTCATTACAACGACACTTATTATAGTTTTTGTTTGCCTAAAAATTAATAGATGTTGTCCTTTTGGGCTTCTGGTGACAAATATAAAATTCCGAGTCGATACATTCACTCTAACGGAAGATATCATGATCACAGATACACTCACACATAGACATTTGTTTTTAATTTTTGGAATCAGGGGGTCGGAAAAAACGAAATTCCGGAAAAAAAATAGAATTTCAGACCGATTACATAACTTTCTCTATACATTATATTTATTTTTTTTATCTGGGAGGTAGAAAAAAGCTTAAGCACGCCGTCCTTCGGATGGGACGTTAAGCGATGTTCCCGAGCCTGTGCAATGTCACGTACTCATTGGAGACCCTTACCGTAAGTGAATAAACCTAGGCAGGCAACATTTAGGATTCTCACAGTAGGGTCGGACTCATGTCCACCAGAGTGACGAAAGAGCGCTTTGGTAGTAGGCGATATGACCTCGTAGTTAAAGCTCGGGCATGAGACACAATAACTAACAGTTGTATGGAAGGAAAAAGGAAAAACAATTGACCGGTTGTAGTACATAGAAAAAACTGACATGCTTTTAGTATTGAAGAAAAGAGCTGATCCTGCAAGACATTTCATAGTTTAATATTGTTTTAAGAAGCGTACACATAATGTCTTATCGCGGGTTGAGACATTTTTAATGATATAAGTCATTACATATACAGTTTTCTTGAGTATTTTGCAGAGATGAAATCCATCCATTTTTTAGAAATCCATCCCTTTTGTTTAACGAGCTAAAAGCTTTTTACCTGAAGAAGAACTGTCTAAGCAGAAAGCAAGCGTGCTCGTGGCCTCAGAGAGATAGAAAAGCCATTGAAAGTGGCTCCAGATACAAGAAAAAATAAAATAAAATGAGAGCCTCGATATATTTTTTAAATAACATATAAAGACATTTACATTTATGAATATTTAGCAGCACACTGAGTTCTCTTTCATACATACTGATTAGTTTCATTGTAAAAGCATGAAAGGAAAAATCATTGAAATTATATCATATGATCCAGCACATTCATAAATTCCTAAGATACATAAGACTGGAGTGGGAACCTCCAGTGTATCCTGGAAAATATTCCAGAATCTGAAGACATCTCAACTGAAGAGTTATAAGGGAGACTCTGATGGTATCCTGTCTGAGCTGTACAAAAGGAATTCAGGAATGCCTGGTAACAATGGTCAAAACGTATTCCAAAAACGAAAAATGCGTAATCGTGCGAAAATCCGAGATCGAGTTTCCTTCCTTGTACTACAGGTATAAGAAAGTAAAAAAAACTTACTCGAAGAGTAATTGAAGCAGCGTCCAGGTCCGTCATCTTCACTAAGAAATGTAAACATTTGGACCACTATAAGGTCATATCGCCTACTACCAGAGCGCTCTTTCGTCACTCTGGTGGACATGAGCCCAATTTTACTTGGGAGTCCTAAATTTTGCCTACCTAGGTTTATTCATCTAGAGTAAGGGTCTTAAGCGAGTACCTATCGTACAGACTCGGGAGCAACAATTAACGTCCCATCCAAAGGACGGTTGCTCAAGATTTTTTCACCTCCCAGTTAAAAAACCCAAGGACCTCGGCCTTCATGACTTGGAACCTAATCTATCAAATAAGGTGACATAAAAATAAGATAAACATCGCTGACTGCTATTGATGACATCACGCAAGTTAGCATTTTTACAATGACATATGGCAATGCTAATCCTTAAAGGTTCATAAGGAAAATTTCTGGTAAAAAACAATTTTTCAATAGAACTAACGATTTTCGCGATTGTACCATTATTTTTTTTTTCCTAAGCTCTTTTCCTTGATTAGATTGACTTAAAATCTCACTCCTTGAAATGGCTGCTTTCCGGAAAATAGGGCTGCTGGGTAAGATCTTATCGGGTATACTATTCTTCACTTTTACAATCACATCTAAAAAAATTGTGTTTCAAAACAAAATTTAGAATGGTTTTTGTTCAAAATCTAATCAGATACAAGTTAGTACATGTGACATCGTCATTCCAAACAAGTTTATAGCTATGTTCATTTTTGAGTTAGAGCGCATATGAAGTTCCAATCAGATACACATACATGCGCACAGTCATCATCACGAGAATGGTCAAAATAAAATAAATAAATAAAAATGGAATAGGATATCCGATTCGATTTAGGATAGATTTTACCCAGCAACCATATTTTCCGGAAAGCAGCCATTTCAAGGAGTTAATGAGATTTTAAGTCAATATAATTAATGAAAAGCGCTTAGGAAAATTAAGAAATAAGATAAAATAATGGTAAAAAGAAAATTTATCGAAACTAAATGAAAATCAAAAATAATTTAGCAATGTTATTCAAGACTTGAGTTTCGTGACTGAGAAATAGAGGCTGGTTCTTAAGCTGCTTCCATTCCAAGAGTCATCACTCACGGGATTTCATTCCAAAGCACATTAGGGAAAATAATTCAGAAAATTGAGTAATTTGTTGTGATATGGAGTGGAAAAGAGGAATGGAGGAATCTTAATTTGGCAGCCAAATAGCAAGCATAAAATACAGTAACTATACCCCCACTAAACCAGAGTCTGCAGAGAATGGCTTTAATTTAATCAATATTCGGGTGTTCAAGGGAAGAAAAAGTTCGTGAATCACTGGTAATGTACTTCCCCATAAGGAATTAATCAATTATGTTTTTACACTCACTTCAAAACCAATCGAACGTTTTGTATTAGTTGATTTTCATAGGGGCGTCTGAATCCTCATACTGAATTATTTGTCGATACATTCATTATATCGGCCTTTTTAGGTATTTTAGAGTTGAGCCCTTTCCCTTCGGTTGATTTTGCGTAAAATTAATAAGTGCCGCCGTCCTTATGGGTTTTTAAATTTAAATATACAATTTCATATCGATACATTCATTACATCGGCAGTTATTAGAGTTTTTGTGTTTTTTTTAAATTATTTTTATTTAACGTCGCATGGACTTTAGGGTCATTAGCGACGACTATTGTGTCTACATGTTCTCGTAGAGTTTTGAATCTTTAAGGAAGTGGATGAGTCCACTGTATTCCTGGTTGGATAATTGGAATAGTTTTTTCTTGTCAGTCGGCAGTTTGTATTTGTTTATTAATGTGGTGTAGTTCGCGCAGTCAGTCAGTATATGTTATACTATTAGCTCTGTGTAGTCTTGTTTCCACGGCTTGTTTTCGTCTTTTATTTTTCGGAGTTTCTTGTCTTCCATCTGAGTCCATTCATTTTTTCAGTGTTGTTCAATTTTTCTACAGAAGTAGGTCGAAAGGTCTTGTGCTCTGCTAACTGTTTCTTGAGGCAATAAGGGGGAGAGTACAGCGTCTTTTGCAGCAATGTCTGCTTTATCGTTCCCAGGAATGCCAACATGGGACGGCATCCAAATTAGTTTTAATTTTATCTTGTTTTTTTAATTACCTAATTTGGTTTTTGTGTTGAGCCCCCAATCCCCCTTTTTGTGGAATAAACAAGATTTCAAATATATATATTTATATACGAGTATATATGTATTACAAGTTTCTGTAATATGTCCAAGTTTCTACACGTAAATTTCAGTCCATGTAAATTTCATTCAAATCGGACAAAATATTCGACAATAAAAGTGGATATGTATGTTTAAATTTCAGAGGAGCATGTTTATACTCCAATTGATCGCAAGTATACGTCGTAATTGTAATGATTCGTAAATGTACGTCGCCGTTGGAATGATCGTAATTCGTAATTGAACGAAATTAGTAATTGGTTATATTATTGTAACTGTACGTAGTTCTGTCCGTAATTCGTAATTGTACGTTGTTCTGACCGTAAAATTATTAATATTAAACAGAGAATAAAAAACCTTAAAATAAGGATATGGAAAAAATAGGCTATTTATCGAGGGCTGCCCAGCAGATTGGCTTTGTACTAAAGTCGGTCCTGTTTGCATATAAAACAGACATGGAGGATTTGATCCAATCGTAAAGGATAGAGCTGTCAACAGCAGAGGTTTATCAGGTAATAACACCAGATTGTTGGTAAGTAACATCTGATGAATATGTATGCAGACAACAGGAATCCAACAGCATACCAATATGCAGTCGAACACTTGAGCTGGAATTTCTATGAGCCTTTATCGAGCACAAATTTCGAGGAAACCACAACATGGTGACTTCTAAGTTGAGATGCTTGGATATATTGTGGAAACTTGTATTCTTTAGGGCATATTTACTTACTTTCCCTGGAGCTATCGTCCTTGTATAACCTGGGACTCCGCGATGATCTTCTACCAAACTTCTCTGTCCCCAGTCTGTCGATTCCATCTTCTCATACCAATCGTCCTCAGCCAAATAAAAGTGAGTCGGGGTCTTTCTCTTCTTCTCTGTCCACTCCAGCGCCCCTTCAGTATCATCCTCTGTACATTGTCTGGCTCCATCCTCTGTAGATGTCCCAATATTTAAGGTATCGCCCATCGAAACCGGGTTGAGGCTCTTACGGTTTTTATCTGGGAGGTAGAACAAAAACCTTGAGCACGTCATCCTTCAGATGGTGAAAACTCATGCAACTAAACCTAGGTAGGCAAAATTTAGAATTTCCACAGTAGATTCGGGCTCATGTCCACCAGAGCGACAAAAGAGCGCTCTGGTGGCGATATGACCTCGTAGTTAAAGCCCGGGCATGAAAACACAAAACAAACTGTAAAGCACTGACTCAATTATTCATCGGAATTCCAACTTACTTTCTTTGTAATTGTACTGAAGGAACGTGAGTGATTGTACATCTACCAATTAATTTCACAAAGCTTTCTCGCATGTAAACCTACCTTTAATTATTGTTCAACAGGTTATTATTATTAACTATATTTTGTTGAGAAAAATATAAATTATAATTTTAGTAAAAATAGGTAGGTAATGATTTAGAAAACGGTAAAATTAAAATTTTACTAACAATTGAAGACTACAGGGGAAAAAGGGGGAAGGTCACTTTAAAAAAAAAAAATGAGTTAGAGTTGGCAACAACTTCCATGGTAATTCTACTTTCATTTAACAAGTGCAAATAAGGGGAGAAGATGATGGGTGCTAAGATAAAGCAGTTCACCTTCGAAAAATTACCGCGCAAGAAGGGGGGAAGCTCTGTGCTACCAGACAAAAAGGGGGACTAGCGGTCGCAGAGCGTCCTTGATATCTCACACATCTTCGCCACATCAAAGAGAAGAGAAGTAAAAAGAAACCCACAAGAAAAATAAAGTAATAACAGCACTGTTAATAAATTTTTCGTTCACAGCCTCGGTCCCATTTTATTCTGGAGTTCCCCCTTCTTCCTCAGTTTTTTTGTGACGTTCCCCCTTCTTCCCCAGTATTTTTTGGAAATTTTGTGTTTTTTATCAAATAAACTGATTATTTAGAGTGATTTATTGCACATAATTTCCCACATTTATGTCTATCACAAATGATGAGTAATTGAACTTGAGGGATTAAAGTATACATACGATGGGAAGGAAAAAGGACTAGAACAATGGGTCAAACTTTAAAATTCGAATTACTAAAAATCATAATTTACCACATTCCCCCTTTTTGTAGTCTTCAATTATTTTGAATAAGACGTTCACGAATATCTTTAATACGTTGCCAAAATTCTTGACAACGATCAGCTGTTATTTTTGTCGTCTTTTTGTCCTCCTGGGTCCAACCAACTCGAAATTTATTATGAGAATTCATGTTTAGCCCAAACGGTCGATTGATTTGGGAGGAAGAGTGAAAACATTACCGGGGATTCACGGTCGACTTTTTGTGTTCATTCTACAATTTCCGTTCAAATAAAAATTCTTCCTTAACATTATCATAAAAATGACAACCTACAGAGTAAAGTTGTATTTTAGCTGAGGGGTCCAGATAAGTGGACTAGCAGAGCATGGCTTGTGTCTCTGGTAGGTTTGACTTGGCCATCCCCAGAGATAAGTCCCCACCCCTCCCTGTCTAAACATCTCTCCCCGACTTATTCGGTCTGACCTGCTTTTACACTGCATTTTCCACTATATACAATTTCCCCTTCAAACTTGGATTTTCTTTGTCTACAATTTTACTTATACAAAAAAGTCCTTCGTTTAACCACTAGCAATGTACTTCCCCAGAACAAATTAATCAATTAATATTTTGACGTCCAAAACCAGTCGACCTTTTGGGCTAATAATTATTAATATAGTATAATAATAGATTATAATCAATAGTTGACTTACACAATCCTCATACTAAATTTTGTGTCGATAAGTCCCCTTCCAGGGACTCCCCTTCCCTTCGGCTGATTTCGCTGAAAACTAACAGATAACCTCGTAGAGTTTTTGACTTTAAAAATGAAATTTCATTTCGATACATTCATTACATCAGTTATTGAGGTTTAGAGTTGACCACCTCTGATTCCCTCCCCCCTTTCGTCCGTTTCTGTTGAAAATTAATGAGTGTGGTTCTTCTCAATATTATTATTATTAAGTCTTTATTTATTTATAAATAAAGTAGGTACACATATACAAATAATTCGAAAATAAAAAATCTTATACCAAAGACGACCTCTTGATCAGATGACCGTCAGAGTGTAGTCGTCATAATTTACAAATAAAGAAGAAATTAAGTACATCTATCACTTAGCGTTCAAAGTATGGAACAACAAAATACAATTACAACTTGTTTAAAAATCAAATTATACCTTCGCCTAAGTACATAATAAATTTCATTTACGAACAAGAAAGGATCTTTTCAGTATATATATATATATATATATATATATATATAGCAGTAATACCCGGCATTGCCCGGGGAACTTTGACTTTTCTCCCAATATCTCCTATAAGGCTATTCAGTTCCTCGACAGTACATTCATGATGTTATAATTTTCAATTATTCATACGGAATAAGGCTTATAGTCCTTCAACTGTAGTAACGCTAGCTTTGGAGCTAAAACTAATTTATTCAAAAAGATTTCTCATTAATCGTTGCAATGGTTTTTGAGTTACAAAGTTGCGTGGGTGGATGCTGGGATGGACCAGATATTGAGGTACTAATACGCCTATAACCTTCCACAGACGATGACGAACAAATTTAAAAAAAAATTAATCAAATCCATCAAGCCGTTCGTGAGTTATAGCGGTACAACGCACAGACATTTTCAGCTTTATATATATGATATGTATATTTGACCTTTAAAATTTAAATCAAAATAATCATAATCTTCTGGTTCAGTATAGTAATATTAATTTCAGATATTAATTGTGAATCTTAAGATTTGAACCTAGTTGTAATAAATGCTATAAAATGATAATAAAAATTAATACGACCTAAAAAGATTAATAAATAGTAAGAAATAATATGATTAAACAGTAATAAGTAATATTATATATAATATTAGGAAAAATAGAATAGCATTAGATCACAATAATGATTTAAATTGTATTCTGGTAAGACTATGATATTTTTGGCTCGTCTACAATAATTAGCAAGAGAGGTCCAACATTTTCCATTCAAGTACCTCATCATTTCATCCCCGGTTAGTTGTTCTCTTGCAAATTTCAACCTAATATCACTGAGTCTTGGGCATATAGCGAGAAAATGGTATGTACCGTCCATTACTTGCAGACCACACATCTGACAATATTCATTATCATCATCACAAAATGGCTCCTTTTTAAGGTTTATGACATACATTTTTGGAATCAGGAGGTTGGTAAACAAGAAATTCCGTTGAAACTCCACTTCGAATTTCTTACCGATTATATTACTTCCCCTATACTTCATGTAAAGTAATATGAGGAAATAAAAAGAGGAAGCATAGTAGAAAAATAAATTTGACTGATGATCAAGAATTATAAGTCGTTTGCTGTCAGAGGCAGCAGGTTTAAGTGTGACAAATGTGGTTCTGACAGTTCTACGGGACCAAACCACAAAAGTCAGCTTTATTAATACCGGAATAATATTATTATGAATAATAATTTGTTGGACATCTATGTAAAATTGGAGTTCTCTCTTTGAAAAAAAAAAAAAAAAAATGTTCAGCTGCCAGAATTTAAATAGATATTTTCGTATATTATTGCACTCATTCAATGGCTCAAATCGAAAGGGATCCTGTGAGATGAGTTCGCATAGAATTACATCTGAACCAATCATTTCAAGATAATTTATGATATTTACCTAATAATATCAACAATAATCATAATAAAGAAATAAACAATGTTGTCTTCTCAGTGTTTCATTATGGACCGGAACCTGTTTTCAATGCAACTGCGACACTATCATTGGTACAGTTAGTTGTGACTCATGCCCGGGCTATGAGGTCAAATCGCCTACTACCGGAGCGCTCTTTCGTCACTCTGGTAGACGTGAGTCCCATATTACTTGGGAGCCCTAAATATTCTCTATCTCGATTTATTCATCTAGGGTAAGGGTCTTTATCGAGTACCTGACATCGTACAGGCTCTGGACCATCCATTAACGTCCCATCCAAAGGACGGTGTGTTCAAGGTTTTTTCACCTTCCAGAAAAAAACCTAAGGACCTCGGCCCATTCATGATTTATAACCTAATCTATCAAATAAGGTGACATACAAATAATATAAACACATCACTATTGCTATTGATGACATCACGCAAGTTAGAATTTGGCCATATGGCAATGCTAGTTCTTAAGGGTCCTTAAAGGTTAATAAGAAAAATTTCTGGTAATCATTTTTGCGAATGTACCTTTATTTCATTTCTTATTTTTTTCTAAGCGCTTTTCCTTAACTAGATTGACTTAAAACCTCATTAACTCTTTGAAATAAATGCTTTTTGGAAAATATGGCTGGTGGGTAATACCTTTCGTCGCTCTGGTAGACATGAGCCTGACTCAATTTTGCCTACTCTAAATTTTTATTCATCTAGGGCAGGGATGTTTTAACGATGAGTAGTACATCTATGAATACATACAAAATATAAATATGTAAAAATAACTAGCAAAGCATTAAATCATCAGGGTACAGAGTAACAAAAAAAAAAATTAAAACTGTCTTAACACCCGTATAGTGTGCTGTCTAACCAAACACACTAGTAGTTCAAAGGGGACAGGATACGAGGTTCATTCATGCACTCTATACAATTGCAAATAAATATTTTCATTCGAAATAATAAGATACATTTTGTAAGAGAATTCCCTGACTCCATGGGTCCCAATAGAGTTTCTGAAGATAAATTTATATACAGTAGAACCTCTATAAGTCGAACATCAAGGGAGACGCTCAAAAATTCGAGTTATAGAGTTTTCGACTTATGGAGTATTTCGACTTGTAGAGGTTAAGATTCTAACTAATTTTGAGTTAGAGAGGTGAAATAAATAAAAATTCAAGTTATAGAGGTAACAAACATATTTATATTTAGTATAAATCAACATTATTTCAAAACATCCTTCAAATAAAAAATACGTAGTATATGTAGGTATTAAAAAAAGACAGTAATTTTTTTTTGCTTTAGATAATTGGTAATCCTATTTATTGTATACTCCTAAATTGTTTTCTAAGAAACAATGGTGGTACATTGTCGGCAAATTTTTAAAGTCGGTAACTTATTTTTCTTCGAGCTATAGAGGTAATAAGTTTCAAATAATCGAGTTGTAAAGGTTGTAAAATAAAACACTGCTATGTTCGAGATACAGAAGTCCAATTTATTTTATCGAGTTATAGAGGGAAATATGTACCAAAATGGCTTGTAGGGACTCACTGATTATTTCGACTAATAGAGGGTTGAGATTTCGAGTAATGGAGGTTTTGGGGCTTGAAGGGAAAGGAACAAAACTTTTTTTTCTAGTTTTGGAGGTTTTCGACTTATTAAGGTTCGACTTAAAGAGGTTCTACTGTATCATAAATGATATGACCTATAGTTAAAGCCTGGGCATGAGTCATAATAGTTAACTATCTATATTAAATGATATACAAAATAAAAAAATAAATATTATAATAATAAAATAATTAAAATAATATTGTGTTGAATACAACTCGTATTCCCTCACCTTTGAGGTATTCTAAACTATTATATTATAGTTTAGACACCACAATATACGGTTCATTTTATTATTAAAAATCATCTTTTGATTATTATAAATTTAGCATGAATTGGTGAGCACCAACTTGAGAAGGGGTACGGTTGGACGACCTAGTTTTAGCAGAAAAATGCTCCCCCCCTTCAAAATAAAAAATGTCAAATTGCTGGTGCATCGACCCGACATTATACTTAGCCAAGCTTAATGCTCAGATTTTTTTGTGGGGCGATACCGGCCCCCGGGGGGTGGGGGGTGGAGGGGGTCTCCATCCCGTAAATCTCCCGATAGAGGGGGACTATCTTGACTTCCGCATGATAATATACCATAAACAGCACTTCCCCTGTATCTCTGGTTTAATGTACGTGTTCAACTCGGCCTGCTAACTTACATAGCTTATCATAGGACTAGGCCTCACTATCTCATCAAGTAATGAAAATGTAGGAATTTTATAGGTCTCAAAATAAGGAAACGTTCAAAATTTATGTGTATATGTTGTTTGACTGGCTCAAATAAACTCTAAAATAATAAATACAGTTAGTTACTTAGTTATTATGACTCATGCGGTCCTACTAGGAGTTCATATCGCCTACTACCTGAGCCCGGACATAAGCCCGACTCCACTGTGGGAGTCATAAATTTTGCCTACCCTTAATTTTTATACACCTAGGGCAGGGGTCTGGTCTCTCTACCTCCCAGATAAAAAAAAAAACTAAGGGCCTCGGTCGGGTTTCGAACAGATGATCTTGAGCTCAGAAGGCAAGCACGCATACCACTGAGCTACCGGCGTCCTCTAAAATAAATACATCTTAACTTAATAACTGATCCACCGTGTGCTAACTTAATAGATAAAACAGCTAACTAACTCTCCAATATCCGGGATTTATAGAATTTTTAAACCCCTAGAAGATTATATTAAGGCTAAGATTTAATGGCACAGTAAAAAAAAAGCAGCTTACCGAGTAAGAAAGGTTAATTACACAGTACAAAATGATAAATGCACAGTAAAATAATATATAAACACTCGGTAAAAAATTTCAATGCCCAGTAAAAAAAATTGAAGACAAAGATTTAAAATGCACAGTACAAAATTGCAGTTTACAGAGTAAATCCAGCCATTCGATGTATCCAAAGAAATAACATTTTAACCCTCCCGTCCGTCCTTTTGGTGAAACAGTCCAGGTTCTCCTGATGTTGAGAAACACCATGGGGGAGCATAAAAAAAATATCTTAATTACGAACCGGCTAATTTATTTACCGTAAATATATTCTTTTTACTCTGCCTTAATTTTTTTTACTATTCGTTAAATATTTTTATACTAATATTTAATTTATTTACTGTGAATAGATATATCCTTTTTATTGGTTTTTATTTTGTTTACCAATCGTTAAATATTATTTTATTTTAGGGTATTACTCACGAATATACCATCAAGGCATATAGTCTCAATTAATGATTCATTCTTTATTTTTCATTTTTCGAACAATATTTCCTCTTTTTGATAGACATTTTCAAGTTCATTAAAATTATCTGAAAAACATATTTACATATAACTTACACCACGCCATTTTGTCATTTTTGCTTACATTTAATCTTTATCATTATTTTAAGTACAATTAATTTTTAATATATATATTTCTTACCTTACATAACGTCAAAAGATTGTTTAATTTAAATCGTTCTTCGTTATTAAACAAAGTGTGTCATTTATCTATATCTTTCTTTTATCTTTTAACATTGTTCTCCTAGAATCAAAATATATAAATTATTTAATTTCTCACAATAACCCTACTCCAAAACCATATTGCATAATATAATTTTAAATAATTACCTTGTTTGAGGAACCCATAAATAATCCCCACCACATTCTAGGGTAACCTAACCAGAGGTAATTTATCCAAATCAATTTTTTTCGATTTATATTATTTCATTCTTTTAAATAAATTGTTTTTTAATTAAGTTTTTGTTGTGTAGTAGTGTGTGGTTTTGAGGAGTGGTAGCATTGTATGCCTACGTGAACATATAACAGTCAGTATAACCTACAATTATTGTTGTGACTAGGACAATTTACTTATCGATGGTGAAGATACCCAAGCTCCTATGTCAAAAATAGCAAGTTTACAGGAGAGCATTAAAACTGTTGTTTTGAATGAAAATGAAAATAAATTTTATTCTGGGACCGAGGTCCCCTAAGAATAAATACATGACAGACACTGGACAGAGTAACAAATAAAATGAAATATCAGTGATGGGATAAAGGTGCTACAGTGGATAAAACCAAGAGCAAAATAAATAAAACTAAGTAAAAAAAATCATTGAATAAAAATAAAATAAATAATTATGATAAAATTAAAAATAAATAATAAATAAGTAAACTTAAAAAATAATAGTAAAAAATTAGTTAAATTACAGATTCATTAAGAAGACATTAAGATAGGATAAATATGTCTAAATAAATATGTAGAGGATAAAATAAAATAGAGAAAAAACAGTAGGTATGTATATAAAAAACAAGCTTGTGGAGGAGGGAATCTAGCCCAGGCTTCCTATAAAATTAATTTAAGAAAAACTTATGAAAAAAATAAATAAAGAAATAAAATAAGAGGATGAAGATGAAAAGATAAATAAAATAAATAAGCAAAGACAATGAAAAAAAAAAAAAATATATGTTAAGGAGAGGGAAAGTATGGAAGAAGGGGAATAAGAGGCTAATCAGAGGGAGAAGATTGTTTATTGAGGAGGAATTGGAATAGGGAGGATTTGAAGGAGGCCATGGAAGGAGAGTGACGGATGAGGGGAGGCAGGGAGTTCCAGAGGGAGGAGGCTTGGACAAGGAAAGAGTTGTGGAAGGCAGAGGAACGATGGGAGGGGATGAAGAGGTCCGAAGGACGGGATCTGGTGTGTCTTTGGTGGACAGAGGACTTGAATTGGAACATTTGGTAAAGGTAGTAAGGTTCTTTGGATTTTAACATTTGGAAGAGGAAGGAACCTAGGAGGTAATCACGGCGGTAGGAGGGTTTGAGCCATTTCAACTCGGAGTACCAGGGTGAGATGTGAGCATCTCTAGGGACATCGAAAACAAACCTGATGTGAGCGTTTAGTCGTTGTTTTGTTTACCTTTTGAAGTTAACCTTATTGTAATGTTCTAAACGACTTATGAAAACGTTCTTCTTCAAAAAGAAAAAACAATATTCGTCTTACATACGATAGATTACTTTTATATTGACTTAGGAGGTTGGGCGCCAACAAAAGTACACAATTGTGAAGTTTGAGGTGATAACAGTGACATACAGGGTTTTCGTTTTCCTGCTATCTAGAGGTTTTTATGGGAAATAACGACATAGGAGTTTGAACACCTGATAAATTAGAATGTGTAAGATATTTTAGTAAAAAAAACGAAAAACCGTAAAAATTGACATAGGAGGAATTGACAAACTCATAATAATAAAAATTTTCCATTATACATTTATGTTATTTAGATCTTTCATTATTGTATTTCCCAAAATTTTTTTATTCTCACGTTTATTTTAATCAAAAAATTTTTTATTTCTTTCATCAAAATTCATTTCTAAATTAATAATTTATTTCTGTTATTTCTTTATTTTACTATTAAATATTATTCTGCTACGCATTTAATTTATTTACTGTGAATACATATATATTATATCTTTCTTACCGTGACTTTCTTTTTTTTACTATATAAAACCCTTTTTGAATTTAATTCGGTTGAGATAAGGGGAATGATTAATTTCGTTTGATATAGAGTTCTTGTTCGCAGTTCTACCAATATAGCTTGGACTGATGTTTTGTTTGTCAACTTGGACTGGCATGACAGTTGGTGAAACAAAGCCTTCTTATCAATTATGGTAATCTTTCATTCTGCTTTCCAGTCTGCATAATCCGGTCCGTCTCTTCGTATTAACGTAATCTCGTTACTAACTTCACTGTGTCTAAGGAATAAGAAGTGATTCCTGGACAACAAATTAACATAAAAATGTTAATTTATAACTCTTTGTGGTTCCCTGCTTCATTCATCTCTCTCAGCCTAATTCACTTAAAATTTTCTTTTCCATTTCTTGAAGAATGGGCACTCCTTGGAAGTCCAATGGAAGAGAGACAAACTTAATTTTTAGAAAAATATAGAGGGCGTCGGTAGCTCAGTAGGAGCTTGTCTATTGAGTTCAAGATCGCACGTTTGAAAACCAGCCTACGCGAAATTCGTTACGAAGTTTTGAAAGGAACTTCAGGGTTTCCAACTTCTTTATTTCAAAAATTATTTTAAAAATCTGTCTGTAACTGCGTCTGTGGCGGAAAGTAATCAGATCACTCGGGATTTTGAAAAAAATGAATTAACAAAAAAAAAAAATTTGTGTCAGGGTTTTTTTTAATTTTATTTTATTAAATGTTTATTTATGTCAAAAGTTATTTTTATTGTCTTATTTTTTGATAGGTATAAACATCAACCTTTATTTTTGTGCAAAATGTGATATAATTCACAATTGTCTAAGATGTCAATAGAGGGGAGACACACAGACAGACAGATGTCAATCCTCTTTGAAAGGGTTTCATTTCTGGTGTCTTCAACTTGAGGAACTATAAAAAAAAAAAAAAAAAAAAAAAAAAAAAAAAAAAAAAAAAAAAAAAAAAAAAACAATCCAAAATTGAACTTTGTAGAGCAATAACTAAGAAAAGCCAAGTGACTGTTCCTCATATTGAAATATTGGTGAAGCTTATATTTATTTTATTTGAGGTGAGGGGGCCTCGTGGTTTATTTTACAGCTATTGCATCCTACTATATATTTTTTCTTTATGTTTATTTTACAAGTCGTTGTGCTTCGTACTCCCTTTCATTTTTCACTTTCTTATAGCAATATTAGAAAATATTGCGAACGAAATTCCGCATCTTTGGAGGAGATGTAATCGCAGAGAAGGACTTTAGAAGATTGGACTATGAGAGCATTCTCAGGTTCATTAAGGAAACTGGGAGACTGAGTACTTCATGAAGGGCTTGGTTCAGGTAGTATAAACATAAAGGTAATATAATAAGGGGGAAGCCCAGCGCTTCCAGGGAAGGGATAAGAGCACTGGATGCTTAGGTCCCTAGGTGTAAAACACTAGCACACCACATATATATATATATATTCCTATATACAGGGTGGCCCAGATAAGCGGGCCAAAGTGAAATAACTCCTAAAAGGTTAGAGCTATCAAAATTGTGCATAGGACTAAAGTTGTAGCACTCGCCAAGAGCTATAGTATGGCGTCCTCGAAAATACATAAATGACCCTTTTAATGGCTCAAACAGCCTTTCGAAGGGCGGGGTTCCCTTTTGACCCTTAAGTTTCATTACATTTTATTAAATTACTAAAGAAACAAGAAAGAACTGTGCAAACAGATTTTTGATACGTCAAGTAATTCGAAAGGCTGTTTGAGCCATTAAAAGGGTATATAATATATACATGTATATTATATACCTATATATTGTAGCATTTCTACCCCATGGACAATTATTATCATTAATATACAGCAAGGACCAGTGACAC
This sequence comes from Aradus depressus, assembly GCA_963662175.1. Classification (NCBI taxonomy): domain Eukaryota; kingdom Metazoa; phylum Arthropoda; class Insecta; order Hemiptera; family Aradidae; genus Aradus; species Aradus depressus. Next base: position 31,612,707 of record OY759219.1, read on the forward strand.
TACGAGCGAATCGAGGCCACTTGGAGCTGATTAAAGAGGATTTTATTAAGAAGATTAATGCTCGTAACTAGCGATGCCTGCGAGTGAATCGCGATCGCTAGGAGCGAAACAAGAGCGAATTGTGGGTTGTTTGGAGTTAAATTGAAAATAATTTCATTTGGAAGAGCATGCTCGGAACTAGCGATGCCTGCGAGAGAATCGCGATCGCTAGGAGCGGAAACAAGAAACAAAGGATATAGAGGAAAGAAAGGAAGCAAGATAATTGTTTGCATCTGGTGTTGAGTGAACAACCCAGGCGGGTTAGCGGGACCTGTTCTCAGAATTGAGGATGATGCAACAGTGATCGGTGATTGGCTGGAGGTAAATTTGGCGGGAACCAACAGCCATTGCAGATGTTGGGATCCATCCCCACCCAGAGTTGTACCCGGGAAGAGGTCAGTCCTTCTTCAGTCTACGTTGAGAGTTGGGACGCTTAGGTCGAGTCATTTATGTTTTTCTGTTTTATGTTTGGCAGTGCAGTTTTAAGTATGTGATTTCAGTCAACGTTGAGTGTTGGGGCCAGAAAGACCAAGTCAATTATATCTTTCTTTTAAATTTTACAGTTGAGTTCTAAATATGTGAGTAAATCAACTCCTTCTTCATGCTTGGGGCCGATCAGGCCACTCGAACTACAGTGAATTATAGTGTATTTCGGACGGTGTAAAGCCAGTGAAAGATGTAACTTCTAATGTAGCCTCGGAACCAGTCAGATCTTCAACGACTTCAAAATATGTGATTGGATGATTTCTGCGGGATGTCCAGATAAAGCTGATCACACCGCTATCGCCAGGGACATCATTATCGAGGTACCTCGTAGTTAAGTTATAATTAAGTCCTTCAGACATACGGCCAAAATTATATACTAAATTGTTTTTATTTTTAAATATAATATGTACCATTTAAAATATATGTTCTTTTTAAAATAAATATGTTACAGTTCTAAGTTTGATTCATTCCATTCCCCCCACTCATGCCTCTAGTTGACAACAGTAATTAATTATTATTAATTACTGGTGACAACTACACATTAGGAACTTGTAACCGTTCTTCCCGTGAGGAGTGTACTCAAGTCGCGATTTAATAATTTTCGATTTTAATAATTTTTCCGATATTAATTTTATTTTATTAATTAAATAATTCACACACTCTCCCACGCAGGATGAAAGGTTTAACCATTTTAAGTTTTGACCATTTCTGTCTGTCTGCCTGTTTGTGATTAGAACTTTGTGTGAAAAATTGTGGTTATGAACTTGAAATTTGGAATTCAGAAGTCACATATGCTAACTTAGATCTGATTAGATTTTGACCGAAATTTTTATACCACGTTATTTGGGGTCTAAGTACACCTACAAGATACCGCTTATATTTGAATCGATGTATACAAAAACATTCTAAGCGATGTATACAAAAACATTCCAAGTCAAGTTGACACTTTTTTTGGTAAACAACAAAAAACTGTTTAGCAACTGAAGAGTCGTTTATAAAATTATCACGATATTAGGATATCAGGGTGTTCATTGATCCAGGTAAATAACTCGAAAAATAATGATTTTCTCAAAAAAAGCTTGAGACAAAAATGTAGAGTAGAATCGACCGCATTATTTGCTGTAATCTAATTTTTAACCTCCCCTTAATTTTTCCACAGAAATCTAAATATGCAAAAAAAAAAAAAAAAAAATAGGTTGACAGTCAAAAAAGTTTTTTTTTTTTTAAATTCATAAAAAAGTTAAAAATTTATATTTGTTTAAAAATTAGATTACAGCAAATAATGCGGTCAATTCTACTCTACATTTTTTTCCACAAGCTTTTTTTGAGAAAATCATTATTTTTTGAGTTATTTATGGCTCAAGATAAAATGAACACCCTATATAGAGGTGTCAGACTTAGAACGTTTTAGTTAAAGGGTTTAAGGTTAAGAAGTAAAAAACCTTATTTCTTTCAAAAAACTTTTTATTTTAATATTTTTTTAACTAAACATTCATTATTTAAAACATTTCTTACAAAAAGAATATTAAAATAAATTGTATTGGCTATTTATTCAATGTCAAGCTCGTTGACTCCTTCTGTCGCTAACAGGCCACTTCATTATTTCATCGTAAAATTCCTTAGATTCTTCTGGTATATAAGGTGAAAGCTTAGCAATATCTTGCAGCTTCTCCTTGATTGGAACTTTTCCTGGTTCATAACAAACCGTCTGATGTGTGAAAGTTTGTAGATCTTATGATATATTCAAAATGCTTATCAAGTAAGAGTTGTAGAGAAAACTGAAAGGCATATTTTATATGAGATATGAATTTTTTTTTTAAGGCATTTCGACCAGGAGGGTCATGGATACCTGATGGATGCAGGACTGTGGGGATCCTAGCGGCCTAATTTGGATAGGTGCAGATTAATAATAATAAAGGTCGACATTGCAGTATACGGAATAGAAATGCTACGTGATGAAGACAATTTTGTTTTATTATTTAGATAAGAGGTTTGTGAATTGCAAAAAATGAAATAGTTGGGTCATTTGGGAGCTATTATTGGATAGAATTTTGGAAATATCCACCGCAATGTTGACATCACGCTGGGGACTATATGCCATGCATTCAGTTAGAATGTGTCTGACATACAGTCGGACCCCGCAGCACTGACACAGAGGAAGAGGTTCCTGAGCCATCAGATATCCATGGGTCATCCTCATGTGCCCTCTACGTAACCGAGTTAAAATTACTTCTTCGTTCCTTTTTTCTCTCATTGATTTTTAGTTTATTAATTTTAATTAACCGTCCTGAAATGTCTTTTTGAAGGAGATATTCAGGGACGTTTCCTTGATTTACCCGAAAACGGTTATTAAGTGTCGTCCTTATGGTGTTTTGATTTCACACATAAAATTGACATATACAATTTCGTGACGATACATTCATTCTATCGGCAGAATTTATCTTAGGACTTTCCCCTAATTCCTCCTCTTCCCTTTGGTCGATTTGGCCGAAAAACAATAGGTGTCATCGTTAGAGGGTTCTGGATTCGTTTCGATACGTTCATTCTGTCGGGAGTTATCATGTTCACAGACAGACAGACTTTTTTTTTTCATACATGGAATCTAGAAGTCGGAAAACATGAAATTCCGTTGAAAACTCCGCTTCGAATTGTTGACTACTTCGTATAGCTGGGTAATTAAAAAAATATATATTTTAATAACTTTTCAATGGCTACGCTACACTTTAATTACTACAAGGAAAAATGTAACGTAATAAAACAAGTAGAAGGCTGTGATCAAATAAAGGCTGGAGCGAGTTATGATGAAGAAGAGGCGGTGGACAGTCTCCGGAGATATGACTATCTTGTTAGAGTTGTCTAACTCAGTTAGAGCCACCTCAAATGGTCAGCTACGTGTCTTCCTGACCATAGGGCAACTTTCAGAAACAAAACTTAGTTAGAAGTTCAAGTTTTTTGCCTCTTCGCCTTCTCTGGGATGCTTTGTGATCCATATTTTTGCCTCTTCGCCTTCTCTGGGATGCTTTATGATCCATATTTTTGCCTCTTCGCCTTCTCTGGGATGCTTTGTGATCCATATTTTTGCCTCTTCGCCTTCTCTGGGATGCTTTATGATCCATATTTTTGATAAATCTTCAATAGTGTCCCAGTGAAACACGACAGACTTACGATACTTAAAACTTTACCTTGACAGACGACTGACTCCTCAGAAAATACAACGATTTGGAGCGATCTCAACTTCGTTTCAACCACAAACTGTGTGTCTACGAGACCGGTATCAGACATATCTGGATGTATGGCGTTCACCTCTGGGGTTCTGCTAAGCCCTTTCACACCAAAATAATTCAAACTATTCAAAATAAACTTATATCAGAAATAGTATATTACATCAGAAATATTATATTACATCAGAAATATTATATTTAAACAGAGAGGGCGCCGGTAGCTCAGTGGTATGCGTGCTTGACTTCTGAGCTCAAGGTCGTGGGTTCGTAGCCCGACCGAGGCCCTTAGTTTATTTTATCTGGGAGGTAAAATAAACTTAAGCACGCCGTCCTTCGGATGGGACGTTAAGCGATGGTCCCGAGCCTGTACGATGTCAGGTAACTCGTTAAAGACCCCTACCCTAGATGAATAAAAATTTAGGGTAGGCAAAATTTAGGACTCCCACAGTAGAGTCGGGCTCATGTCCACCAGAGTGACTCGTAGTTAAAGCCCGGGCATGAGTCACAAAACCTAAACCTAAACCTATTTAAACAGAAAACCATAAGCAATATAAACTAACCATGTATCCCCTGAGTGAAAATTTGCAAATACCAAAACAAATAATACATTAAAACAGAGAGAACATCCTGAGAGGGCAGACGTTTTAAAATAGTAAAGTATAATATTTAAGGCAGCCACGCCGAAATGTAGTGTCACATATAAAATAAAGTAGGTATATAGTATAAATATAGAATAAAATAGTATAATATAGTATAAATATAGTATATAGTATAATAGTATAATATAGTATAAATATAGAATAAAATAGTATAATATAGTATAAATATAGTATATAGTATAATAGTATAATATAGTATAAATATAGAAATAAATAAAAAAATAAATATACCGAAAATCAAAGTATAAAATACGCTTAAAAGGTTTGTAATAATAACAACACAATAGAAATAAAAGACGTTGTCTTCCCACTGTTTTATTTTATACCAGAACCGGTTTTCGACGCAACAGTGTCATCATCAGTGGTTCATCCCACCCACACAGCACAGCGGTTGTGTGGGTGGGATGAACCACTGATGATGACGCTGTTGCGTCGAAAACCGGTTCTGGTATGATATAAAACAGTGGGAAGACAACGTCTTTTATTTCTATTAGAAATCTCGTCCCACAACATCTTACTATCACATATGAATAACAACACACTTCATTTTGCCAGTGTGATAATTACTCATTAGTAAAAGAAAAAAGACAACTCCAAGAGAACATCATTGTTGAGGGATCCATGATATAGACACCACCGACCAAGATTAGCTGCTTTACCATAAATTACAAGATGAGTTAAATGAAGCATATCGTTAGGTTACCATTTTAAAACTTCTGCTCGCTCAGGATGTTCTCTCTGTTTAATTGTATTATTTGTTTTGATGTTTGCAAATTTCCACTCAGGGGATATACGGTTATAATTAGTATATATTGTTTATGGTTTTCTGTTAAAATATAATATTTCAGTTGGTTTTGGTGTACATTATTGGTTTAGTCACAACTCATATCTACATACATTGACGCAGTAATAATATTTGGTATATGTCAATATAGGCCCTGAAGTGCCGAAAGCTTGGCAGACATTCCACAAGTTTGTTTTATTCGACCTCAAGCCACATCTCTCCTCCTTCGTATAGATACAACATTTTGTATGACAACTCAGAAGCACATAGTGGCAAATATTGAGTCTTAGCCAATTTGGAGGAAAAATGAAAACTTATTTATTCGTGCTGGGGAAGTACCTAGCCGGTGAAGAGGTGAAAGAGACCTTTTTTTCGAGGTGAAAATGAATAGAGGTGAGTGGGTTGGAGCGAGCAGAAGACAGGAAAGTTGGTTATTAGCAGCCATTCTTCAACCCATTCAACGCTGAATCTGACGTCGTCTTCTTTGTAGTAGGATCCACTAGTTTAATTGAAAACGTCTTCGGTGAATCACCATCAAGTGTACTTCCCCTGCGCGAATCGATCAACTAACTTTTCCTTCCCCCTCTGAAACCAATTCAACAATTTGGTTGAAAATTATTAAGTGTTCATACTCGATTACTTCTAAATCTTTTCTCATAATAAATTCACACACTTCAGTCCGCTATCTAGGCCTCATACTCGACAAATGACTAACTTGGAATCCTCACACGATACTGAGAAAACAAGAAATGAACAGACGTTATAAACTTTTACTAAGACTACTAGACAAAAAATCCAAATTAACTTTGAAAACAAAACGACTTATACAATGCAGTACTCAAACCTATTGAACTCTGGGTTTCTGCCAAGGCTTCTAATCTCCAGCGCATCCAATCCTTTCAATAAAAAAAAAACTCTTCGCACTGACCTTAACGTACCTTTTGTCACCGAAGTCGCTAAATCCAAATATAAAAAATTATTTTCCTTTCTTAGTTCCCACAATAATTCTCTAGTCCGTGCCCTCCATTCTGCCATACTTCCCCAACGACGGCTTAAACGTCAATCGCCTAAAGACCTCCTTAGCAGCAGCAGTGACAATGACAGTGATTAGTTACAAATGAGAGTAAATCAGTGACTAGGAAGTGTCACCACTGGGTGATTTCTCCCCTCTTGACATTTTGACTTTGCCATTATCTCTCTATTAGCACATTTGCTTGTTGTATTAATTTTTATACAGTTGTAAATATCTATTTGTAAAAAATAAAAATAAAAGAATAATAAAAAAAATAAATAAAAGAAAAAAGATAAAATGATTACATCGACAGTTCTTATTCCTCCCTTCGGCCGATTAGTTGAAAATAAACAGGTATTGTGTCCAGGGTTCATATATAAAATTTCGTGTCGATATGCCATTTCGAAGTTCAGAAGAAGAGGCTTAACTCAAAAACGTAATTGAATAATTCGTGCTGGGGATGAAAACAACAGGCGTTTCACTAACGATTTTTTCTTTCAATTTTTAAAATCAGGGTGACGGCAAACATGAAATTCCTGTGAAAAGTCAAATGCGAATTTCTAATCGATTACATAACTTTCCATATACTTTGTATAGCAACAAGAAAAAACCCTAGAGAAAAAGAAAAAAAAACTATATCTAGTTGTTTGTAATATTTACAACGAAATAAATAAAGTAAATAAACACATCATCTCCACACTGTATGGGTAGGATTTGCCGCTGGAGATGACGCAGTAGGTCGGAAATAAAACGATGGGAAAAGTGAAAAGTAAAATTATGGGAAGACATAATTTATTTCTATTAGAAATCTCATAAAATTCTTACTATATATCCCGTATGATAAAAGATAATATATATTATATCGTCTACTTCAAAAGACTATGGCCACTACAAGGATCTCCGGAGGTTATTACATTTTGTGAATTAAAGTTATTAATAAAAAATTTTTTTTTTTTATTTACAAACAAATATTTACAGCTATACAAAAATGAATATAATATGGGAACTGAGAGGGGAAAATAATTGTTTATACTTGGATTTAGCGACTTCGGTGACAAAAGGTACGTTAAGGTCAGTGTGAAGAGTTTTGTTGGAGACGAAATAAGGATCATTGGCTACTTTACGAAGGATTTTGGATTGAAAGGAATGGATTATAAAACATATAAAGAAAAACGTATGTTTTTTAAAAACATTGTCTATTTAACAATATACATATATAAAATATATGGGAATACTTTCGGTATTGTTACCATCTTCAACCAAGACTGTAATGAATACTGAGTACTTACAAGTAGTAATTGTAATTTACAAGTCATGGCTGAAGATGGTAGCAATACCGAAAGCACTCCCATATATCTTATATATTTTATGAAATAGACCATAATTTTAAGAAACATACATTTTTCTTTATATTTTTATTAAGCGTTTCACAATATCTCTCCAAAAAATTTTAAGTATCATCAAGTTATTAATGACGTACGTCACTATTACGTCACAATCTTGATACTAATTACTATAAGCTTTAGTAGGTTAATTATCTTGATTATTCTATGTCAAACATAAATGACATAATTTTGATTATGTCTTCATCAGACATCACTCAAAAAGCGGCAGTTCCATATTTATACAAAAACAAAAGGCTTGTCTCATGTAAAATGTCAGGCAAAAGGCCATCCAGAAGTGCACTTCCATGCAGATCAATAAATAACCTTCGCTAGAAAAAAAAGTTGAAAAAAATCCTTAGGTCAATTTATAACAAATAATAATATTTATTTCCGTTAAACCATAACATGATAATAGGATACGTGATGAAAATATATACATTTAGATGGCTTATATTAACTCTTAGAGTCTGAAACCCATAAATTAGAATTAATAATACTACTAAAAAATAAATAAAATGATATTAAGAATACATAAAAGAAAGAGGGCGCCGGTAGCTCAGTGGTATGCGTGCTTGTCTTCTGAGCTCAAGATCGTGGGTTCGAAACCCGACCGAGGCCCTTAGTTTATTTTATCTGGGAGGTAAAATAAACTTAAGCACGCCGTCCTTCGGATGGGACGCTAAGCGATGTTCCCGAGCCTGTACGATGTCAGGTACTCGTTAAAGACCCCTACCCTAGGTGAATAAAAATTTAGGGTAGGCAAAATTTAGGACTCCCATAGTAGAGTCGGGCTCATGTCCACCAGAGTGACGAAAGAGCGCTCTGGTAGTAGGCGATATGACCTTGTAGTTAAAGCCCGGGCATGAGTCATAAAACCTAATCTAACCTACATAAAAGAAAAGTCAAGAGAAATGAATTAGTATCTAAATAATAAAAAATAATGATTGGTTAAACCATAAAGGGGATATCTGTGGGCAGCAAAATAAAAATGTCTGACCTGTTACGTATTTTATTATTATAGCTTTCGAGGTTGCCTATCATCAGGCTGTCTGAGAAAACATATTATTTATTATTTTGTATATATATTATTTATTACTTTATACATATACTATTATTTATTATTTTCTACGTGTATTATTTATTATTTTGTACATATATTATTTATTATTTTATACATATACATATTTATGATTTTATATTCATATCATCAAATTGACTTAGGATTTTTGTTTTACTTAAAATATATTAAATAAATAATTATAATTATAACAAAATGCGTTTAGCACTTCTTATCTCATTGAGTCGATCACACAACACAATGAACGTTGGATAGCTCCTCAAGGGATAGATAGGAAGCAGTGTAACTCCCATAAATGTGTTTACGTACAAATTGTCCCCACAAATAACTCTTGTCCTACATTTGTCCCCAACGTTGAGGCTGAACTGGGGAGATACGAAGGGAGGCCACGTGCCCTTACAATAATCAACTTTAATCCTGTATCATTTTCCCTTTCTGCCCAGTAAACTTGACCTAAATTGAAGCAGCGCATTTCCTAATCTCCGACATTTTACTTTTTGCCACGTTTCTTTACTCATTTTCTTTAAATTTTTGGTAAATAATAAAATTGTAGAAAATTCCGACTTACCAAATTCAATTTCTATAATTTTCCTCCCATTCGTATTCTTGAGAAGATTATATATTTTACATAATAGATCAGAAATTCGATGCTGAGTTTTCAACGAAATTTCATGTGTCTGTCTGTGAACACGATAATTCCCGTCAGAATATGTATCGTTACGAAATTTCATATCAACTCTCACCCGAACCTTCAAAAGATAACCCGATATTATGGTTTTATGTTAGGCCTCAACTTTCTTTGCTAATTTTTTTTGGAAAATCAATAAGTACCCTCTTATATTCATATAACTTAAAATTAAGTTACTAACCGGGCAGATAACGACTAACCTGCTTAAAGTTATTTCGAGCGAAGCCGGGTAACCTAGTTATTATTATTCATGCCCGGGGTTTATTTGCTAGGTCATATTGCCTACTACCAGAGTGCTTTTTCGTAACTCTGGTGAACATGAGCCCGACACTACTGTGGGAGTTCTACATTTTGTTTATTTATCTAGGGTATATTAGTATCTTTAACGAGTACAGATGTTTTTTCACCTCCCAGATAACAAACCTATGGTGCTCGGTCGAGTTTCGAACCCGAGATCTTGACCTCAGTAGGCCAGCTCTGAGCTACCGTTAGCCTCTTATAATTTTCGAGATAAATTAATTTAAAGGTAAAATATTAAATAATTCTTCTTCATCTGATTGGCCCAATTTTATTGGAAATTCGACTCCAAAATTAAAATGAGAAAGTGTATCCAAATTGGGAAACATGAGCTAAAGGATAGGGGGAGTGATTTATGACTATTTTCGGGAAAGAGGAACTGAACTTGGAAGGGGTAAGCAGTGGCGTTGATCGCAACTCATTGTCAGCCCATTGTTAAGTGTATTCGTATATAGAAAACCATTGTTAACTTTATATAACTTTGGTTCATCCATCAATCCCCACTCCAGCTACAACAATGACATTGTTCAAGTCAACGAAGTCACAAAGTGTAACAATGTCAAATAGACAACACAACATGATGTACTGCGCATACAATAGTTGTCGGTACATCCCAAAAAGTAATAACTTAAGAATATATAAATGTATTTAAATGATGGTCACACTAGAGCCAGGTACCTCAGCAGTACAGCCACGTACCTCAGCAGTACAGCCAGGTACCTCAGCAGTACAGCCAGGTACCTCAGCAGTACAGCCAGGTACCTCAGCAGTACAGCCAGGTACCTCAGCAGGATAGCCACGTACCTCAGCAGTACAGCCAGGTACCTCAGCAGGATAGCCAGGTACCTCAGCAGTATAACCAGGTACCTCAGCAGTACAGCCAGGTACCTCAGCAGTATAACCACGTACCTCAGCAGTACAGCCACTTGTCTCTGCTCAGCTTACCGCAATTACTAATGGCAATTACTAATTAAATATGTAAATAAATAACATTTAAATTATTTATTTTATGTATTCCCTGTATATTCACATTCATAATTATCATAAGCCAAACAAAATAAAATATTGTCACAATAAAAATTTTGTTTTTCAAATTTTATTCCTTACTTTTTTCCAATAAACACACAACTATGAGTGAGAGACCCAATTGGACTGGCTTGGTTTTTTATTTTTATTAAGAAAATTAATCTATGTAAGTTACAGGTTTGTCTGGAACATGTTCACATGCCAAGTACATAAGTACATTTAGATATATGACCCGGAGGGCTTGAATACAGATGAGCTGCAGTTCAAATTGCAGCCTGCACCACTTGCATTATGTATTGTTAGTTGCTACATTCTCCATGAAATGCATAATATATTATGACTAGAGACCAAATTTATATGTACCTACTTAAAAAAAGGCCAAATTATTCCATTTTATATTCAGTAAAAAAAGTTTAAAAATGTAGATTAAATGTGCAGTAAAAGAAAATTGAGAGATGCATTAGGAAAAGGAAAAAGAAAAAGAAAATTTCACCACTACTACAATTGTAAAATGAAAAATGGAAATTAAAATAAAAATAAAAAGTCGTCGGTTAGTCACCATCAATATACTTCCCAGAACGAATTAATCAATTAATATTTCGCACCTCCTCCAAAAGTCGACCGTTTGCGCTAATATTCAACAGTTGACTTACATTGGGGCTCCTAAAAACTGATACTAACATCGCCCACTTCGCTGAAAATTAATAAATGTCGTCTAATGGGGTTATAAATTTAAATATGAATATATTTTTGTCGATACATTCATTGCAGTTATTAAACTTTTTGGGTTAGGGCTCTTCCCTAAACCCTCCTTCCCTTGGCTCGATTTAGATGAAAACATAAGGGTGTTATCCTTAGAGTTCACGTCACACAGATACAATTTCATCTATCCATATAATACATTCAATCGGTCGGCAGTTATTAGAGTTTTTGTTGTTCAGCCTCCCCCCTAATCTGTCTTTCTCTTTGGTCGATTTGGCTGAAAATCAATAGGTGTCATCGTTGGAGGGTTCTGGATTTACACTATAAAATTTCGTGATGATACGTTCATTCTATCGAGAGTTATCGTGTTGACAGACGCACAGACACTCAAACCTTTTCTTCACATGTTTGGACTCTGGAGGTGGAAAAACCTAAAATTCCGTTGAAAATAAGCATCAAATTTTTGACCGATTACATAACTTCCCCTGAACTTCGTATAGCCGGGGAAGTAACATATTACGGACATTTATAGGAAATTTTGTGTTTTAGGTAAATATATAATGTCATAGGTAAAAATATAGGTAAATATATAATGTCATAGGTAAATATATAATGTCATAGGTAAAATATAGGTAAATATATAATGTCATAGGTAAAAATATAGGCAAATATATATTGTCATAGGTAAAAATATAGGCAAATATATAATGTCATAGGTAAAAATATAGATAAATATATAATGTCATAGGTAAAAATATAGGTAAATACGTAAGATACTTTTTAACCTTTTATATAAGACTTGTAAGGAGAGAGGACTCTCCCTCAACCGACCCAAAAAGATATGTCGAACATTTTTTGAAGATGAAGTTACGAGACAAAAACCTAACTTTTACCTCGAAGGGGCACATGTTAAACTTATCCGATAGAAATAAAATTTTGAAGAATTTAACCAAGTTTCCGTTGGGAAAAAAGGCCATGTAAATCCCTGTAGAAAAGAACTTGCTATCCCATTTCAAATTATGAAACTAAAGCTAAATTTTGTGATATTTAATTTAAAATTTTTAATTGAAAAACTTAGATAATATCCAGCTTGGTGATGCACTGTTCCCGGCTTTACAATCAATGTTTTACTTTGGGTTCCTACATCATTTAGTTCCTAAGTTTTTCCTTTAATGGAAAGTACTTACTTTATTTTTCCGAGCTTTAATGGACAACTGGTGTTCTCAGTTTTTTTTGCCTATATCCTACTTTTCTGAAGATTCTGCAGATATTTTTGTGAATTTTAACTACTATTTACTTGGAAAATGGAAGTCATGTGTAGTTCCATTCTTATAAGACATACCTTACACATTAAACACCTCTACTCCAAGTGAAGAAATCTCGATTGGCAAAATTTCGGACTCTCAAAGATGAGTCGGGCTCATGTCCACCAGAGTGACGAAAGAGCAGTAGTTAAAGCCCGGGCATGAAAATAAAAAATGGTCAACACGTTCAGGAACTAAGATATAAGAAAATAAAGTAGGTATATTATCTGTCTATCTATGGTGTAATAAAGTGTCCGCACTTGTTGCTGTCCAATTCCCCAGTGATGTTGTCATTTGAAATGAAAATAAACAAGCAACATCCTTCGATGTTCCGCCACCGCATTACTGCCGATGTTAAGTTGCCCCCCCCCCCCCCCCCCCCCCCCCCCCCCCCTAATATACATCCAGGCGATTGTGGTTCGATTTTACGACAAGACAGAAGGTTTTCAAAATTATTGGGCTCATCAGATTTTTTAACATTCATAAAAAAATTAACCAGCTGATATTACTGATAATACTGATTAGTAATGCTAATTGAATAACTTTAAATAATCTATCATAAAATTTAAAATAGGCAATTTGAAAGTTTCACTAATGATTTCCATTATCTTCTTAAATTACTTACTTTTAATTATATTTAAAGTTTTGAAAAAGTTTTATGATCTAAAAGCTCTTTTAGTTAATAAAAGCTTTCTCTTTTTCTTCAGTTTATCTAGCAAAGCTTTGAAAGCATTCTCTTTAAGCAGTTTAACCTTCAGAAAATAAAATTGCTAACAACAAGAAATTTTACTTCTGCAGCTGTACAAAGTGTAGGGGAAGTTAAAGAATCGGTCAAAAATTCAATGCGGAGTTTTCAACAGTTCAATGTTTTCCGGCCTCCAGATGCAAATGTGAAAAAAGAAATTTCTGTGTGTCTGTGAACACGATAAATTGCATGAATGTATTGACAAGAAATTTTTTCACAATGAATGTATTGACAAGACATTTTATATGTATGACTAGAAACCCATATGGACACTTTTTTTTGGTGGGTGCAAACCCCCGGTGGAGACCACGACTCCCATTCGCCGATAAATTAAGAAAAAAAATATAAATAATAATAATAATAATTTTTAATGTTTAAAGGGATCACCCCTATACAATGGAGTCAGTGACCATTACTTATACAATATTAAATAATAATATAAAGGAATATACATAAAAAACAATAATGACATATACAAAGGAACCTTTAACAAACTAAATAAATAACATAAATAAATAAAATAAGTAAACACAAATTAATAATAATAATGTAACAGACAGTAAATATGGAGTGGGGATGTGGGTATTGAATATCAATATAATATGTAAGTTGAACTACATTATTCGTTAACAATGAATGATTTAAGTTTTAGAGCGCTGATTAAATAATAGAAAATGTTTGAGATATCATTCTTATTATGTGCCAAGAGTAATGTATGAAAGAAAGTTGGATCGATCTACACTGATACTCTGAGGCAGGAAGTGACTTCTAGTGGGGGAGTATATCGGACAGGATATTAACAGTTGGTATACGTCTTCCAATTCATTTTTATTGCAGTTTGTACAAAGTTCCTGGGGATTAAGGGTGAATGCATTTTTTTTGTGGTTGATTTTAAGACAGTACTTGCCAGATAGACAGAGGGAGTTGAGCCAGTGCTTAGATGTGTGAGAAAGGAGCATTCAGGTTTAGGTATGGTTGGAGTTGATCTGGGTTGTAAATATTGGGATAAAAGGTGTTGTATCGACATTCTAAAAGGTAATATTTATCTTTATTCTTCAGATGGTTCACATATGCGTCCGAAACCCTAAATAAAAAAAAATATATATATATTATACACCGGCGCAGGGTCAGAGTGTTTCCTTCTTTCTCCCCAGGAGGCGAAAACTCGGCTGAACACTGAGTATTACCTATCGATAAGGACATCTATCGAGTTTCAGCCGTCGGCCGAAGGGAAGGTGAGAATTAGGGGAGTGGCTTAACTCAAAAATTCCTGATAGACTCCCTCTTGGATCACATTGGGACTTTATTAACCCTGCGAACACCGCTGATCAAGAGTGTGCCGATCGCTCAGTCGTAACTTGTTTGCCTGCTAAGCTCAAGATTGCGGGTTCAAAAGGCCTTTAAGTTTGTTATCTGAGCGGTGGTCTCGTGCCAGTACGATGTCAGTCAAACGTTAAAGACCTCTCCTTGATGGGAGACTGACTTCAAAGGCACACAAGTTCACCCACCTCGACTTTATGACGGTACGTTAGCTTTCGAATGATCTTTCCAAGTTTCCAATCAATGACTTATAGAACAGATAGATTCATCCTCTTTCTTTTCAGTTGTGCGATCATCTGTTCGGTTCAACCGGTAGATCCGTCAAGAGGAAGGACATCACAGTTATTATAATATAATCGAACTAAGAACGTCTTACTGGATCACACCATTTCTCATACAATAATGTGCCCATCCGTACCCAGTTGAGATAGTGAGTTAATTGAATTCCTTCTCTGATTAAATGCAAACGCTGCTACCAATAGCCCGATATCGGCTACAGTCTCCAGTCTGTTCTGCATTGAACACTATAGGCTAATGATGAATCGTGGTGTTGACTTATATAGGCAACAGATCCAATCCAATTAGAGATTAAAACAAATTGTCGGGGAAACACCGGCTATGTACTGACTCAGAACGAATTCATCAATTACGTTCTTGATCTCTCTCTAAAACCAATCCATCAATTAAACTTCTGAATCCTCATACTAAATTGTGATGTAAAAAAAAAATACACACATTAAATTATGAAATTATTAATATAAAAAAATATTTATTTTTCTATAAAAATAAACTAATTAATAAATAAATAATAAGAAACCATTTCATTTAAAACAAATGAGTAAAAAAACAAAACTTTTTTTTTTTTAGTGTATGTATAGAGACAAGTCGAGGCCTGGGTTCAATGGATATAGGAATTCGATCATTTCATTTCCTCGCTCAAAATCTTCATTTATGTTATACTTTATACTCTTAAAGCTGATTTTACATGCGCAGTAAAAATGCAAAGCGCAGCAAATGCATGCTATTGGATGTGAGTCACTTAATCCTAAAAGCACAGAAACCATAGAGTGTATTTGCTGCTGCTGCGCTTTGCATTTTCGCAGCTCATGTAAAGTCAACTTACATAAGTATTACAGTCAGTGGTTACCTCAGGGGGAGCTTCTAGGGGTCCGAATCTCCCAAATTAATAACAAAAAGTCTGCAACGCTAACCACGGAAACTGCTGTCCCTCGGGAGTCTATACCTCCACCCTCGTAGCCTAACTTTGCCCCCCCCCCCCCCCCCTGCTCAAAATCCTGGCTACACCCCTGTTTACGCCCCATGGGAGAGACTTAACTCAAAAACTCTCATAACTGCGGTTTTAATAAACATATTGAAACGAAATTTCATATATAAATTCAAAACCCCTAAGACGTTCTTAGTTCGATTACATTATACTAACTATGATGTCCTTCCTCTTGACGGATCTACCGGTTGAACCGAACAGATGATCGCACAACTGAACTCATACAAAGAGGATGAATCGACCTATAAGTCATTCATTAGAACACAGTAGTGTGTTCAGTAGTTATTTCGATTTGTAAGTTGAATTCTTCTGATCCCCCCTTTCCTTCTGCCGATCCCCTTGCAAATTTTAGTTGGCAATATGACCTTGTAGTTAAAGCCCGGGCATGAGTAATAATAACTAACTAATCTCAAACATTTCACTTCCCCTGCTATGTAGTGTACATACATACACTGTACTATGTAGTGTACATAGCTGTAAAAAAATCGTTGATTTTTCATCTGTATTTCATATTTTTTTTACCTCACTGAATCGGTAAATAAAAAAATAAAACAAGTCGGTGAGTTGCCGTCAATTAATCAGTTAAACATTTGTTCTATATCCAAAGCCAGTCGACCGTTTGCGTTAAAACTCAATATTTGACTTTCATTGTGGCTTCTGCGTCCTCATACTAAATTTTGAATCGAGTCTCCCTTACCTAATCGCCAACTTCCTTTCGGCCGATTTCGCAAAAAATGAGGTGCCGTCTTTTTTTGATACTTTTTTAGGACTAGTAAAATTAAAGAGATAACATTTCTACAGGAAATGTGGTAATTTATTGTTTATTTCATTATTATTAATTCAATTATATTAATTATTATATATTTTTTTATTTATTTATCATTTATTTAAGTTTAACACTTAACACTTAAACCTTCTTTTCATTACCACAACGGATGTAATGAATATATCGACATGAAATTTCATATTTAATGTCAAAAAGGAATAGGGAGCGAAAAGTTAATTGATTAATTTGTTCTGGGGAAGTACATTACTGGGGATACACGGACGACTTTTTTTTTTAATTTTCTTATACATTATAAGAAAATATTTTTAATCGTGCAAAAATCCGAGATCGAGTTTTCAACTAATTTCCAGATTTCAATGTCCCGTGATTACATTTTGACCTGTTTCGCGATTATGTATTTCTGTGTATGTGTTTGCCATTTGGAAATATTAGCCATGAAGTCACATGTATGAGATATTGCTTATTTTAGGTTCTCAGATTTAAGATTGGATCAATACGACCAATGTTTATGGAGTCTGAAAAATAAATCTCCGTAGGAAATATTTAAAAGTAATGTTTAAATTACAAAAGTAAACAGAAGTATTTTTTTTAGTTTTTTACTTAAAAAATATATATGCGATGTGGACTTTACAGAACTTTCTTCTTTTTTCTGGTGAACAAGAGCCTGACTCTACAATGGCAGCCCTTAATTTTGCCTACCTAGGTTTATTCACCTGGGGTAGGGGTCTTTAACGAGTATCTGACATTGCACATGCTTGGGCCCATCGCTTATTGTACAATTTTCTTTCCCCTTCAAGATATAAACCTAAGGGTTGAGGCCGGGTTTCGAACCCGCAATCTTGAACTCAACAGACATATTACTGAGCTACCGGCGCCCTAAATATGTTATTAGATAAAGTTGTCCTTCTCCTTCCACAATAATCCTCTTGCCAAATCCTTATCATCACAGTCCGCACAATCCTCCAAGAAAGCTAAGGCGGCGTTGACCTCGCGATCTTTAATTTGTATTTTATATATATATTTTTTAAATTTTAATATTTATTATTTATATATATATATATATATATTTTTGTTTTATTAATTTATTCATTTTATTTTATTATTATTTTTTTCTTCAAACGCCATTTTTAAGGGAGTGCAGGTGACCGGATTCTCCCCTGACGCCTCTCTGTCCTTCCGACGCCACGCCTGGTCTTCCTCCACTGCTGGACAGTGGATCGTTGGATCATGGCAGTGTGTGGGAGACCTACTGGTGCTGTCCTCGTCGAGTTTCTTATATATTTTTAATTATTTTATTTTGTTATTATTTTTTTGTTTTATCTCTTTTATTTTATGAATTCTGTTTATTCATCTACCATTGATTTATTTTTGTATATGTTTGCTGTTATTTTGTATTATTCATTTATTTTTTCCTTCTTATTATGTTTTAAATATTTTGTATTACTTATTATTTTATCATGTAATCTTATAGTCATCACTTCTGCTTACTGTTATTGATTTTATCCATATTGTAGAATAAATAAAATAAAAAAAAAATAAAAAAAATATAAAGTTGTTAACTGCAATGTTGAAGAAGGAGCTCTGAGCTATCTGTTATGTCTGTTATCAGGAGGAGATAAAGTCAACGTCATGAAGCTCAACTTCTCGAGTGATAGATTTCGCAAGACACTTTCTATCGCAACTCTACAGTAAATTTCCAGATATATCTAAACTTGGTTTCGTATAAAGTATAAAAAAGTTGTCGGTGAATCACCGGCAATGTACTTCCCCAGAAGGAATTAATCAATTATTTTTTCGCTCAGCCTCTAAAACCAGTCGTACGTTTGTTCTAATTTTCATTAGTTCGGCCGTTATTAAAGTTTTTGTGTTGAGCTCCCTCCCCTAAAGCCCCTTCTCATCCATTCGGTCGATAACGCTGAAATTTGATAGGTTATGTCCCTCGTATAAATACATTTCATATCGATACATTCATTACATCGGCAGTTATTGGTTTTTTTTTGTTCGCTCCCTCAATCCCCCTTTTCCCTTTGGCCGATTTGACTGAAAATCAATAGGTGTTGTCCTAAGAGAATTCTGAATTCAAAAAAAAAATTTCGAGCTCCCAGACACACACAGAAACAATTTTTTTCGTATTTGGAATCAGGAGGTCGGAAAACATGATATTCCGTTAAAAAATCCGCATTGAGTTTTTGACCAATTACGTTACATGAAAATTTTATATAGAAACTACTGTATCTTTATTTGGTATATTTAAAAAAGTTTACATTACTCACTAACTTAGAACAAACTAGATCACATGGTCGACACAAAAATGTAACCCAATTGAAACCTCTCCCTGTGCCTCTTCAGTACACAACATCCTTTCCCCTTTAAAAAGATATTTAAATTTAAGAAATTAAACAAAGAAATAAACTCTTTTACAAATCAAATTCAGTTATCAATTAACATAAATTAGATTAGGCTAGGTGTTATTAATCATGCTCGCGCTTCAACTACGAGGTCATATCGCCTATTACCAGAGGGCACTTTCGTCACTCTGGTGGACATGAGCCCGACTCTACTGTGGGAGTCCTAAATTTTGACTACCCTAAATTTTTATTCACCTAGGGTAGGGGTCTTTAACGAGTACCTGACATCGTACAGGCTCGGGACCATCGCTTAACGTCCCATCCGAAGGACGGCGTGCTTAAGTTTATTTTACCTCGGTCGGGTTACGAATCCACGATCTTGAGCTCAACAGAAATTAGGCATCTGATCACTATATCAAAATTACTAATACCTACATACAACTTTAATTAAACTTAATATTGAATTCATTAAATTAAATTAAATGACACTTTCAGTTTTAAGTAATTATCACTAACTCACTAATTTTGTTTTATTTTATTCAAGTTCTTCAACCACAGAAGCTTCCAATATACTTCTCCGATATCGATTTCTGTTTCCTTCCTTCACACATTGACGTCTTGGTCGTTTGAAAACCCTTGTGTCGTCTTCTTCAAGCTGTATTTCGTAAGTCTTTTCTTCTTTAACTGCTTCAGCACTCTCATTTTCTTTTTGTTTAGAATCATCATTTTTTTTCTCTTGTCCATATAATAGACTTGATTTGGTTTGGTTAATGTTTGGTCACTCTGATACTTAGAAAGAAAAGTTTTATAGACTATTAGCTTGGCCCTCCACGTTAATGTGTGAAACTTGAGTATTCTTTCAATCCTTTCCTCCCTTTGGCCAATTTCAGGAGGTCGAAGAATATGAAATTAAATAGAAAACTCCACATCGAATCATTGACAGATTACATAACTTCCCGTATACTTCGTATAACTGTGGAATTTTTATTCCCCTAACAATCATACATTTTTATCTATTCTCATTCTGACTATATAAATAAGCAGAGGGGAGAGTTATTTTAATGGATTACTTAGAGCGACATAAAAGCAGCGATCCTGGAGTGGAATTCTGTGTAATTGGGAAATAAGCTCTGAGTAAAGCCTGTTTGATTCAACTTACTAGTGAGTGGTTTTTGGCAAAGTTCGAATTGGGGAGAGGATAGTAGTAGGTTGATCTTGTTCCTTTAGGTTGTTTGAACAAGTTTGTTGTCTGACGAAAGAGCGCTCTGGTAGTAGGCAGTATGACCTTGTAGTTAAAAACCAGGCATGAGACTAACAAGTGGACTAAAAAAGAAGGAAGCATGTGATAGTATAAATATTTTTTTTAAATGCACACACGGACAAAATTAAAATCACTTCAATTTTTGCAATTTTATTGGGTTTTTGATATCGGAAAAGGACATCAAGATATTATTACTATTAGATATTATTTATTAGTTAAGTTAGTTGTTACACAAAAACTGAAAAGATAACAAAGAATAATTTCATAAAAACATCAAATTTCGAAAAAAGTTTAGTAACTGGTGACCACTCTTGAAGCAAGAAGTTCCGCAAATCCTCTTGATTTTATGGTGCTTTATGCTTTATGCCAGACATGCTTTATGGGGTTCATATCTGGACTTCTTGGCTGGCCAATACATTGCCACCTCTGGAGTAGGTGTTCTCTGGTGAGCGGGGGTCCAGTGGCTGGGGGATGAGATGTCAATCCGTACACTTCTGACTGTACGTTCAGAAAGTCTGACGTTCTTGAAAGTTTCTAAGAGGTGACTCAAGTAAAGTCCGGTAGACTGCCGATCCCAAAGTGCATATAACTGCAAAAAGGGTCCTCTCTCGCGGCAGTTGCCCTCTTCTGTGGGAGTACCTGCCCGTCTCCTTATATCGGCTCACCGCTTGACACCACGAACTGTCACCGTTGGACCCTGTTTGCGATTTCCCCCTCCTCACCGCCCTGATTGCTTTCTCTTCACTTAACTACTTTCTTAAGGGCATGGAACAGTTATTTGCTTTCACTTATTCTCAAAAAAACAGATTTCAAAAAAAAAATTAGAGAGAAACGAATAGCAATGATATACTGGATCACTGGAGTAAAGAAAAGTCCATTTCTATAATCCGTAATGGTAAATAAACATTAAAGAAAGATAGAGGATTATAGCAAACATACTCGTGAGAGAAATAAACGCAACAAACTCATTAAAATTGCAAAAAATAGAAGTGATCCTTTAATTTTGTCATTTACACTTTTATTTATTCTCATTCTGACTTTATAAATAAGCAAAGGGAAGAGCTATTTTCAAGGTTTGCTTAGGGCGACAGAAAAGCAGCGATCCTGGAGTGGAATTCTGTGTAATTGCTAAATTAGCTCTGAGTAAAGCCTGTTTACTAGTGAGTGGTTTTTGGCAAAGTTCAAATTGAGGATAGGATAGATTTCAGGTTGATCTTGTTGCTTGAGGTTGCTTGGACAAGTTTGTTGCTTTATACTGTTTAGCGTTAAGGGTCTTTACTTTGAAACTTTAGCCCACTAATGGAGTTGTTTTCTAAATATTTATTTAGTTGAAAAACTTCATCAAGTTAGAGTGTAGCCATAGCTTGTCTAAACACGGCTCTCTACCTGTCTAGTTTATGCAAAAGTTTGCCAAAAAAGGGATCTCATAGTTATTTATTTATAAACGCAAATTTAGCTATGTCATTGTTATAATTAATAAATAATGTTAAATAAAAATAATTTGATTCTTCTAAAGATAATATCCAAAGGTATAAATTAACTTACTGGGTTCACAGGGAAAATGAATAGCATAGAAAAAGAGAACAAATATTGGGTTTATTTAACACTAATCTATATTATAAATTGAATAAATAATATGAAAATTTAAAAAAAAAAATCAAATTATTTACAAAAAGAAATCTTACGAACTAATTACTTAAAACTATATCAGTCTTTTTAGTATTTTTTTTTAAAGATAATATCCAAAGGTATAAATTAACTTACTGGGTTCACAGGGAAAATGAATAGCATAGAAAAAGAGAACAAATATTGGGTTTATTTAACACTAATCTATATTATAAACTGAATAAATAATATGAAAATTTAAAAAAAAAAATCAAATTATTTACAAAAAGAAATCTTACGAACTAATTACTTAAAACTATATCAGTCTTTTCAGTCTTTTTTTTTTATTTTATACTGGTCACTATTTATAATTCTTTTATATTTTGGAAATATATACATATAAATAAAAAGTACCTTTTCTCTTATACATAATTCCAATGTTATAATTTTCACTCCTACATCTCTACATCTTCTCTCACTCAGTCTGGTTCACTACACATTAACCCTAGAAACACTTCTCTCTCTAGACTGTCCACTTCCACAACACAACTTAGACTATTTAAAACAGCTGATTGTCGTCTTTTATCCTCCAATCATTTTTAAAATGCGACTAGTCCATCTTTGTATATTATATATACATTTTATTCAGTAATTAATTTACTTCCGAACAAACTGCTTCAAATAATAATAATAATTGATTTTTTAATATATCAGAAGTAGAAAAAAGGTAGGTAAAAGGTTAAGCGATGGTCCCGAACCTGTGCGATGTCAGGTATTCTCTAAAGACCCCCTTTGATAACTAAACCTGGTTGACAAAATTTAGGACTCCCACTGTAGAGTCGGGCACATATTCAGCAGAGCGCTTTGGTAGTAGGCGATTAATTCCTAATTAAAGCCCAGGCATGAGTCTCAATAACTTCCTATTTATATTTTCTTAAGATGTCGCCTTTCATGGTGATATTTCGGAGCGATTACACTTGCTTGTATTTTAAAAAGATTTGTTATATTATGTTAGTTCAGAAAAGTTTGTACGTACTGGCGAATCTGTGGTAAGTCTTAAAAGATGTATTTTGATTGTAAATTGAAAATTGATGCAATTTGCGGTAGAATTTAATGATGACTTCTGGACCTTGCAGAATTACTAAGTCAATGTTTACATTCCATACTATGTACAGCATAGGAAGACATTGTGTATTCGAGCAGAATTTTGTTACTGAGATTTCATCGGAATTCATTAGAAACTTACCTCCTATAAACTTCTCCAACCCTCTTCATCTATTAATATTTATAGAATGCAATCTGTGACTTTAACTGTGATAACCATGGTTCTAAAACCTAACAAAACCCGCAAAATTTCCTTTCGTACTTTCAGTTTCTAACTTCTCTATAAACGCTATATATAATTCTCTTACTAAATTTCGTGGCGATACATATATTACAGCTATTTTAGTCTTTGAGTCCCTCTCCTGTTGATTTTGCTGAAAATCGTCATTCTTATTGGGTCCTCAAAGGACGACAGCCATTGATTTTCAGCCAAATCGGGCAAAGGGAAAGAGGGGATTAGGGGGAGGCTTTACACAAAAGCTCCAATAACTGCCGTTGTAATGAATGTAATCACACGAAATTTTATATTTTTATCGAATACACTCTAAGGAGAACACCTATTGATTTTCAGCCAAATCGACCAAAGGAAACCGGATGGGACGTTAAGCGATGGTCCCGAGCCTGTACGATGTCATGTACCTACTCGTTAAAGACCCCTGTCCTAGATGAATAAAAATTTAGGACTCCCATAGTAGAGTCGGGCTCATGTCCATCAAAGTGACGAAAGAGCGCTCTGGTAGTAGGCGATATGACCTATATAGCTGCGTCTTTGGAAGGTAAAAATAAATGAAACCGATTTGGAGCGATTTGCTTCATGTTACGTTCGCCTTGAGACGTGGTGACTGCCCAACTGTATGGCTGAATAATGTCCCTCTGAAACACGACAGACACGTACGATACTTAGGACTCTACCTTGACAGACGACTGACTTGGAACAAACATGTTACGCAGACTCGACAGAAAATGAAACGACGATTTGGACTGCTCAAATGACTACTAGACAAGGAATCTCAACTTAACGATCTTAACATTACATCATGACCTAAACATATCATTCTTACACGAAGTAACACAACAGCTTTATAAAAATCTGCACAACAAGTTCAAGCCACATCCGAACACACTGGTGGAGCAATGTCGGTCCGGTCCTTGCCGGGGAAACCCTCCTCAGCGACTAAATCGACGTTGGCCGCGTGATCTCCTGCCTGAGGAGGTGCTGACCAGCCGCTTCATCAAAAGACTCAAGTGATGTGTTTTTCTTTTTATCTGTTCATATTTCCTCATTGCGATGTATATTCACAGTCGTAAATTTCAAAATAAATATGAAAAAAAAATTTAAAAAATAATTATTATTTCGTTTAATTAAAATATTATTTTCTTAATTGAATTTTATTTAATTTTTTGTTTAACTTTTCTACAGCCCTCAAATTTGAAAGGGCACAGAAAAGCAATTATAGAAACGGAAAACAGACAGTTTGATTGGCATTGTAGTTGGTAATGGTCTGAATAGCGAACACATGGGATAGCCCTGTTACGGACAATTAACATCAGATCAAAAGGAACTGTTTCATCCTAATCATATCCTAATTAGAGAGCAAACTGTTGAATGCCTTTAGGCCCTATTATAATTACTTCCATCTATACATATGAAGACACAACTCAAAATTTTGGTTATTAAATGTACCGACTATTCACAATGTTTAGTTATTCGTGAGGAGAGAGTTGTCTAAACACAGTTCTCAATCTATCTATATCTAAAAAACAAAATGTGTCTGTAAATCACCGGCGATGTACTTCCCCAAAACGAATTAATCAATTAACTCTTCGCTCGCCCTCCAAAACCAGTCGACCATTTGCTAATATTCAACAGTTGAATTAAATAGAGGCTTCTAAATCCTTATAATAAATTTTGTATAAATTCGATAAATTCATTACATAAAATGGTTTTTGAATTGAGCCCGCTCCTCTGAAAGCCCCTTCCTTCATTCGATATGGCTGAAATTTGACAGGTTATATATGGGTTTTTACTTTAAATATAAAATTTCATATCGATACGTTCATTATACGCCCCCCTGATCCGCCCTTTTCCTTCTGTCGATTCCGCTGAATATTAATTAATAAATTTTGTTCTTTATGGGTTTTGCATTCACATATGAAATTTTGAGTCGAATCATTCATTTTCAGGGCACTTATT
Source organism: Aradus depressus (assembly GCA_963662175.1). NCBI lineage: Eukaryota > Metazoa > Arthropoda > Insecta > Hemiptera > Aradidae > Aradus > Aradus depressus. The sequence continues at coordinate 31,638,037 of OY759219.1, forward strand.
AACATTTTGGAGTTGAGCCTCTCCTCTAATCACCCCCCTCCCCTTTGACCGATTTGCCTGAAAATCAATGGGAGTTGTCCTTATGGGATTCAGGTCACAGATATAAAATTTCATGTCAATCCATTCATTCTATCGGAAGTTATAAGAGTTTTTGTGTTAAGCTCCCCAATAATTCCCTCCTTTCTTGTGGTCGATTTGGCTGAAAAACAATAGGTGTCGTCATTAGGAGGTTCTGGATTCATATACAAAATTTCGTGTCGATATTTTTATTCTATCTGGAGTGTCTGGAGACATATAGACAGATATTTTTTTCATATTTGAAATCTAGAGTTCGGAAAATATGAAATTCCGTTGAAAACTCCGTTTTTTGACCAATAACTTGACTTTGGGAAGTAATATAATGAGATGTTCGAATATAGGGGATACAAAATAGAACTGGTCCCGGGCCATTCTAGATCAACAATGATTATATAAAATGCCTTACTGACAAACATAAATGATTATGTTCGCAACAATACAGAACTATCTTTTGACGAATATGATTGAAGTGAGACTTATTTTGAAATCCAAGATAGTTGATCCTATCTGAAGATGAAACAATAGCGTGTCAAGAAGTGCTAACTCAATGATCTCATGCACAAGACAGTCTATTTTCAGACATTTGACTAAAGGTTTGTCCTACCTTGACTTGAATTGAACCCATTTTGTATTGTTTCATGTTAAAGACTGATAACGTACCGCATATTTAATATTCCTATACGAGCGCCAACAAAATAGTTATTATGACTCATGCCCGGGCTTTAACTATGAGGTCATATCGCCTACTACTAGAGCGCTCTTTCGTCACTCTGGTGGACATGAGCCCGCCTCTACTGTGAGAGTCCTAAATTTTGCCTACCCTAAATTTTTATTCACCTAGGGCAGGGGTCTTTAACGAGTACCTAGGACGGCGTGCTTAAGTTTATTTTACCTCCCAGAAGGCAAGCATGCATACCACTGAGCTACCTCACCCTCGCCACCAAAATATAAAATAATATAAGAAACAAAACTTTTAATTTTATAAAACTTAGTTTATTCATATGACAACCCTCAATACCAACAAATACACACAAAACAAAACTACATCCATTTGGATCCACAAGAAGGCGTGTAGAAAGCGACCCTACGCTTGGTCGGACATCTTTTTCCAAAAACAAACAAATATTTGTTAATTTATACAAAATATCTAAATAGACTAAATAAACTAATACTATTTCATTAAATCTAAAAGTTATACAAAATTAATTATATCTATTCAAAATTATACAAATAACAAATATATATTTATATTTTATTTATATTATTAGTTGTAATTCTTTGTATACCTCTTTGTTTTTAAGAAACTATTTATATATGAGGAGTTTGGAGCCAGAGCGGACCAACTGGTTGAAACTGAACAGGAAGAAAATGGCAATTGAAAAATGAGTACATTTTGTTTATCTCCATAAATGGGCCCCAAATATTTATTTATATTCGAAATTTTAGAATAGTATTGAATGAATGATCCCTTTTTGTGTTCTATAAAGTTTTTGAAGGCCGTATGATCCATTGTGACTTTGAAAATATATGCACAAAATACTTGTGGACTAAACTTAAAGTGCTGCTATCTATCACTGAAGTGAAGAAACTAAGTGATCCACACTGGTTTTGAAAAAAGGGAACCTATGCCAACATCAGGATGGTAATAACTCATTTTCCGAAAAATTGTGGGTTGGTCCGCTTTGGCTCCAAACTCCTCATAGTTCCTTAAAAACAAAGAGGTATACAAAGAATTAAAAATAATAATATAAATTAAAATATAAATATATATTTGTTATGTGTATAATTTTGAATAGATATAATTAATTTTTGGGTAAGGGAATTAAAAATGGGGGCTTTTTTGCTTAAAAATAGATGTTTATTTTACAATTATTTGTTTGTTGTGTTAATCAAAGTATGCCCCATCAGAATCTACGACCTTGGCTCATCTATCAGGCAAAAAAAGGATCCCACGAAAAAAAAAATCCTGCTCCTTTGAGCCAATCCATTCATTTTTTAACTTAATTAATTAATTAACATTAATATAATTTTAAAACTAATATTAATGAAAGGTGAAATGATTCTTTACAAAACTAAAAATAACTTTCAATATAAAACATTTGTGTAAAAATATGTGGCCATAACAAGACTTTCTTATGCCAACTACTTTTTTACAGATCATTCTCCCTTCCCCGTCTCTAATTCATTTCAGACTTGCAATATTGTGTATTTGAAAGTAATGCATTGGCGTCAGCGGTTTTCTTTGTTTCATTGTACAGCGTAATTGTGAAAGTGACTTTCATATACCCAGTAATGTCAGTATGAAATGATTTTGAAAGTGCGAAGGGGGTGTGATCTGTACAAAAGTACAACCCCTATTCGTTACACCTAGGAATCACTTTTTCGATGAGCCTTCCTTTAAAAACAAATGCCTGTGTGTGGGGGTGTTTGTGTGTATGAATGTATGTGAACACGATAACTTCCCATAAAATGAATGTATTTATATGAAATTTCATATGTAAATTCAAAGCCCTCTAAGGGCGACAGCTATTGATTTTCAGCCAAATCGGCCAAAGGGAATAGGGGGATCAGAAGGGGCTAAACTCAAAAATCTTAATAACTGCCGAAGTAATAAATGTATCGACACAAAATTAAGTATGTGAATTTAGAAACCACTATGTAAATCAAATATTGATTAATTCTGTCTGGGGAAGTATATAGGTAGTGATTTACCGACGACTTCTTTATTTATTTGAGAGTTACTGCCGTACACTATAATCATTTCAGGATAATCCCTTTCTGCATGAGTACATTCAGAGAAGCAGGATTTTCAGAAAAAATATAAACTCATAAGTTAAAAAAAATTGAGAAGAGAGCGAACAATGGTATTCCCGAGGGATAGGACAACCACGGTCTTCTGTTCCCTGATTCCCATTTACACAACAGCTATATTCCCAAGTTCTCTGGCTTTACCCCCCCAGCCATACATGATGCACGGGAAGCTATTATTTCAGTGAGAAATTCCATATGAAGTTTCACATTTTCCAATCTCTTTGAACATTTGAATTTGAAACACAACATATTTGATCGATTTGAGTCTATTTGGGTGCTCATCGACACGTGTACCTATCGATTCAATTGGACCATTAGTTTGTCAGATAAAAGAGGAACGGACATGAAAACAGAAGCTTAAGGCAAAAGTGGACGACGGTTCCAGAAATTTAACTTTTCCCATTGTTCAATCGTCTGTAAACGATGCCGACGATTATATTAAACATAGGTAAACGTACAAGATGTCATTTTCTTCAGGGGGAAATACCTACACAATTTTTTTGCGATCTAACCTCATAAAAATAAGTTTCCCAACAATATTTAATGAGTTTCCATACTTCAATCCAACGCATTTTTCAGAACTAAAAACAAATAATCTGGGTAACCAGAAAATGAACTCTATGAATATGGGACTTTTCTGATTGATGTCCCTTTTTACCATAATAATTGTTTTCGCAAGAAATAAATGTTTTCACTAATAATTTATAAATATAAAATTACAGTTTTGTGCATGGTAGGAATGAGTTTACTTTCCCAGCTGTAAAGTTCGAAGTATAAAGGAAAGTTAATAAATTCGATGTTGAGTTTTCACCGAAATTTCAAGTTTTTTGAACGCCAAAAATTTAAATAAAAAAAAGTTTCCTGCTGTATGTGTCCGCGCGAACACGATAAATGAATGTATCAACACGAAATTTTATATGTGTAACCAGAACACCTTTAGGACGACACATATTGATTTTTTTTCGCAAAATCGGCCGATAGAAAGGGGAGGGGCTTAACTCAAGAATCCCAGTAACACCGGAAGTAATGTAATATATTGACAATAAATTTCATATTTATAGTTAAAAACCCATGAGGACAATACCTGTTGATTCTCATGTATCGAGGGGAGTTTTAATTAATTTTAATTTTTTTTTAAAGTACTTTTTTTTTTTTACTTTAAATTCTTTATATTTTCAATCAGTATAAACTATAAGTACATTTGATGAATGACATTAAACATTAAATAAATTTTAAAAAATAAATAAAAATATATACAACGAAAGCAATGTACACAATTGAAGTACCAACACGAAATTTAGTATGAGAATCCAGAAGTCCATTTTTGAGTCAACTATTTTTGAAGTTAAACTTCCTTAGCGAGACTAATGAATCGGAATTACCTCGACGTAAAAAATCAAACATGAAACGTTAAGAAGAGTAGCGCATGCGTACAAGTCAACTACAAGTTTAGGTCGGTGTCGATGCATCAGCTGTTGTGTGCAACATGTTTGTAGATGGTATATGCATTAGTTTAGTTTTTTTCTGAGTTAGTGTGAAATAGTTAAAAAGTCCAAAAACTTCAACGGAACGTGTTCGACAATTCCGTGCAAGACAAAAGCAAATACAGTAACAAGAAGATCAACATAAAAGTAATTTTTAATAATTACGCTCCATTTTATTTTTAAATTATTTATTTATTAAGTCTTTATTTATATATAAATATACTATACATATACAAATAATTTAAGAATAAAAAATCGAATACGAAAGATGACCTCTTTGTCAGATGACCGACGATGTAGTCGTCATAATTTACAAATAAATAAGAAATTATTCTATCAATATATATCTTTGACCTTTAAAAATTAAATTCAAATAATCATAATCTTCTGGTTCGGTATACTAATATTAATTTCATGTATATTGATTTGAGCCTAGTTATGATAAATGTTATACAATGATAATAAAAATTAATACGACTTAAAAAGATTAATAAATAGTAAGTAATAATATGATTAAACAGTTATAAGTAATATTATATATAATATTAGAAAAAAAAAAAAGAATAGCATTAAATCACAATAATGATTTAAATTGTATTCTGGTTAATGTATGATATTTTTGGCTCATCTACAATAATTGAGAGGTCCAACATTTTCAATTCAAGAACCTAATCATATCATCCCCGGTTAGTTGTTGCAGACCACACATCTGACAATACTCATTATCATCATCACTAAATGGCTCCTTTTTAAGGTTTATTACCCCTGCACGCGCTATATTTTTAAATTATTAAAATTATTGTTTTCTTATTGATTAAATTTTAATTAAAATTTTTATATTAAAAACTTATTTATTTTTAGCTACAGTCGATTGGTTTTGGAGGGAGAGCAAAAACATAATTGATTGATTCTTGCTGGGGAAGTACATAGCCGGTGATTTACCGACGACTTTTTTTTTTTTATTTTTGGAATTAAGGAGTCGGAAAACATGAAATTCCGGTGAAAGCTCACATGAAATTTCTCACCGATTACATAACTTCCCCTATAATAGAGATTGCGGTGAATTTGTAGTAGATCTGGAACAAGAGGGATCTCGACAAAAATTCGTGTGGTGAAACTTTTTTAAACTAGAAGAAAGAGGACGGGGATATTTCTGTATTCAGGACGTAGAGGATCTCCCAGCGGACAGAGTATGGCTTATATAGCCCTCCTGGTTTATAGCATTGTAAAAAGTCCCCAGGACATAGGACCGATAGGAAGCGGTTTTCTGGGCATCACTCCCATCTGATAGAAATGTTTGGCTTATAAAAAAAAATAGAGAAATATTCTGTTCAGAATAATAATAATAATAATATTTTCGTTAAACCATAACATAGTAATATAATATGTCATAAAACTACGTACAATGTGAGAAGAGCGGCTAATGTGCACATTCACCGGTTAATGTGCAAACTCTTCTAGCTCAGTGGTGGTTGCTTGTTGAGCTCAAGATCGCGGGTTCGAAACCTGGGCATGGCTCTTTGGTATTTTATGAGGGAGGTGAAAAACCCTTGAGCAGGCCATACTTCGGATAAGATGTTAAGCGATGGTCCCGAGCCTGTGCGATGTCAGGTACTCGTTAAAGATTCTAGGTGAATAAACCTAGGTAAAATTTAGGACTCCCACAGTAGAGTCGAGCTCATGCAGAATGACAAAAGAGCGCTCTGGTAGTAGGCGATATGACCTCATAGTTAAAACCCGGGCATGAGTCATAATAACTCCTTTCTCTAAGGCCGATTTTGCTGAAACTCGACAGGTGTTGTTTTTATAAGTTTCTGGATATGAATATAAAATTTCCTGTCGATATATTTTTTCTAGCGGGAGTTACCGTGTTCACAGAAACACATGAACAGGAAATTGTTTTTCAATTTAGGATTAGAAAACATGAAATTTCTGTTTCATAATAATAATAATAAAAAAAATAATATTTACCTTTGAAAAAAAAAACTGATGATCTAAAATAAAATGAATAAATAAATAAATATTATTCTCTGAGTTAAGCTCCTAAAATTTTAAATAAATAACTCCAGACAGAAAATTGATTTAACGTTACTCTGTACCAATAATAATAAAAAAAATGGATGTCATCTGAATGATATTCAGGAATTTAATAAAAAATAATTATTTAATAAAATTTATGTATGGCATTGGTACTTGATCTCAATGGTGTCGATACGTAGAAACCACGTTTTGATAGCCGAATTTAGTTCTGAGAAAGATTTAGGGAAATAAAAAAAATAAAAATCATTTTAAATATATTTACAAACTAATGTATTAAAAAATAAAAATGGAGATCATCAATTCAAAATTTTTTCTTAAATCTCATTTCTCACATGTCTTTCATCACATCTTGTTACTAATAAACTTTTCCTATTTCACCATTTACTAAATCCATGGACACCTCAACAAAATTTAAATACAAAAGCGTCACAATAACTAACTAAGATTTGACAACTTTCAGAACAACCCCCTCAGGGAAAGCACATTTTAGGATTCCCAATATTTAACGTTCCTCTAATATTTAACGGACTTTCGTTACTAACTTGTGTTGTATCTTTTCCTAAATTTTTTGACCCGATGGGAAGAAGAGTTTAAAAATTTTATGATACAGTTTGGTATACAGGTAACCCGACCGAGGCCCTTAGTTTATTTTATCTGGGAGGTAAAATAAACTTAAGCACGCCGTCCTTCGGATGGGACGTTAAGCGATGGTCCCGAGCCTGTACGATGTCAGGTACTCGTTAAAGACCCCTACCCTAGAAGAATAAAAATTTAGGGTAGGCAAAATTTAGGACTCCCACAGTAGATTCGGGCTCATGTCCACCAGAGTGACGAAAGAGCGCTCTGGTAGTAGGCGATATGACCTCGTAGTTAAAGCCCGGGTATGAGTCATAAAAACCTAACCTAACCTAACCTGATACAGTTTGGTATTCACTTGGATAAGATAGGAGTTGAGATGCTGTCCTAGTTCCCGTGGTTATCTTAAGCCCTATTTAAAGTAAGTGTTTTTCTCCCTTTGCCAAGTCCAGAGCTCAAATAAGGGAACCCCATTCCTTTCAGGATAAATTATAAAAGTAATGAATCCCTTCAAGAACCTATTTTATAATCTTAAGATTGTTGTTTTAATTTTACTCTCCGTGGCCTTTTCCAAGAGCAATGGTAAGCAATCTTCAGCAGTAAACAAAAATTCTAAAACCTTCAATATTTCAGAGTGATTCACTGTAGTGGTTTTGTCAGAACATTTATCTGAGAAAAGTATAACTTATCTGGTACAGAAATATTATTCATTCTTACTCAAGGCGGGAGAAAAAAATATAGTATTTCTTACGATTCTTTAAACTTGACGATGACTCGAAGTTGTGATGGTATTCTTCCCAAGGAGTCTGCGTCAGGGGACTTCCAGTAGTGGGGACAAAGTGGGTTTTGGCACAATTAGTATATATTTCGTAAGCAGGGGCAACCCTTCACCTCACTCCACATTTCCCACCTCATCCCTCCATCATCTATCTACGAAGGTAGGGGAGGTGGGTATGATAGGAAGTTAAAAAAAAAATTTCAGGAAGGTAAGAAGTGGCGGCATAGATGGTGTGTAGACCGGTAATGGTATTCAAAATAAGAGTTTCCAAATAACCGGCTACAAAATCTCTGGCGGTTCTGGAGGACCACTCCAAAATATTGGAGAATATATAAAGGGGTGGATAATAAGATTGATAAAGTTTATATATAAAAGAATGTAATGAACAAAAGAAAACCTGAGAAGATGAAGGTGGCCAACTGAAAAATAATAAGAAATAACAAAACATAGGATAAATATAAATAAAACTTAGCTTCGAATATAACGTTTAACAAAAAAATAACAGGTCAAAAAAATGGTAAAATAATAATGTTCTTATGAGTTACGACGCCTTCTACGCCGCTCTGATATGAGGAGGGGGCTGCTAACTGTTGAAATGGTGGACGTGATGGGATGCTGAGATGGTCTGGTGATGGGACGATGTGGTGATGGTTGAACAGGTAGATAGTTAAAAGTACGATGCGGTCTTGGTGGCTCCTGGCAGGATACTGAGTGGCTTAGGTACAGCCTACTTTAGTAAATATTGAGGGGGAATAGAATTAGAGGGGAGGAGTCTTTTAGCAGGTCCGACTCTCACCCAAAATAAACAATATAATAAAAAAAATACTAAAATCGAAAGCAGTTATTAGAATTTTTGAGTTAAGCATCTCCCGTATTCCCCCTTCCCTTCGGTCGATTTAGCTGAAAATTAATAGGTGTCATAGTTGGAAGGTTTTGAATTCACATTTACATTATAAACGCATTTACAAAACGCACAAACTTTTTCAAATTCCGTTGAAAACTCCGCATCGAATTTTTGACCGATAACATATATCGTATAGTTGGGGAAAGAGTGTTGGTTTGGTTCATTTTATTTAATGGTGATAAAATATTCTTAAGGTGGATTGGATGATGTGAAATCCTGAGAAAGTGCTGCGAAGACATGGGATGTAGAATGAAACGAAGGAATGCGAAGCATCCCCTCCATTGAAAGAATCCCAAATAGATGTGGAAGCACTTTATGTAGGGGTAATAGCGAAGGATTGAGAAGGGAGGAATCCCAGAGACTCCCGCAATACTGGCTTCCGTATTTGTCTTATCTGCTATGCTACTATATTATCTGGATAAATGAGGTTTCACCTCTCCAAAAAAGGAACCAAAGATAATGTATTTTTCCGGAAAAGTGCTATAACTTTAGTCTTATTGATCCTATCTCACATCTGAGGCACACTATCGATTGGAAATTTAATAAGGAACATTTTTTGTGAAAACCAATTTTTCGATAGGACTAACTCTTTTTGCGTAAATCACGCAAATTTAAAACAAAAAGCAGGTGTGACTCACCCACATTAGCGCACGGTTGAAGTGAAACTTCTTTTGTCTTCATTGTGAATTAAATAAACAAATAAATAAATATATATTTATACAATTTATTTAATTTTTATTATAGGTATTAGCCAATTTAAAGTACGTAAATTTTAGGCGTAGCACACAACAGCTAGCTGATGCATCGACACCGACCTAAACTCGCAGTTGACTTGTACTAGCTACTCTTCTTAGCGTTTCACGTTTGATTTTTTATGTTGATGAAAAAAAAAAACACGTCTTTTGTAGGGAGATATAATTTAAGTTTGATTAAGTAAAGATTACATTACTTCCTAGGTCGGGAATCGAACCTTGACTTCCAAGGGAAGGTCGTTAGCCGTTCGAACATTGACATACCCAAGTTTTCTCAAGTTAAACATCAAGTCCTAACTCTTCATCTTCAAGAACTCCTGCCATTTGCTTCGCCAGTTATACGAAGTATAGGGGAAGTTATGTAATCGGTCAAAAATTCGATGCCGAGTTTCCAACGGAATTTCATCTTTTCCAAACTCCAGATTCCAAATATGAAAAAAAAATATTTCCATGTGTGTCATGACTTCATGGAGTGTCCAGCCTTCAGCCAACTAAGAAAAAAGTACCTGGTAGAAGCACTAAAGAGCCCGCAACCTCACAAGACCCTTTTCAACATTGCAAACAACCAAAACCTCAATAATATTATACTATACATAGTAAGGGCGCTAAAAATTAGAGGACATTGAAGTTTTCAAATAAAATACCATTTTTATTTTTGTTTTAAATTGTTTATTAACAGTTAGGTTCTATATTACTTTGTATTTTATTATTATTATTATTTTATATTTTCATTTATTTGTACTTTTTTTAAACTGAATAATGTATATATCAGGCCGAACCCTGAGCCTAAAAGATGTATTTCTTAAAGGCTAATAAAGAATTGAATTGAATTGAATTGAACTGTGCGCTTTTGAACACGATAACTGCTGATAGAATGCATGTATCGACACGAAATTTTATATATGAATACAAAACTCTCTAACTACAATGCCTGTTGATTTTCAGCCAAATCGATCAAAAGGAAAGGGGGATTTACGGGGGAAGCTTAACACAAAAACTCTAATAACTGCCGATAAAATGAATGTATCGACACGAAATTTTATATGTGTGACCTGAATCCCATAATGATTTACATCGACATCGGTCGTTAAGAAGGGGAGGGGGGGTTCAGGGGAGGGGGCTAAATTCAAAAACTCTAATAACTGCCGAAGTAATGAATTTATCGACACAAAATTTAGTATGAGGATTTAGGAGGTCAACTATTGAATATTTGCGTAAAAGGTCGACTGGTTTTGGAGAGGGAGCGAAAAGGTAATTAAAAAATAAAGAAAACGTTTGTTTGTTAAAAAATATTGTCTAGTTCATAAAATATATAGAATATGGGAATATATTTTATCTGGGAGGTAGAATAAACTTAAGCACGCCGTCCTTCGGATGGGACGTTAAGCGATGGTCCCGACCCTATACTGTCAAGTACTCGTTAAATACCCCTGCCCTAGCTGAATAAAAAAAATTAGGGTAGGCAAAATTTAGGACTCTCACAGTAGAGTCGGGCTCATGTACACCAGAGTGACGAAAGAGCGCTCTGGTAGTAGGCGATATGACCTCGTAGCTAAAGCCCGGGCATGAGTCATAAAAACCTAACCTAACCATGTGGGAGTACTTTCGGTATTGCTACCATCTTCAGCTACGACTTAACAAATACTAAATGGAAGTTCAACCAGTTTATTTGTAGTATTTTTAAAGAGCATACGTTTTTCTTTATTTTATTATGTGTTTCACAATATCTCTGTAAAAAAAAAGTTAATTAATTAATTAAAATCAAAAACTCTAATAATCTTAGAATTTAGAAGTTCTAGAATTTAATGCAATTTTTTTTAAACAGACTAATATGTATGCGAAAAATTTTTGAATTAAGAAAACCATCTACAGGCCTGCATGAGGTCAGAGAGAGTTTCAACGAATATAAAAGGTTCCGTCTTAGACCAATATGTCGGGGTTAAATTTCTTTAAAAGAATGAAGTCATTCCTATTCCAGGCTGCTGCTCAGAAAGACGTCTTCATTTTCGTTTGGTCCAAGAAGACCCAATATCACGTAGTCTGAGGGTGGACTTGTTTTTATCTATGAAGGAAATACAAACTTTCTTCCTCAGTATTTAAAGAGAATAAAAAAAGTCGTCGGTGTATCATCAATAATGTACTTCCCCAGCACGAATTAATCAATAAAGTTTTCGCTCTTGCTGCAAAATCAATCGACGGAGGACTGTAGGCTGGAAATGTCTTCTTGGCTGCGGTAAGATCGGGAATGTAGACATGAACGTCATGTACTTCCTGCAATCAGGCCCCGCTTCTTCACGAGATGAACCAATCAAAGATCCCAAAAAAAAAAATATAATATATTTTTTTTTTACTTTACAATTTATCAGGCACTAAATGCACTAAATTCTAGATTTGAACAACATAGTCATCATAATAACTATTTTCAATTCTTATATAATATATACAATTTTTTTTTTGTGTATTTTATTTATAAAGATACAACTGTTGCTAGGGTGCAACAACCAGCATCTATCGTGGTATTGATATGTTGGCGTGAATGGCAGAGGAAGGCCACCCAGTGGTAGGTCGGGACGAAAATTTATCTTAATTATTAGGATAAAAACAGAAAAAAAATAATAAAATAAATAAGTAAATAAAAAAATTAAATGAAATAAATAAATAAAAAGGAATTGAAAGACGATTTTGATGGATGGGTGAGAGAGAGGAGGAAAGTAAAGAAAAATTATGTAGAAAAAAAAAAAAAAAAATTAAGAACGAATATGATTCAAGGTGGCAGTAAGTCGCGGTTCCATCTTCTCTTCAACCTTCGTGGGGGGTTTTGTAGTAAGTGTTGTGAAGATAAAGTACGTATTTCTGGGTTTGTATGTGTGTAAGGTTTTCTAAAAAACCGTATGTAAGAATGGACTTGAAAAATAAAATAAAACTGTTTATTTGATATATTGTCTAATTTCACTAACTATATACATATACATGGGAGTACTTTCGGTATTTCTACCATCCTCAGCCAAAAGCATAAGATATAAGTCTTATCAAGTTTTATTTTATTTTTCAAGTCCATTTGAATTATTTCACAATATCTCTGCAATAATGTCAGTTTTCATCGTATGTAAGAAGTTTGTATTTTGTCGGGTACTGTGTGTATCTTAAGATCGTTATGAAGTGTGAATGGCGGATTTTCAATACTTAGCCGAGAGCCCTACCCTATGTTAAAAAAAATTAGTATTCCCTAGTAGAGTCGGTTTCATGACCACCAGAGCCACAATAACTAACGAACAGAATAAATTAAAGTCTTGTACCTTGAGATGTACGACAAGTTGACAAAGTAAGAAGGATGAGCGCTTCCTGGGAACGCATAAGAACATTGTTGCATCCATAAGCCCACCCAGTATAAGAGAATAAATTAATTAAATTTGTAGCACTTAACTGTTAATTAGAAACTTTAGATGAAGCATGTTGTTAATTATGAGGCGGTTTTCCCATCAACCGCTACTGCGCTGGTCTAGAATACGTTTCAGCCTATGCTGGATTGCAAAAAATCTATTCATCTTAGCGTATTTTTGCACTTTTAATTCGTCGAAGTTGTAAAAAATCAATCAATCATCTGTTGAATATTAGCATTTTTGGTGACATCATCCTCGCTTCGGCGATACATATTGAAACGATACAGAGAATGTGGAGACAAATTAACCCTAAATGATATCCATTCTAATAAAAATATGTTATTTTATTATTTCCTAAATGTATTTTAAGAAACAAATTAGTATTCAGTAAAAAAGTTTAGTCAGAATCACATGTTTTAGAATATTCAGAATATCTAGAATATAGATCACTCTCCCCCCTCTCAAATTCAATCCATGCAGGCATTACTGGGAAGATGAAAGTCACTCTCAGAATAAACAAAAAGAACAGCTGACGCCGATATATTACAGTTTTCTAAAGGTTTACGTGAGACTTGTTTAAGTCCTGTACGTTCTTAATACTATAACATTCGATACTTAACATTTTCGCAGAGATATTGTGGAACACTGCAGAACTAAAAAAAATATAATAAATATAAAGAAAAACGAATATTTTTTAAAAAATATTGTCTATTTTACAAGATACATATATTTTTTTAATAGTATGTACTGAATTAAAATATAAATATATTTTATATAAAAATAAAGAGGGCGCCTGTAGCTCAGTGGTATGCGTGCTTAACTTCTGAACTCAAGAACGTGAGTTCGAAGCCCGACCGAGGCCCTTAGTTTATTTTATCTAGGAGTTAAAATAAACTTAAGCACGCCGTCCTGCGGAAGGGAGGTTAAGCGATGGTCCCGAGCCTTTACGATGTCAGGTAGTCGTTAAAGACCCCTACCCTAGGTGAATAAAAATTTAAGAAAGGCAAAATTTAGGACTCCCATAATAGAGTCGGGCTCATGTCCAGCAGAGTGACGAAAGAGCGCTCTGGTAGTAGGCGATATGACCTCATAGTTAAAGCCGGGGCATGAGTCATAAAACCTAACCTATATAAATAAATCAAGGATGACAATAATAAATATATGAATGCAATTAAAAATAAAAATACACAGTTTTCTGAGAAAACAAATACGAATAGACAGAGACTGGAGGATTTTATTATTGGCGATAAAAGGGGTGAATACTTGTGATTGGTTTGATCGTTCATATAATAATTATATGATGGAAATTATTTCCTTTTTGTAGTGCTCTGTTTATTTCTAGTTGTTCCATTGAGTTGAGTAATGTACCTTTGTCACAAAAATGTAGTTATTGTATACATGTATTTATAACGAAATGGTGTTTATTTTCGTTGATGTGTTGTGCAAAAGTTAATTTTACTGAGTTGTATGTTTTGTCAGAGTGTAAGCCTGTTTTTAAATGGTCTTCCAGTTTGACCAACATAAACTAAATTGCAAGGATTACTTAATCTAGCTGGTAAACTCCACTTTTTTTTCTCTTTTAGTATGTGTGTGTGTTAGTGTTCAGAAGTTTGTATATTGTATTATTTGTTCTGAAACCTATCTGAAAGTCCTCTTTTTTAAGTATATTGCCTACCTGTTCTGAAATTTCCCCAAAATATGGTAATCTCACCCATTTCTTAGTCTCTGTATTTTTCTTGTGCCTTTTGAAATTTCTTTTAAATGTATTCTGTTTATGACTTTACGTCTTATCTTATCAATAATGTGACTATTGTACCCGTTTTCTTCCGCTTTACTATTGATGACGCCTATCTCTATGCTTATGTTGTCTTTGTTTAATGGTATTGGGTAGGCTCTGTGAAGTAGTGAATAGAAAGCTGCATGTTTGTGTGTTGTGGCTGCGTTTGTTGTATTATGTATAACGGAGTCTGTGGTTGTTGGTTTTCTGTAAATATTGTATTCTAGTTTGTTGTTTACTATTTTTAATTTTAAATCCAAAAAGTTTACAGGTTGTCAAATAAAATGTATTATGACCTCTCACAGATTTTTATTAAAAGTAGCTAGCCGGCTTTCGAGGTTTCCCTCATCTTCAGGCAGTCTGATAAAAATTATTATTATTTTTTTTAAAATGTTTGAATGAATCTGAGTCAAAACGGCTACAGATGGTGGACAGGAATAACTCGTCTGTCCTCATCCAAGTTATTTAAAATTGATAAAGTTTTTAGATTGTTTTATTTATTTATTTTTATTATAAAATTATTTAGTTTTCATTCAAACATTTTTTTATCAGACTGCTTGATGATGAGGGAAACCTCGAAAGCCGGCTAGCTACTTCTAATAAAAATCTGTGAGAGGTCATACTACATTTTATTTGACAACCTGTGAAATAATCACTTCTCACTACATCAGTCACCAAAAAGTTTAAGTTGTTCCCTCCCATTTTTATAGTAAATTTAATTTTTTCATGTATACTGTTAACGAAATCAAATAGCTGTTTTATTTGTCTATTTCAGCCGCTAAACAGTAACATTTATTATCCCCTTCCACCGGTTAGAAAGGCGTTAGTTACTTAAAGTCCAAATAACGTGTATTTATTATTTGAAGAAATATAAGGAAGCTAAGAAGAGTTCAGTTAATATGATTTGTGCTTGGTCGGCCGAGTAGATAACGTGTGGTGAAATTCCGTACTGAACCCAGACCTTACCAAGGAACTAGTGAGAACAGCTGTCGGAAACAGTTGGCAATTTGTCTTAAGCTGGGTCAATATGGAGAGGATTGTCCGTGCTCAGCGCTCCATTACACTTTAAGAGGCCAAGTAAGTCGATGACCATCATTTATAACCTGGCACTTTAGTACAATGCAGATTGAACTGAGGATACCTTCTTGTATCTTTACCGAGTGCACTGAGAGATCGTCCTATAGTTGTGCACGCAAGATGCACACGGAAAAAATATTGTATTAAATACCACAATTTTTGCTCAAAAAGTAAGTTACTAGTTTAAAACAACAGATGTAAGATGTAAGTCAACCATTGCCTTTTAACTCAAACGGTAGATATTTAAATTCAAATTTCCTTTTCTTTAGAGGGAAGAAAGGAAAGAGACCATGATATTCGGAGATAAGATAAGTCCCCGGTCTTTGTGCATATCCAGTTCGTGGAGTCTAGTTGCTAGTTCCTCTTTCAATACTTCCAATTATTCGGGACTTCTTTTTCAATCTTCCGGATACCAATCAACCCACGGTTCAATCAATATGGACCTCCATAAATAAACTTAAGCACGCCGTCCTTCGGTTGGGACGTTAAGAGCCTGTACGATGTCAAGTACTCGTTAAACACAACTACCCTAGGTGAAAAAAAATTTAGGGTAGCCAAATTTAAGACTCCTATGGTTGAGTCGGCCTCATGTCCACCAGAGTGAAGAAAGAGCGCTCTGGTAGTAGGCGATATGACCTTGTAGTTAGAGCCCGGGCACTAAGGTTATTTATATTATTCGTATGGACAGTTGTGTTTTCTCCTCATATTTCTTTTTTGGATTGACCAGATCATTAAGTGGGTACACTTTGAAAATAGTGAATAGAGAGTTACTCACTGTAGTGTGGATTATTTATTAATTAGTAATCTGTGACAGGGCGTAGCCAGGTTTGGAGCGGGGGGGGGGGGGGGCGGCAAAGTTAGGCTACGAGGGTGGGGGGTATAGACTCCCAGAGGGCACAGCCCGCAGTTTCCGAGGTTAGCGCTGAACACTTTTTGTTATTAATTTGGGAGACTCGGACCTCTAGAAGCTCCCCTGAGGTAACCACTGACTGTAATACTTAAGTTGACTTTACATGAGCAGCAAAAATTGCAAAGCGCAGCAGCAGCAAGTCCACGCTTTGGTTTCTGTGCTTTTAGAATTAAATGACGCACAGCCAATAGCGTGCATTTGCTGCTGCTGCGCTTTGCATTTTTACTGCACATGTAAAATCAGCTTTATGAGTATAATGTACATCATAAATGACGATTTTGAGCGAGGAAATGAAATGATCGAATTCATATATAATTAAATAAATGTAATATGACTTGTTTTGTACATGTACATTTATGTAAACAGCTGATTGCTGATTTAGGAATCAGACGCTCGGGAAATTTGAAGATCCTATTGGTAACTTGCAAGCAATCCATTTTTAGTAACAACTATTTTTTTGTTTATTTAATTTTTATCTTGGTTTTTTGCTCTGGCCAGGGGGGGCACGCGCCTCCTCCCCCTGTCTACGCCCCTGGTCTGTGACGATATGATATATAAGTTTGATAGACTTCTTTTTTGAACTGACCAGGTCATTAATTTGGTACATTTTGAAAATAGAAACTCACTGTAGTGAATTATTTATTAATTAGTAGTCTGTGACGATATGATATATAACTTTGCTGTTGATTTATTATTGAAATCTAAAAGAGCAAAAGTTGCCATTTATTTGTTTTCTTGTTATTTATTTTTTAAATTAGTTTATTTCCAGGTTTATATTTGAAAGCTGTATTTACATAATTTATTTCAGGAAAAGTTTGAAAGAGCACTCTTTTTAAAGTTTGGGTAACTATATAAAATAATGTTATTTTTGGTGAACAAATGAAATAATATCCTTCTTAATTCCAATTCCAATTCATCAATGTACTTCCCGGGAATTAATCAATTAAGTTTTGGTTTGCTCTCTGTTTAAAACCAATTGATGGATTGTGCAAAAAATCAATATTTGACTTGCATAGAAGCTTCTGTATTCTCATAATAAATGGTATGTCAATATATTCATTACAACGGCAGTTATTAGAGTTTTTTTTTAGAGGGGAGAAATGGAGAGACCATGATATTGGGAGATATGATATAAAGTCCCAGGTCTTTGTGCATATCCAGTTCGTCGAGTCTAGTTGGAAGTTCCTCTTTCAATACTTCCAATTACTCGGGGACTTCTTTTTCAATCTTCCGGATCCCAACCAACCCACGGTTCAATCAATATGGGCCGTCGTATGCTCTCTTTTTGTACTGCGACCTGCCCTGTTAGCAGACCTCTGGGAAGTCGAGAAGAGATCTCCAATTTCGGTCCTTCAGACGCCCACATTTCCTGAGAACTTGTACAGAACCACTTCTGGACTAGCACTTGACCCCCCCCCCCCCCCTGTAAACAGAACTCTATGTCAAATTTCATACCAAGACGTACATCGGAGAAAATTTCATACCCTTGAAGATGAAAGAAAGAAGAGGCGATCCACAATTCTTTAAACGAAGAATAATTTAAACTTTTAATGCTTTTATCGTTCTTTGGTTTATAGAGCTGGACAATCCAACTGATTAAAACATGAATTTTTATTTTTGAAAAAAGCGGTGAATCCCCGGCAATGTACTTCCCCAACACGAATTAGTTAATTTTTCGCGCTCCCACATGGGTTTGGACTAAAAAACAATAGTTTATTAGGTTTTTTGTGTTGAGTCCTCCTACTCTGAACCTCCCATTCCATTTGGCCGATTTCACTGCAAATTGGTAGGTGTCGTCCTTATAGGGATTTGAATTTACGTACCGATTTTCATGTCAATATTTTCATTACATGGTCAAGTAATTATCCCCTCACTTGATCCCCCCAAACTCTCGTTTAGACGATTTTGCGTAAAATTAATAAGTGTCTAACTTATGAAGTTTTAATTCATATATATATATAATATAATTTATATTATATATAATTTCATGTCGATTCTTTCATTAAATCGGGAGTTGACAAACACACATACAGACACATTTTTATTTCTTTTTGGAATCACAGAATTTCGTGTCGACCCGAATTCCAAAAACTTTCCATCGTATAGATGAGGAAGTATAACTTCTGAACGATTACATAACTACGTCTATACCTCAAATAGCTGGGGAAGTATAACTTCTAAACGATTACATAACTACCTCTATACCTCAAATAGCTGGGGAAGTATAACTTCTGACCGATTACATAACTACCTCTATACCTCGAATAGCTGAGGAAGTATAACTTCTGACCGATTACATAACTATCTCTATACCTCGAATAGCTGAGGAAGTATAACTTCTGACCGATTACATAACTACCTCTATACCTCGAATAGCCGGGGAAGTATTGTGAGTAAAGTCCTGTTAAGCAAGTAAAAAGTCAACAACACGTTAAGCTCTTCAGTTAAGTACTAAATCTCAAGTTCAAAGTAGTTTAATTCTTGGATTAACTCCTTGACAAAGTTAAGTTCTTATCCTTCCTTCACTCCGACAAATACGATTTTTAATACCTCACACTTTTAGTATACGTAAAAAAAAAGTATTGTAATCGTGCAAGGACCCGAGATCGAGTTTTTAACGGGATTTCACGGTTTCAAGGTTGACTGAAGTTTGTTTATGTGATGTGTTTGTGTTTATGTGGATGCATGTATATTGGTGTGTGGTGTGCATAAGTGTATGTTTGTACACATTGAAGACCGCCTTAAAATAATAATTTGACTTTTTTTTTTAGATCACAGATTGCAAAGTAAAAATGAGGTTTAATTTCACGCAGATTTTAATAACACATGCTTGCCGGCTTACGAGACTGCCTGATAATGAGGGCAACCTCGAAAGCCGGCTAGTATAAATTAATAGATCTATGAGATGTCAGACTATATTTTTATTTTACAACCTGTGAAATAATCACTTCTCACTACATCAGCAATCTTCATATTACTTTTCTTAAACGTTGCTAGAGTTATGCGAAACCGGTTAGATGGAACTCACATAAAATGTAGGAACATTTATATAAAATATTATAGTTATTTTTTATAATATATTATAAGTTTAGTTATAGGAACATTAGTAGATGGGAGTAAAGGAAAGTGCAGATGAGGAAGAGATTTTGGTTGATGAAAGTGAGGAACCCGAATCAATAGGATTTCAAGGGTTTAGTCGCTCTGACAGGAAGAATTCTAGTAGATGGGAGTAAAGGAAAGTGCAGATGAGGAAGAGATTTTGGTTGATGAAAGTGAGGAACCCGAATCAATAGGATTTCATGGGTTTAGTCGCTCTCACAGGAAGCATTCTAGTAGATGGGAGTAAAGGAAAGTGCAGATGAGGAAGAGATTTTGGTTGATGAAAGTGAGGAACCCGAATCAATAGGATTTCAAGGGTTTAGTCGCTCTGACAGGAAGAATTCTAGTAGTGTTACACGTATAGAAGTAAAGGAAAGGGTAGATGAGGAAAAGAAGGGATAGAAGAGATAAGATGGAAGAAAGGTTACTAGGAACAGGGACAGAGTTCAAGAGAAAAGTAATCAGTTAGAGAGAGGAAAATGTGTACAAAAGAGTCAGGGACAGGGAAAAGAAATTGAAAGTTCAGACAATGAAATAACAATAATGGAATTTTCAAAAACAAATTAACTCAAACTTTTGTCAGAATATGAGAGAAAAATGGACAAACAGACGTCAAGCTCATATTTTCATTTGTAGTTGTCATATTAGTTATTACAAAAATTAAACCTTTTATAAAATAGCCCGTTTATTAAACATTTAGACGTTGTTAAACATGTCACATGTACTTTGAGGGTTAAGGCGGGATATGGCGAAAAACTACCGAGATGACATCACATTTCCCGAATGACGCCTTAAGCACCAATGGTCTAGAGACGTTAGATCAGGCAGTGACAGTGATGAGCCATAAATGTGTGCAACTCAGTGCACCACTGGATGATTTGAAATTTCTGAGTTACTCACTGTAGTGTGAATTATTTATTAATTAGTAGTCTGTGACGATATGATATATAAGTTTGCTGTTGATTTATTATTGAAATTTAAAAGGGCAAAAGTTGCCATTTATTTATTTTTTAAATTAGTTTATTTCCAGGTTTATATCTGAAAGCTGTATTTACATAATTTATTTCAAGAAAAGTTTGAAAGAGCACTCTTTTTAAAGTTCGGGTAACTAAATAACAAAATGGTCTCTAAAGGCCCTTTTTAAGGATATTTATTTGACCTTTATATAAAATAATGCTATTTTTGCTGAACAAATGAGATAATATCCTTCTTAATTCCATTTTGAATACCCCATTTCTTTTATACTCTTTAACCATACAATGAAAGTGATTAATGCAAAAAAAAAAAAAGTAATAATAATAATAATAAGTCGTCAGGTGGGAATTAATCAATCACCAGTTTTTGCTCTCCCCTCAAAACCAATTGATTGATTCGGGTAAAAATCAATATTTGACTTACATAGAAGCTTTTGAATCCTTTACTCGTAATAAATTGTGTCAATATATTCATTACAACGGCTGTTATTAGAGCTTTTGTTTTAAGTCTTCCCCCAAATCCCTCCCTTTGAAAATCGATAGGTGTCGTCCTTTTGGGAGTTTGAATTTAAATATAAAAATTTATATCGATACATTACATCTGAAGTTATTGAATTGAGTCCGCTTCTGACCTCACCTTTTCCATTTGGCGAAGCATTATGGGGTTTTGGATAAACATACAAAAATTTCGTGTCCATACACTCATACTTCTATGTGTCCATTAAATTATTTTTTCAACTCATTCGAATGGATCATGAACATTTTCATTTTTGGATTGTTTATTTAAAGAAAATTTAACTTGGATTTACTTTCTTATACTATTTTATTTATTATGACTCAAGCCCCATTCGTCGGTGGACCTAAAGTTTGTCTACCCAGGTTTAGTAACCTAGGTTTAACAAATCCTATCCGAAGGACAACCTGTTCGAAGTATTTTTTCATCTCTCTGATAAAAAACCTAAGGGCTTTGGTCGGTTTTCGAACCCGTGATCTTGAGCTCTATATACAAGCACGCTACATCTGAGCTACCGAAGCCCTCTCTCTATAGTAATACCTATGTATAAAAAGTAAAAATATACATTACAGGACTTGGTAATCTTATTCGGCAAATGAACGATGATAATATTGAGAAATTTAGAATAATATCATTGTAAAGTTTTAACCAAGAATATATTATATTTGTTACATAAAGGAATATTGTTTACATTTTTTAATATTTTACAATGTTTTATTCATTTTTTAAAATAAAATTACTTCAAAGGAGTGGCAGAGTTTCATTAATATGAGGATCTAAAATTTTGAAGGGATTACAGCTCTCTGTTCTGCCTTAAGATATTTACACAAATACTCTTTTATATTTCATTTAAATTCCGGGCTCGAAAATGGTAATTACTTTTTATTTTCAAGTTTTAATGTAACTAATATTGAATTTTCAATCAGGTTTCGACAATTCGACCGTTCCAGCTGAAACGCAATATTTAATTTTGTGATGTAAAAAAATTACACGCATTAAGATTATTAAAATATTATAAAATCAATTATTAATATTTGTATAAAAACAGCTGTTAGGAGTGAAGTAACTTAATTAGTGAATAAATATACAAAGATGGACTAGTCGCATTTTGTTTTAAAACGAAATGTGAACAACCAATGAAGAGTAGTCAAGAGACAGTCTAAGTTGTGGAAGTGGACAGTGTAGAGAGAAGTGTTTCTAGGGTTAAGCTGTAGTGAACCAGTCTGAGTGAGAGAAGATGTAGGAGTGAAAATCATAACATTGGAAGTACGTAGAAGAGAAAAGGTACTTTTTATTTACATGATTATATACCCAAAATATAAATAGTGGCCTATAAAACAGAAAAAAGACTGATATAGTTTTAAGTAATTGGTTCGTAAGATGTATTATTGTAAATAATTTTATTTTTTTTATTTTTCATTATTAGTTATTAAATTCATAATGTAGGTTAAGAAAAAATAAACACAATATTTGTTCTCTAATTATATGCTATTCATTTTCCCGGAGAACGCATTAAGATAATTTATACCTTTGGATTGGATTTAACATTTTTGCGAATTAAAAAAAAAAAAAACAAGATGGCAGGCATCTCATTATTAAATTAGAAGAAATTCAATTGAAAAATTTGTTAATGAACGTGCACTTTATTCAAAATTTCACGTCTTGAAGTTTCGATATTTTTTAGGGCCCTTTTCTGGAAATTACTTTAGAAATCAAAATTTAGTAGAAGACCAGCTATAATTCTATAGAAAATGTAGTAATTTAATTTAATTTTTTATTTCCAATATTTTTATTTTTATTATGTAAATTAATTTATATTTTATTTTTTTATTTATAATTTTTAATAATTACATTGTGGTTTCTGAATGTTCAATTTAAATTTTATATCAAAATATTCATTACATTGGCAGTTATTAAGGTATTCGAATAAAGTCCCCTTCACTGATCCCCCTTCCCTATGGCTGATTTCGCGGAACATTAATGAGAAACATTTTTGGTAAGAACCAATTGTTCGATAGGACTAACCGTTTTTGTTTAAATCAAGAAAAAATATATATTTCAAAACTACATCTCAGGAACCCCCTCTTCTGTGTCAGTCCTGTAGGGTCGGACTGTCTGTCAGACACATTCTAACTGAATGCATGGCATATAGTCCCCAGCGTGAGAATTTCAATCTTGCGGTGGATATTTCCGAAATTCTATCTAATAATAGCTCCCAAATTACCCAACTATTTCATTTTTAGCACTTCACAAACCTCTTATTTAAAATGATTTATATAGTCGACAGTATCTTCTCAATGTTAATGGGAATCGAGGTTCTGTCGTGTGAAAGAAAATGTAAAATTTGGCCAACGTTTCGAAAACTATTTATTTTCTTCTTCAGGGCCTACAGAATATAAACAAACAAATTAGACATTATGGACAATGATACAGACAGAGACTTCATAATAATTTGAAAAAGAGATGGGAAAACTATTTTATATATATGAAAGAGAGAAAAATAATAATAATCACTAAATAACAAAAAATAAATACAAGTTTATGAAAGTAGTATTAAATTAATTAGTAGTATTAAATATATTCTATAAAACAATATATATATATATATATATATATATATATATATATATATATATATATATATATATATATTGTTTTATAGAGTTTAATACTACTTTCATAAACTTGTATTTATTTTTGTTATTTAGTGATTATTATTATTTTTCTCTCTTTCATGTATATAAAATAGTTTTCCCATCTCTTTTTCAAATTATTATGAAGTCTCTGTCTGTATCATTGTCCATAATGTCTAATTTGTTTGTTTATATTCTGTAGGCCCTGAAGAAGAAAATAAATAGTTTTCGAAACTTTGGCCAAATTTTGCATTTTCTTTCACACGACAGAACCTCTTATTTAAATTATAAAACAAAATTGTCTTCATGTAGCCTTCGTAGCCTTTCTATTCCGTATACAGCAATCTCGATCTTTATTATTATTAGGCTAGGATCCCCACAGACCTGCATCCATGGCCCTCGTGGTCGAAATGCCTTAAAGAGAAAATGAAAAAAATTATTTAAAAAAAAAACTCATGTCGATTTTTGGCATGTATCTCGAAAAACGGACAACCTGCAAAAAATTGTATTTCATATTAGTTTTCTCTAAACTTTTACTCGAAAAGATTTTTGATTAGGACCTAAACATAAGCGGTATGTAAAATGTACCCCGAAGGAAAGTGGTCCAACTATAGTTCGATTTCGGCCAAATTTCCTGGGATTTTGAATTTAAATATACAATTTCATGTCATATACATGAGTTCACCAAAAGTAGAGACCTAATTTGACAAATTATATGCACATTCATTTCATTTTTAGGTGATTATGGATAGGTGTCAGCTTGTTGAACATAGCAACCTCGAGTGTGGGACATAGTGAGGGACTGAGAATCCACCATTTTGGTTTTCCTTAGTTTCAGAGAATCACCCATGTATTACATCGGCGGTGATTGGGTTTTTTGAGTTGGATTTTCGTTCCATCAAACCAATTCCGGAGTTATGCATACTTCCACTTTCACACCCTGTTTAAAACATGAACTATGATTTTTCACTTTTCTGTACGGTGTTAGGAAATAACCGAAATATAACGACGGGGAGTCAGCCAACACCCATGGGGATGATACCGGATCCTGAATAAATAATGGATGGTGACCCAAGGATCCAACTCACAAAATAGTTCATAAATATTAATTATTTCTAAAAATGCCTTGTACTGATTCCAAATATGAAAAAAAAAAAATCTTTCTGTGTGTCTTTGAACATGATAACTCCCGATAGATTGAATGTATGGACATGCAATTTTAAATGGGGGGTGATTGTGATCGCGTCCGAGAAGTTTTCTCAAGTGCCCCCTGGATATCCTAAGGATAACAAAACGATCACAACTGTCGCCAAAGAAATCAACTCAGAAAACCAAAATAGCGACACATGCATAGGCCTACCTATCGATCAACCGGCCTTTCTTAAGGCCTGGACAACACCTGCATCAAGACATTGTTTTGGAATGCGGTTGGCCTGACTAGTGATACATTCACTTAAATTAAAGAATTTAATTATTTCCAATAATATTGACGTTTTTGGCATCATGGATAGTGAGAGTGACGTTTTTGGCGTCCTCTGTGAGAGAGAGCAGCACATGACAGCGCAGCATCTTGACGTGTGCCCCGCTCTCCAGGACGTCAGAACAGCTAATAGAGGAAACTGAACTACGACGAAAAAATCTGCAATGTACTGGGCTGCTAGGAGACGCATGGCGGAAATCGCAAGCGTACCGGCGTAGGAAAAAAAAAATTAAATTTTAAATGTCAATTCAGAACCCTATAACAACGACACCTATTGTTTTCAGTCAAACTCACAGAAGGGAGGGGGGATTAGGGGATGGCTTAACATAAAAGCTTTAATAACGGCTGTCATATGCGATGAGGACATTACAGAACTTTCTTATTGAGGACGCCGGTAGCTCAGTGGTATGCGTGCTTTCCTTCTGAGCTCAAGAACGTGGGTTCGGAACCCGACTGAGGCCCTTAGTTTATTTTATCTGGGACGTAAAATAAACTTAAGCACGCCGTCCTTCGGATGGGACATCAAGCGATGGTCCCGAGCTTGTACGGTGTCAGGTACTCGTTAAAGACCCCTGCCCTAGGTGTATAAAAATGTAGGGTAGGCAAAATTTAAGACTCCCATAGAGTAGGGCCGGCGTATGTTCACCAGAGTGACGAAAGAGCGCTCTGGTAATAGGCCATTTATATGACCTTATAGTTAAAGCCCGGGCATGAGTCATAAAACCTAACTTTCTTATTTTTTCTGGTGAACAAGAGCCTGACTCTATAATGGGGTCCTAAATCCTGTCTACATAAATCAATTAAATTAAGGTATGGGTCTTATATGGATAACTGACGTCCCATTCGAAGGACGGCGTGCTCAAGGATTTTCACCTCCCACATGAAAAACCTAAATGACTCGGTCGGGTTTCGCACCCCAAGCTTCAGGCTACCGGTGCCCACATGCTTCACTATTCAAACAGTTATTTTAAGGATTTCTAAAATTATTCTTATTTTATGACAGAATTATACATAGAAGATAAGACTCAGAAGGGAGTTAAAGATGTAATCCGAAAGAGTTAGCAGAGGTTTCCATTTAAAATTTGCTAAAGCTTGCGGGACCCCCTCCACAAGTATATTTGAAGATAAGATTAGTCTAATCCTCCGGTTCCGTCTAATCCCTTCTTCACGAAATTTCCTCCAATTCCGCTATATCGTTCTACTGCCCTTGATTAAGTTTAATTATTTGTTCAGAATGCAAAATTCAAAATGAAATCCATGCAAAGAAAATACTCGGACATCTCAAGCTCACAGATTCAATATGCGTTTAATAATAATAATAAATTTATTTCCGATAGCCCAATACAGGGTAAAAGGATACGTCAAAAGAATTTATACATTAAGATATAGATTTTTAACTACTTGAGTCTAACTCACCTAAGATTAGTAGTAATAATAAAACTATTAAGATGAAATTGAAACTAAAATGAAATTAATAAAAACTGAACAAATAAATACTTAAAAATATATGAGTGTATAAACAAAATAATACAAGATACGTGTGAAGATTAAAAAAGGGGGCCTTCACTACTTGTGAAGAATAAAAAAGACTGTATTTGTAAATAATATAATTTAAGAGAATGTTAGGTGAATAATAAGAATGACTGTCTTTACTTTAATTTAAGGTATGGTGCTTCACTCACCAAACCGGGATCTTAACTTAATGGTACTTGTTAATTCTAGGGGGTTTCAATAATAACACCAATTAGGCTGTTGAATAACTTCTTAGAGAATGTATTTTAAATGTCAGAACTCATGACAGATAATAAGATATGACAAGAACAGTTTAACACTTGGAAACATAAACAATAGGAATTCGACTTACGTCCAGAAGTAGAGAGAGAGCAGTCCACACGTCTGACCAGGTTCCAGAATCTGACCACAACGCATCTCCTCATCGGTATTTAACCTTTGAGGAGCGGAAGTGTTTACCTTGGTCAAGATCAAATATCCTGTTTACGGGTCAACACTCTCGATGTCACAATCGCGGTTCCTTGGCCGAGCCAATCTCAATAAACGGGGAACAAAGATTTGTTTTTCCTGAACTCTTTCGAGTTTTCTGACAAAGTCCCCTTCACCGCCTTCTCACATACTTCCCCCTGCAATCCAGAAGTCACGCCCTCGTGACGAGACACAACCGGGAGGAGCTGCCAATCTGCAAAGCGCTGCATACAAAGTTGATGGAATGTTGTTGTTATTTCTAGAAGTTCGTCTGTAGAGTTCTCGTAGTTTCTCCTCTCTCTTTCTCTGACTAAAGTAAACTCCTAAAGTCCTGATTCCAAGTGTTAAATTCATGTTTAGTACAGATAAATTAATAAATATAAAGTACAACATATATCGACTACTTTCTGAGAAAAAGAAAATGTAAACTTCAATTTTCATTAACAAAACAAAATTATACTTAAAACTTATCAACAAAATCAAAAATAAATGAGTTAACATAACAAACCAACTTAATAATGTGTATACTGTAAAAGATTTAGTGATATGCTAAAACAATGTTTATATGTATATTCTTTTTTTTTTTTTTTTTTCGAATGACGTAAATACCAATATATATGTATACAACTTAAAATAAATGAATATTACTAAACAAGTCTATTTGCAATAACATAAAAAAAATCATAATAGATTGGAAACACATTCCTTTTTTTTTTTTTTCAAACGACGTAATAACCAATATGTATGTATACAATTAAAATAAATAAATAAGTTTATAAAAAAAATCAAAATAGATTGGAAACACATTCCTTTTTTTTTTTGAGATTCTCGCTATAAAATAGTTATAGGTACATCTAATTATACTCCTCTATGAGACCAAATAAAAAAAATTATTGAATACAACAGAAATGTTTTTATAAACACTTCGAAAAATTCACTTAACGAATCACAAAACAAATCAAAACAAAAACAAAATATATAGGAGAGAACAATGGACTCTTCTTCCAATATTTACTAATAACAATAAAAAAAAATTGAACACAATCAATTATTTAATAAACTATTATTTTGTATTCCTATGCAGTCTGCATAATGTTGCTAACGAACAACTAAGACTCTAAATAAATTATTGACAGAAAGAAAAGAGAAAAAAAAAAACAATATCTATAATAAAGTTAACCTATTGACTAAACTCCGTTCCATGAGCTATGGGCTGTGTAATGTATTTATTCAACTAAAGTTACACAGAGGCCCTTCTAGGGGCTAAAATCATTATTGTATTTTCTTTTTGTCTTGTAGATTTAAAATATCTGGCTACCAACATTTCAAAAAAAATATATAGAAGCAATAAAGACAATGTATGTTACCTGTATATAGCTCATGGAAGGAAGTGATCAAATTCTGGACCTGCCTTTCTCGAGAAAGCGCTAGTCTTCACTCCCTCCACTCAGTTTATGTTTCCATTCAATCTGTTCCTGTATCTGTTTTCACACTTTTGTTATTGTAAACTGCATCCTATCTCAACAATATCCTTGACAAACCCAAAACACGGATGTGTCCAGTCAATGAACTCCAAAATTATTTCCAAATGTCTTATCCCTAACGTGGATTTCCCTATAATCTCCCTTAATTGAGCTTAAATATCGCAATTATCTCCCAAAAATCTCCCTAAATTGCGTCTTATTCTTTATCTCTTTTTTTTTTCTCTTAATACAAGTATCTCTCTTAATTTGCGCTTAAATGTCGCATTTGTCTCCCATAAATCTCCCTAAATTGCGCCTACTTCTTTATCTCCTTTTTTTTTTTTTTTTTTTAAATATATATGAGTATCTCCCTTAATTTGCGCTTAAATGTCGCATTTGTCTCCCATAAATCTCCCTAAATTGCGGCTTATTCTTTATCTCTTTTTTTTTTTTTTTGTTTTAATATAAGTATCTCCCTTAATTTGCGCTTAACTCTTTATCTCTCTTTTTTTCTTCAAATAACTTCCTTTTATTTATTTTTTTTTATTTTTTTTTAAAAAGGCTCCGTGAACAGGCGACCGCGTTTTCAAAATTAACCGGTGCTTTATCTAACACGAAGCCTCAACTTCTCGAATTACTCTTTATATTTTCACCGCACGACTTTTTACGCTAAATTCCTTTATCTCTCTTTTTTTTTTCAAATAATTTCCCTTCTTTTTTTTTTTTTTAAGGCTCCGTGAACAGGCGACC
The DNA here is from genome assembly GCA_963662175.1 of Aradus depressus. NCBI lineage: Eukaryota > Metazoa > Arthropoda > Insecta > Hemiptera > Aradidae > Aradus > Aradus depressus. Next base: position 31,667,497 of record OY759219.1, read on the forward strand.
GCGTTTTCAAACTCAACCGGTGCTTTATCTAACACGAAGCCTCAGCTTCTCTAATTACTCTCTTTTACTTTTTATATTTTCCACCGCGCGACGTTTTGCGCTAAATTCCTTGTTCTACCAATTACTTAACATTTGCGCATAGTATATATATCTTCCAAAAAAAAATTCTCCCATAATTGCGCTTAAATATCTCTATCATCTCTCTCAAAAATCTCCTTAAATTGCGCACAATATTTATATTTATCATTAAAATCTCCCTTAATTTGCGCTCAATATATATATCCCATATTCACTTTTATTCTCTTTGACGCGTAATTATCTACCTCTTTTATTTTATTTTTTTTTTTAAATATTTTCTTTCTATAGCACAATGTTTGAAATCTTTCCTTTTTCTCTTTTCAATCAAGAAGGTCATATCAGAGGACAAGGAGGAAGGGTTCTCCTTGGCGCTGTATGCCTCTTATCCTAACGTGTGCCCCTTCATGTACACACGGTAGTTCGAAAAAGAGAGAAAGGATAGATACATGGGCTACTTTACTTTAATTTAAACATTATCTGTGGTAGTATTTCTTCATCCTTTTTATATGAAAAACATCGTCCACTAACTTCCCAGCTTTATAAACCTGAATAACATAATTCAACTTGTTTAGGCGCTTCTGGACAACAAAAGGTCCCTTATATTTCGGCTGTAATTTTCTTGATTTACTCGGATCAAAACAAAATTCTCTTAATAGAACTAGATCGCCCTCTTTAAATTCCACAAAGCTGTGCTTTTTATCGTAATTTTCTTTTTGAATTAGCTGAGGCTTTTTTAAAATTTCCGGGATTGTTTTTCTTATAACTTGCAACTCCTCTATAGTTTTAATTACGTCCGCCTCATAAGTGTGCGGAACTAGAACGACGTCCAAAGGAATCTTAGGCCTATAACCGTGCATCAAGAAAAACGGTTCGTAACCCGTACTTGCTTGTTTAGACGTATTATAAGAGAAGAGAACATGGTCCAAATGTGTGCTCCAATTATTTATATTTTTATTAACGTAATGTGACAACATTTGAATAAGTGTGTGATTGAAACGTTCTACAATGCCTTGAGCGCATGGGTTAAAAGCCGTACTTTTTTTGTGATAAATTCCCAAGGCTGCTTTAAATTGTAACAAGGACTTCTCCAAAAAATGTGTCCCTCTGTCTGATGAGACTATACTCGGGACCCCAAAACGATTTACCATATTCAATAAAAATTTTGCCGTAGATTTGGCATCTGCAGACCTAGTGGCTTTTGCCATGACAAATTTTGTTGTTGTGCAAGTTGCTACTATAATGTACTTGTTCCCATGAGAGCTAGTTAATGGCCCCAAGTAATCTATAACTACATGTGAAAAAGGGGTCGTGGATGGAATGATGGGGCTGAGATCCCCCTGGGGCAAACTTTTTGGAATTTTTTCTCTTTGACATGAGTCACACGATTGTATGTATGTCGTAATTTCGGATAGCATAGAGGGCCAAAAGTAATTAGTTAGTAATCTACCATAAGTTTTAGCGATACGTAGGTGTCCTAAATCGTCATGGCAAGAGTGCAACAATTCTCTTTTTAAAGAATCAGGCACTAAAATTAAATTTCTTCGTTCCTTAGGGGTAAAGTATTTGTAATAAATTATATCGTCGTCCGAATTTAATACATAATTTCGCGATTTACGACGTATTGATTTATCGCCGAATTCGTTGTCTGTCAAGGCCTGGTAAATTTGTGAACAAAATTTATCTAATTTTTGCAATTTTGCAATATTTATTATTTTTATTTCATTTACCGCTTTAAGTGCGGACCATCAATTACCGATTTAAAGCTCATAAATCCGTGTGATGTCCCGAATGACTTTAAAAAAATCTCATGTACCTACTTAGTTCCGAGCATTACCCAAAATGAAAAGTATGAAACGATTATTAAAAAAAAATTAAAATGAATCCATTTTATCGAATACAATCTGTGTGATTAGTTAAATGGGGCAGGATACATCCGCCTTCGTTGCACATTCCCAGATGTCAGCATAGTTATTGTAACCCAGTTTGTCTCATTGACCGACTTGACTTCCCTTCTACACAGAAAATGTTTTCAAATAGGTATATTTTTTTTTTTTTCATCTCGAATATTTTTTGTTTTCATTGAGAAGCAGTTACCTAACCTTAACTGAATTATAAATATTGTCTATTAAGGTGTCTGAAGTGTCTATTAAGAACAAAATCCAACCAAAGAAAATAATTGACCCTTTTTTTTTTTTTAATTACAATATTCTAACGCGTAATCTAATTCTTGTAAAGGAGTTTTTATGTCTTCTAAATCTAATTGAGCTTTCAGTTGGACCACGTTTTCTACACAATAATCCCTTAATCTTTTCCTCAAAATATTTGCATTATCTTCCTCAGAAAAAACTATATTTTAAAATCTTTAGCAATTCAAGTACCTGTCGCTTTTGTAATGAATAAATCCAACTTGAGTAAAATTGCGTTTTCCCCTCCTCAGAGGTTGATATGTTCTGAAGGAACGTTTCCCACAATGTCATCTATACCCGGAGAGATATGTGAGATAGCAGTCAATAAAAATAGAAATTTAATGGTGAAAAATATGAGTTCTGAATTTAATAGTTCTCAAGAAGTTAAAAAACGGCGCCTCCACCACTTGTGAAGATTAAAAAAGGGGGCCTTCACTACTTGTGAAGAATAAAAAAGACTGTATTTGTAAATAATATAATTTAAGAGAATGTTAGGTGAATAATAAGAATGACTGTCTTTACTTTAATTTAAGGTATGGTGCTTCACTCACCAAACCGGGATCTTAACTTAATGGTACTTGTTAATTCTAGGGGGTTTCAATAATAACACCAATTAGGCTGTTGAATAACTTCTTAGAGAATGTATTTTAAATGTCAGAACTCATGACAGATAATAAGATATGACAAGAACAGTTTAACACTTGGAAACATAAACAATAGGAATTCGACTTACGTCCAGAAGTAGAGAGAGAGCAGTCCACACGTCTGACCAGGTTCCAGAATCTGACCACAACGCATCTCCTCATCGGTATTTAACCTTTGAGGAGCGGAAGTGTTTACCTTGGTCAAGATCAAATATCCTGTTTACGGGTCAACACTCTCGATGTCACAATCGCGGTTCCTTGGCCGAGCCAATCTCAATAAACGGGGAACAAAGATTTGTTTTTCCTGAACTCTTTCGAGTTTTCTGACAAAGTCCCCTTCACCGCCTTCTCACATACTTCCCCCTGCAATCCAGAAGTCACGCCCTCGTGACGAGACACAACCGGGAGGAGCTGCCAATCTGCAAAGCGCTGCATACAAAGTTGATGGAATGTTGTTGTTATTTCTAGAAGTTCGTCTGTAGAGTTCTCGTAGTTTCTCCTCTCTCTTTCTCTGACTAAAGTAAACTCCTAAAGTCCTGATTCCAAGTGTTAAATTCATGTTTAGTACAGATAAATTAATAAATATAAAGTACAACATATATCGACTACTTTCTGAGAAAAAGAAAATGTAAACTTCAATTTTCATTAACAAAACAAAATTATACTTAAAACTTATCAACAAAATCAAAAATAAATGAGTTAACATAACAAACCAACTTAATAATGTGTATACTGTAAAAGATTTAGTGATATGCTAAAACAATGTTTATATGTATATTCTTTTTTTTTTTTTTTTTTCGAATGACGTAAATACCAATATATATGTATACAACTTAAAATAAATGAATATTACTAAACAAGTCTATTTGCAATAACATAAAAAAAATCATAATAGATTGGAAACACATTCCTTTTTTTTTTTTTTCAAACGACGTAATAACCAATATGTATGTATACAATTAAAATAAATAAATAAGCATCTCCTCATCGGTATTTAACCTTTGAGGAGCGGAAGTGTTTACCTTGGTCAAGATCAAATATCCTGTTTACGGGTCAACACTCTCGATGTCACAATCGCGGTTCCTTGGCCGAGCCAATCTCAATAAACGGGGAACAAAGATTTGTTTTTCCTGAACTCTTTCGAGTTTTCTGACAAAGTCCCCTTCACCGCCTTCTCACATACGTTTATAATAAGTAGAGACATTTTTCAATTTAATAAAAATTAAGATAACTATTTTTCATAAAAACTCTTCGGAAGAGTCTTTATCACAACGTTGTTTCGGGACGTTCTTACGTTCATCAATTTATTTATTTTCTTAATTTATGTAGAAGGGAAATGATATATGAGTAAGTAATTTTTTGGATAAGTGATGTTTCACCAATATTTTGAAAACTTCTAATATCGTTATGCTACACTATTTTTGCATATTCAAAAAATTAATTATGATCATTTTACTGCAATGTATACTTCAAAGAATAATTCAATGGCTTTTCGTATTGGTTTCAAATTTTATATTTTATATTTAAAAAAAAAAAAACTTAGTATAGTCGGGGAAGTAAAAAAATGGGACACTAAATCCCCCCATATGAAGTCGAAACGAATTTTAAAATATTTGAGTGTTATTTGACCACTCCTTCCTTCTCTTCTATGCGACCAATTTGCATTTTTATTTATTTTTAAATCTTGTTTTCCCCAGCTGTACAAAATATAAGGGAAGTTATGTAATCGGTCAGAAATTCAAATTTAAGGGTTTATCGTAATTTAATATTTTCCAACACCCTGATTTCACAGTGAATTCAAAATCACATAATGGCCACACTTATAAATATACAGCAAAATCTATCCGAGAGAAAGGTGGTATCAGAGGGGGCTCAGCTCAATCGACACAAAATTTCATATTTAAAGTCAAAATCCCATAAGGAACAAAACGGGAGGGTTCAACTCACGAAACCAATGCTGATATATCTTGTTAAATTTCAGCGATATCGCTTGAAGATAAGGGAGGTTTATTATAACAGTCGCATTTACAGAGGTACAATTCTACAATAAGGTTCCTTAATCATTACCCTTATACACTGAATACAAATCAAAAATAATCAGTTATATTAAAAACAATGCTACTGTTAAGAGTAAATTTTTAAAAAACTCTTAAAGAAAAAAGTAAAAAAAAGAACAACAAAAAAACAAATACAAAGTAACTGAAATGAATAGAAAATAAATTAATTAACATTCACTAAACCTTCGAATTCTTAAAGAATCCGAACCTTACAATCCCGTATCCTTCGTAAAATCACAACCGCTCCATTCTATGTCTCAAATGCTATCCTTCACAATGACCTGCAGATTCCCTTTGTAAGGGATGTAATTAAATCCCGCTACAGAAAATTCCATTCTACCCTTTCCTTCCACCCTAATCCTTTAGTTCGCAGACTTGCCACAAGAACCCTTCCTAATGTTCATGTTCGGAGACTGAGGCGGCAATGGCCTCGAGACCTACTAGTGGATTGAAGACATCTACAAACGTTTTATGTTTCTTTTTAATTTTTTTTTTATATATTTTTAATTTCTCTTTCTCATCCGTAAATAACACGACAATGGAGTGTCATTATTAAATTATTTCTCTTTCAACATCCAAGACATTTATTTATCATGTATCACTTTGCTTGTTATATATTGTATATAAATATATATAGTTGTAAATACAAAATTAAAATTTAAAAAAATAAAAAATAATTAACATTCATAAACAGAGATTATAATTTAAAATCGTGAAAGGATATTTTTGTGTTTCCCTCCCTGAGTTTTCCCTATTTTCTTTACCAAAACGTTTTGGTTTGTGTCACACTTGAGTAAAAAAAATTTTACTGAAATTTATTATGTAATCCAGTAGGAGCTCAACATTTAGGTGTTCATAGATTTGGAGGATGGAGGTGTCCCTCGAATAGCTACCAACCAATCTAAGGCATTTGTTTTGGGTCACTTGAAGAGATCTCAAGTTGGTATTGCTTGCAAGACCGGCTCACACTGCATACGTTATCACTGGCCGCAACAGAAGATTGTACATGAGGAGTCTATTGGTTAGATTAAGGACTGCCTACCCAATAACTGTTATGAATGTATAATCACAGCATTTAAGTATATTGATTATTAGACTAGTTTTGGAAGATGGAGCGAAAAATTAATTAATTAATTCAATTTGGGGGAGTACATTGCCGGTGATTCACCGACGATTCTTTTCATTTTTATTTTTTTTATAAAAAGAACTATTCATATTCCATATATTTATATTTATTTATTTCAACCAAACATATTCTCTCAAAGGGGTACATTTAATCATTTTTCTTTCCTTTTCCAAAACACAGCTTACTATTCAGATGTTTTATACAAAGTTTCATGAATATATTCAAGATTTGGATGGATCATGAATTTCATATCTCTACTAACACATGTACCCTTATAAATACAATGGCCCTTTGCCCAGACTCAATGGAGAATATATTATTTATATGATCCCTTTTTATACATTTTTTTATAGGTCAAAGTTCGACATTGAAATCCTTTTCCATTGCCAAATGCCACGTGTGTGAAGTTGGCATACAGTGTGACACTGTACTCAGCTGAAATAGATCCTGTAAATATCAAAAAACTGTTATTATAACAAATGTTATAAATAACAACAATAATAGTACAAATAAAATGAGTAAAAAATGAATAGAAAATAAATGAATATAAAAATAATAGTACTAATAAATACAGTAGATACATTT